>OY744511.1:4620265-4785932 GCA_963556185.1 Pseudopediastrum boryanum | reverse complement strand
GGAAGTATCAGCAGCAGGTGCAGCTGGAGCAGGAGGAAGAGCAGCAGGAGGAGCAGGCTTTGGAGTGGGGGCAGGAGGTTATGCAGGGGGAGCAGAAGCACCCTGGTAAACAAGGGCCGCAGCAGAACGAGCAGGTGGAGTGGGAGCAGCGTTATTATGAGCAGCAGCAAGAGGGGCAGCAGCACAGCCTTGTGCCGCACAGCGAACAGGAGCAGGGGCAGGTGCTCTGGGAGCAGCATCAGCAGCAGCAGTGCAGTGAAGGAGAAGGGCAGCAGCAGACTCCGCAGAAACACCTTGTCAGGCAGGTTCCTGCTGCTACTGCTGCTATTGCCTCACAGACCGAGGAATTGCTGGTAGTTGCAGCAGCAACAAACAACCCACAGCCTCCGCCTGCTGTTGCTCATGTCGAGGTTCAGGTCTTGGGCGCGCCTTGGCTGCCTCTTGGCTCTGCTGCTGCTAGCTCCCAGACTGAGCAGCAGCTGCAACTTGCTACCACAGCCACAAGCCCAGAGCCTTTACCTGCTGTTGCTAACGCTGGGGTTCAGGTCTGTGACGCCCCTTGGCTGCCAGCAGGCACCTCTATTGCTACATCCCAAACCGAGCAGCCGTTGCTTAGTACAACAGCAACCAGCCCCCGCGCACAGAACCTACGAGCCAGCGCAACTAGCCCAGAGCCTTTGCCTGCTATGTGTAGTGCCTTAGTGCAAGTATCTGACGCGCCTTGGCTGCCTTTGGGAGTTGCAGCTGTTGCAGCTCAGACAGAACAGGCAGCTCTTGTTACAGCAGCCACTAGCCCACGGCAGCAGCAGCAGGTGCGGTCCCAGGGCACATGTACTGAGCCCCCTCCAGCTGTTGAGAATGCTCAGCTGCAAGTTGATGATGCTCCTTGGCGGCTGCTGCCTCAAGTAGCTGCTCCTGCTACTGCTGCAAGTCAGACAGATCGGCCAGCTGCAGTTGCAACAGCAGCAGCAGCCACCTGCCCACGGCAGCAGCTGCAGATGAGCACACAGACAGAGCAGCAGCAGCAACTGCAGCAGCAGGTGGAGGAAGGGATGCAGAAAGAGATTCTGCATTTGGGAGAGGTAGGGACGCAAACAGAGCAGCAGCAGCAACAGCAGGAAGAAGTAGGGGTACAAACAGAGGCCCAGGTTGCTCTGCTGGTGCAAGGGGGGATGCAGACGGAGGGTATGCAGGGCATTGAGCTGGCAACACAAACAGAGATGCAGCAGCAGCAGCAACAGGCCGCGGTACAGACGCAGATAGCAACAGAGCCAGGGGTGGAAGAAGGTGTTCAGACAAAAGGAGGTGCTGGCGGGGGTGCTCTTTATGATGGGTCCACACAGACAGCTGTGATGCAGCTACAACAGGCATCAGTGCAGACTGGGCCAGAAGGGGAGGTTGTTCTATACAATGTGCAGGTTCAGACTGATGCACAGGCATTGCTTCCGGTCATGGAGGGGGAGCTTGGAACTTGTGATGAGGTGGGAACACAAACAGAGCAGCAGCAGCCGCAGGGGATGGAGGTTGGGATGCAAACAGAGCGGCAATGTGGGGCAGAGCTTGGGTTGCAAGCAGGTACAGGGGCTTGGGAGGCTGTGGAGGAAGGTATGCAAACAGAGCAGCAGCAACAGCAGGGGGTGGAGGCTGGGATGCAAACAGAGCAGCACTGTGGGCTGGAGCTTGGGTTGCAAGCAGGTACAGGGGTTTGGGAGGTTGTCGAGGTTGGGTTGCAAACGGAGCAGCAGCCCCCACAGGGGATGGAGGTTGGGATGCAAACGGAGCTGCAATGTGGGGCGGAGCTTGGGTTGCAAGCAGGTACAGGGCTTTGGGAGGCTGTGGAGGAGGTTATGCAAACAGAGCAGCAACAGCAGCCGGGGGTGGAGGTTGGGATGCAAATGGAGCAGCAATGTGGGGCAGAGCTTGGGTTGCAAGCAGGTACAGGGGCTTGGGAGGCTGTGGAGGAGGGTATGCAAACAGAGCAGCAGCAACAGCAGGGGGTGGAGGCTGGGATGCAAACAGAGCAGCACTGTGGGCTGGAGCTTGGGTTGCAAGCAGGTACAGGGGTTTGGGAGGTTGTCGAGGTTGGGTTGCAAACGGAGCAGCAGCCCCCACAGGGGATGGAGGTTGGGATGCAAACGGAGCTGCAATGTGGGGCGGAGCTTGGGTTGCAAGCAGGTACAGGGCTTTGGGAGGCTGTGGAGGAGGTTATGCAAACAGAGCAGCAACAGCAGCCGGGGGTGGAGGTTGGGATGCAAATGGAGCAGCAATGTGGGCCGGAGCTTGGGTTGCAAGCAGGTACAGGGGGTTGGGAGGCTGTGGAGGAGGGTATGCAAACAGAGCAACAACAGCAGCAGGGGGTGGAGGTTGGGTTGCAAACGGAGCAGCAGCCCCCGCATGGGATGGAGATTGGGTTGCAAACAGAACGGCAATGTGGGTCGGAGGTTGGGTTGCAAGCAGGCACAGGGCTTTGGGAGGCTGTGGAGGAGGCTATGCAAACAGAGCAACGCAGCCATATGGAGTCTGGGATGCAGACAGAGCAGCAGCAGCAGCAGCAGCAGCAGGGGATTGAGTTTGGGGAGCAAACGGAGCAGTTGCAGCAGCACGGGGTGGAGGCCGAGCTCCAAACAGAGGTGCCACAGCAAATGCAGGCGGGGGTGCAAACAGAGCAGCACAGTGGGGTGGCGTTTGGGTTGCAAACAGAGCACCCCCAGCAGCTGGGTGTAGAGGCTGGATCTCAAACAGACCAGCTGCAGCAGCAGGGGGTGGAGGTCGAGCTGCAAACAGAGCTGCAGCAGCAAATGCAAACCTGGGTGCAAACCGAACAGCTCAATAGCATAGAGTTTTGGTCACAGACAGAGCAGCAGGAGAGGACGGACTTTGGGGTGCAGACTGCACAACTGCAGCAGCAGGGGATGGATTTTGAGGCGCAAACAGAACAGCAGCAGCAGGGGGTGGAGGCAGCAATGCAGACTGAACAGCTGCAGCAGCAGCAGTTAGCAGCAACTCAAACAGAGGCCCCACATGAGGAGGTTGTTCAACTGCAGCTCATGCTACATGGGGAAGCTGAACAGGCAAAGGGTATGCAGGTAGGCGTACAGACAGATTTTCCCCAACAACCATCCCCACAGCATAAGCAGCAGCAACAGCAGGAAGCAGAGGTGCAAACTGAGGATCAGCGGCCTGCAGTAGTGGACGGTTGCACATCCCCTTTGCTATGCCAACAACCCCAGCAGCAGCATGTATTCCTGCGAACGGAGCCCTGGGACCAGGAGGTGGTGCAGCTACAGCTCACAGTGCAGCAAGAAGTCTCGCAACCAGCACAAGGGGTAGGGGAGGTGGGGCCGCAAACGGAGCCAGAGCAACAGCCCCGGCCCGTGCAACTGCATCTCAATCTGCGGGAGGAAACGGTAGAGGGGCCTCCCAGGGAGGAGGTGGGGATGCAGACAGAGCCAGAGCAGCAGCAGGACCTTCTGCAGGTGCAGCTGATAGTGCAGGACGTAGCTGCGCAGCGGCCTCTAGGGGTTGAGGAAGGGATGCAGACTGACTTGGAGCCGCAGCTGGTGCACCTTCACCTAATTCTCCAAGACGAAGCCACACAGCCGACTGTACGAGAGGACGTGGAAATGCAGACGGACCCGGAACAGCAGCAGCAGCAGGAGCCTTTGCAGCTGCAGTTGATAGTGCAAGACAATGCTGTGAAATGGGCAAAAAGGGCGGAGGTGGGGGTGCAGACTGAACCAGAACAGCCGCTGCAGCTGGCGCAAGTGCAGCTAAATCAAGGAGATGAAGCTGCACAGCCGCCGGTATGGGAGGAGGTGGGCATGCAGACAGAGCTGGAGCAGTGGCAGCCTGTACAGCTGCAATTAGTAGTCCAAGAAAAAGCTAATCACCGGCTTTCTGGGGTAGAGGAAGGAGTGCAGACGGACCCAGAGCAGCAGCAGCAGCCGCAGGCGGTCCAGCTGCAGCTGATCCTGCAAGATGAAGCCGCACAGCGGACTTGGAATATAGGGGGTTTAGTTCAGCCTCCTGGGCTGGAGGTGGGGATGGAGACAGACTCT
Organism: Pseudopediastrum boryanum; assembly: GCA_963556185.1. Taxonomy (NCBI): domain Eukaryota; kingdom Viridiplantae; phylum Chlorophyta; class Chlorophyceae; order Sphaeropleales; family Hydrodictyaceae; genus Pseudopediastrum; species Pseudopediastrum boryanum. The sequence continues at coordinate 4,781,874 of OY744511.1, read as the reverse complement.
CAGGAGCAGCAGCAGCAACAGCAGCAGCAGGAGCCTGTGCAGCTGCAGCTTGTGGTGCAAGCTAATGCTTTTAACTCATCAGAAAGGGTGGAGGTGGGTGTGCAGACTGAACCAGAACAGCAGCAGCAGCTGGTGCAGCTCCAGGTCCAGCTGCAGGATGAACCTGGCGATCCGCAGCTGCTGGGGCTGCTAGAGCTGCTGCAAGTAGTTGCGCAGAGGGAGGCAGAACTGTTCTCATGTGAGACTGCTGCTGCAGCTGCTGCAGCTGCTGCTGGTGCTGCCTGTTATGCTGACACGTCTGATGCTGGTCCTACTGGTACTCATGCTGATACTGCACTTGTGGCAGCGGCTCCAAAAGGCAGTCAGGACAGGGGGAAAGATGGTATGCAGCCTGGGGGAGATGCGGTGCTGGTGGAGGGTGAGCAGCACTCAGGAGATGAGGTCCTCGATGTCAGTGGTGCTCTGTCAGACCAAGGCAGGGGAATAGCTGTGGTGAAGGATTTCTTGGAGACGTTGCTGACTCTGCAATCATCTGGGGGCTCTTTGAGGATGTTGGGGCCTAAGCTTATGCAGCAGCAGCAGGAGCAAAGCAGCTCTATCATGTCAGCAGCCATATCAAATGACACCCAGACAGAGGATAAGGAGCAAAAGGTTGATTTGTTTGCAGGAGGCAGTGTGAAGCAGCAGCAGCAGCAGGAAGGGTGGCAGCAGTCAGCCAATCATCAGTCAGTTGGGCAGCGTGGAAAAGTTCCCAGTGCTTTGGATGCGGATGTGCAGGCTGGCGTTCGATTACGCAGCTCTTGGGGAGTGCTGGAGTTAGAAGACGCTTGCAATGAGCTTGTGGCTAAGCAAGGGGATGGTGGAGAAGCTTTGCAAGTGGTGCCTGCCTCTGATATGCAGCTAGACGGGCAGCAACAGCAGAATTACCCGCAACCGCAAAAGCAGCAGCAGCAGCACCTGGTGGCCATTGTGGGAGATGCTGAGCTTGTTGAATCTGAGGTGCAGCAATGCAGAATAGGGAGCCCACAGCTTCTATCTCCAGAGCTTATGGACGAGGCCGTTGAGGGGTCGCACTGCAGAATGCAGCAGCCAACAGAAGTGGGACACAGAATTAGAGGCACACAGCAGCAACAGCAGCAGCTGAAGTCGAAGGTGCCTGGTGCCCAACAGAAGCTGCAGCTGGAGCTCACCCGCAGCATGGATTTGGTGGATAGCTTGCTCCAGCAGTGCAGCATACCTCAGCAGCACAGCACCACCAGGAGCAGCAGGGGCAGGCAGCAGCAGCAGCTGCTTTGCCGCAGCATGGACCTTGCGGGTGCTCCTGGCCTGATGGAACGACACACCAGCATTGGCAGTGAGGCCAGGAGGTGCCGATTGCAACAGCAGCAGCAGCAGTCGCTTGCACGCAGTATGGACTTGGCTGAGTCCTTAATGCAGGAAAGCAGCTGCAGCACTGGGGTGGACAGGCATCATACGCAGCAGCAGCAAAAGGAGGAGCAGCCACTTCTTCTGCGGAGCATGGAGCTAGCTGACCTCTTGATGCAGGAGTGCAGCCAGAGCAGCTACAGGAGCCAGCAGGAGATGCAGCAGTGTAGCAGGCAAAACCATATCCAGCCACTGCACCCCTCACACAGCATGGATTTGGCTGATATGCTCTCACAGCAGCGCAGTAAAACCATTCCCAGCCACCATGAGACTCATTGGCAGCCGCTGTCAGACCGTCCGCAGCTGTCTTGCAGCATGGATCTAACCGGTTTGTTGACCCGGCAGTGCAGTAGCTACAGTAACCCTGGCAGCAGGCAGCAGGTGGATCCTGGCCTTAGACGTCAGCCTCAGCCACGACAGGTTTCACAGCTATCTCGTAGCATGGACCTTGCTGAGTCACTGATACGTCAGTGCAGCGACAGCACCCCTGGCGGCAGGCTGGGGCAGTTGCGGGAGGACTGTGAACAGCAGCATCGGCAGCGGGAGGACCTCGCTGACTTGCTGTTGCAGGAGTGCAGCCAAGCGAGCATTGGCAGCAGCCATCAGCAGCAGGTGCAATCGCGCAGCAGTAGAAAACAGGGCGACTCCCAACAACACCTGCAACTGTCCCGCAGCATGGACCTAGCTGACACCCTCCTACGTCATTGCAGTTCCGGTGGAGGTAGCCGGCCTCAATCACCCCTAGCTTCCATCCATAGTGGTAGGACACCGCTTCATTCAGCATATCGGCCCAGCTCGCCTACTAGCAGGTGCAGACCTGCGTTAAGCCCTAAGAGTGGTTCCTCTACCACCCGACATGGGAGCCCATTTGCTGGTCATCAGAGCAGCGGGGGTAATGGTGCTTTAAGATCAGATGCAAGCGTCCTTTCACGCAGTGCTGATTTTGCAGCTTTGCTTGTGCAGGAGAGCAGTCAGGGCAGCTTACATAGCCAGCCCTGCCGACACAGCAGCAGCAGCAGCATGTTTAAGCAGCAAGCGCCGCCACCTCAGAACAGCCCTGTTGGTTTCGTTCGTCCGGTGCACCACCATATGCTCGGTGGTTCTGCCGTCAGCAGCCCACGGGCCCAGGTGCAGCCGGAGGCAGAGCAGCAACAGCATGAGACAGCGCACGAGGGACTGCAGCAGTGGGAGAATGTGAGGTTGTACCAGAGCCTTGATTTAGCTGACATGCTGCTGCAGCAGAGTAGGATGGGGAGCCCATTGGCGCAGCAGCAGCTGTGGTTGACACGCAGCATGGAGTTAGCAGATCAGCTCCTCCTCCAGCGGCAACAGCAGCAGCAGCAACACCAGCAGCAGCAGCAGGTGCTGACTCCCAGTAAAGCAGCTCAGGCAGAAAAACAGCAGAGCCCCTCAGGGGGCAGACACCTTGGGGTCTCTGCCTTTCAGCAGCAGCAACAGCGGAAAGCGCAGCTACAAGACGATGGTCCTGCACTCTACCACCAGCAGCAGCATCAGGGGCTGCTCAACAGGCAGCAGCAGCAGTTGCGTCTAACCCGCAGCATGGACCTAGCTGATTCCCTGCTGCAAAAATGCAAACAAAGCAGTGCTGAGTTTGCTGTCGCTGGCAGCCGTGCTTCAGCCAGCCACCCCAACAGCAGCCGGGCAGGAAGCTCGCCTCATAAGCTGCATAGCACTCAAAGCTTAGGGCTTGCAGACTCTTCTGGGGCCAGTGGAGACTTGGGGAAATGGTGGGGCTTACGGCAGCAACAGCAGCAGGGACAACGGGACGATGAGCTGCAGCAGTCGGAGAGAAAGCAGCAAGGATTAAGGGAGCACCAATCCGAGCAGCAGCAGCAGCAGCAGCAGTTGCCTGATGGTCAGGGCAGGGACATGCACCAGGCTACAGGTGACTTCTCCGTACGCCGTGCCAGCATATCGCTTCGTGAGCGTGCAACTGACTTCAGCGAAGCAGAGGCAATGCTTCAGGCGCAGGAGCTTTCAGCTGTAGTTTATAAACCCTTGCAGGTGGAGGTTGGGGCAGTTGAATTAGTGACCTCAGCAGAACTTACTCGTCCTGGGGCACTTGTGCAGGGGAGAAGTTCACAGAGAGGTTCACGGGGCTCCTCTGCTGGGAAAGGGTGGCAAGTAAAGAGGAGGGGAAGTGGTCCTGGGAATCGCCTCCTGCTTTCCATAATGGGTAGGGGTGCGAATAGGAGTGCAGAGCAGAAGTTGCGAAGCCAGCAGCCACAGCAGCAGCAGCCAGTGGTGAGGGTAGGGCGGCAGAGGGTTGGGGCACAACTGCTAGGAGGTGCTGGTGGTCGGGGCTCTGAGGGTGGGAGGCATTGGGTGTTTTGGAGGAAGAAGAAGAATGTGCTGTCACAGACGCTTCCTGCTGCAAAGAAAACTGCTGTTGGAAGGTGGGTGGTGTGGCGAAGGAGGCTTGGAGCAGGGCTATCTGCGGGGAAGCAGCAGGAGGTAGAGGAGAATCAGGAGGAGGGTGAGGAGGATGGGGAAGCGGGAGAAAGCAGCGGAAGCCATGTGAGCAAGAGGGATGACAGTAGTGGCAATGATGGAAGTGGGGGGGAAGGTGGGTCCGGGGCTGGAGCTGGGAGGGGGTCTGGGGAAGGAAGTGGAGGGGCAGACCAGGAGAGGCAGCAGGAGGGGAGGGGTGGTGACGGCAGGCAAGACCACAACCATCATCAGCAGCAGCAGAAGGGAGGTGGTGGTGGTGATGGTATTGGGAGGGGAGGGCAGCAGGAAAGGCAGCAGCAGCTGCATCAAAGTGGCCAGGGGCGGTTAGTAGAGGGCTTGGTCTGTGACAGCCATCAACAGGACGAGCAGCAGCAGCAGCCGCAGCAGGAAGGTGTTGGGCAGCAGCAGGAGCAGCAGATAATAGAAGATAGCAGGCGGGCGGAGGTGCAGGGAGCACGATCAGATGACAAGCAGCAGTGGGAATGCGATGTGGTATGTGGTGCAGATACTTGCGAGGGAGAACTGGAACAAGAAGGGGGAGCCAATGCCCACACTCCAGATGCGAACAGGGTGTATAATGGAGAAGAGCCTGTATCACCTCCACACTGGGGCTTTTTGAGGGTTTTGGAGGGTTTAGTGCAAGCCAGCGATTCTGAAGAGCCAAGGTCCCCCTCACTGCAGCTAAGCCCTTATGGAGGGTTCAGCTCCAACACTGAGACCCCTAATGTAGCAACAGAAAGCTCCTTTGCAAACCCCTTGTATGCCCAAGAGGGATTGGCAAGCAGGGAGGGTTTAGCAGAGACGGAGGGGGGGTCAGTGGGGTTGTTTGCAACCCCTGCTCCAATTACTAAATTAGGGTTTGGGGGCTTCTATCAGGAGGTGCCTGGGTCAGTGAGATCAGTGACGTCAGCTACCGTAGAAGTGGCTGGGCAGTTGATGAGTTTGACCAGCCCCCTTGTAGTCAATCCGCTGTTCACTGACAGCGACTCGGAGGGAAGCCAGGGGCCTGCATCACCAAAAGAGGCAATGGCCAGTGACGAGGGCGTTAGTGGAGACATTGCCAAGTGCGGTTTAAGGTGCTGGGAAGGAAGCGAGGAGTTGTTGGGGGATTCTACGGGAGGGGAAGCAGCAGCACCAGCAGCTGGAGTGGAGATTGCTCTAGGGGGTGATGAGCCAGCTGAGAGCAATGCTAGCAAGAACAGCAGCAGTGCCAGCAGCAGTGATAAAAGCAGTAGCTGCAGCAGCAGTTACAGTAGTATAATCCAAGGTTCTGGTGCTGCCTTCCTTGCTGCTGCTGCTGGGGATGGTCTACTTGAGTTCCAGGATATTGCAGCTAAGGTCTATGCTGGCAGCAGTGCTGGTGTTGCTGCTGCTGCTGGGTCTCTCATCTTGGGTGGACCTGGGGCAGAGGCATTGACTGGCGCAGTGGGGCTGCACCCTGCTGTAGATCCTGACAGCATTAGTAGTGCTGCAGCTGCTTTAGATCAGTACCTGCAGCTGCAGTTCGAAGGGAGCGAGCAGGTGGTTGGGGCTTTGCAGCAGGAAGAGCAAGAGGAGCAGCAGGGCAAGCAGCAGAAGGGAGGGCAGGAGCAGCAGCAGGGGGAGGAGCTGGTGGAAGCAGCACAGGAGGTTGCATGTGGCCAGCAGCAAAGGGGTGAGGCGGTTGGGATGCTGCAAGGGAAAGAGCAAGAAGAGCAGCAGGGGGGAGGGAAGCAGGAGGAAGGGCAAGAGCAGCAGGAGGACCTGCAGGAGGAAGCAGGACAATCGTGGCTGCAGGGGGTTGAGTTGGACCAGCACCGAAGCCGCGAGGTGGTTGAAATCTTACAAGGGGAAGAGCACGAGGAGCAGCAGGGCGCGCAGCAGGAGGAAGGGCAAAAGCAGGAGAAGAAACAGCAGCAGCAGCAGCAGCAGGAGACTTTGAGCATCATGGACGAGAACCAAAAGGAGCAGCAGGAATCAGAGCAGCCACTAGAACAGCACGATGACTTAGGTCAGCACTGGGAGCAGGTGGTAGGGGCCTTGCAGCAGGGAGAGCAAGAGAAAGGAGCAGCAGCAGCAGAATTTGATGTGAACAGGGACATTGGCTGTGACTCTATCGCTGCACAAGAGTTGGCAAAAGAATTTGCCACTGACAATGTGACCAACGCATGTTTCGAAGATGATGCCCTTGGCAGCAGCAACAATTCCGCCATGTGTCCTACTGGAACTGCTGCTTCTGCTGATGGCTGCGGTAATGGTGGTGGTGCTGGTGGCAATGGTTTCAGCGCTTCTGAAGACGAGGCAAGCAGCACCATCAGCTGCGAGTCTATCATGCGTGTTGCTGAATCTGCTTTGAAGCAAGCAGCTGATGTTCTCACTGCAGCAACAGCAGCAGCAGTGGCCCTAGCAGCAGCAGATGGAGCAGACACAGCAGCCATGGAACTTAGCCATGCATTAGAAGCTGAAGAGGCCCTGGCATGTGCTCAGGAGCTGTTGTCTGAGGCAGCTTTGGTTGTAGCAGGTGCTTTAGGGGAAGCACCTGATGAGGGAGGTGGGGAGGTGGGTGGCGTGAAAGGAAGGGCGGAGGCAGCTGAAGCAGGGGCGGCAGTGACGGTGGTGGTGAGGGAGGGACCAGCAGGGGGTGCGAGGTTGGATGGTGTGGGGATGATGGGGCCTGGGCAGACAGATCAGCAACCAGCAGCAGCGGAGATGAGTGTAGAAGGAAGCCTGCATCCAGCAGCAGCAGGAGCAGCAGCAGGGGCAGTAGTTGAACCAGCAGCAGTAGAGGCAGGAACAGGAGCAGCAGAACCAGCAGGAGCAGGAGCAGCAGTACCAGGAACTGGAGCAGCTGATGATTCAGGAGCTGAGGCAGCAACAGCAGCAGCTGCACGGTCGTTGCTTTGTTCCATCAGTGATGCTCAGGCAGCATTAGCTCATGCCTGGGGGGTGTTGCAGGGTGCTGCTGCTGAAGCCGAGGCAGCATGGTTCGGGGAATCAGAAGACAGAACCGCAGCTGCTGTTGCTGCTGAGGCAGGGCACGTCACTAGTGGTGACACTAGTGGTGACTGGGTGCCTCGAGGGGCAGGGGTTCCTTGGGAGCATCTTGTTGCAGCTTTGGCTCCTGGTGACAGCGAGTACAGCAATGAAGGAGCTGCCGATACAGAGGGTGGGGAGCGTGAGGAGGTATACTCACAAGAGGAGGATGAGTTGGAGGACCTAGGGCAGACTGCAGCTTCTGGGAGTGGCAAAGGTGGTGCTGATAGTGATGGTGGTAAGCATGATGAGTTTTACCTAGGGCTTGAGGGCGGTTCGGAGGACCTTGGGCCGGCTGCAGATTCTGAGGGTGGTGAAGGCGCTGATAGCAATGTTAGTGATTTGTATGTGAACGATCCAAGTGATGATGGGGGTTGGCAGGGCCTGGATGGGGTTGCAGCTTCTGGGTGTGGTGTATACAGAGATGAAGGTTTTGCTGCTAGTGAGAGTGATGATCAGTATGAGAGGGGCCTAGGGAACGAGGGAGGAGGTCCAGGGTATTGTGAAGGCGCTCCAGCTGGCCCCAGTCAGTTTGATGACTACAAGAACCATTGGGAGGAGGAGGAGCAGGAGCAGGAGGAGGAGGAGGAGCAGACACTTGAGGAAGATGGGGCAGGAGAAGAAGGGGAAGTTGAGCAGGAAAGTGTAGAAGGGGATTCCAACGGTGGTGGGGAGGATGGGGACACAGAGCAGGAGGACGGACAGGGAGCGGGAGGGGAGGAGTATGAGCTGGGAGTGAAGGGTGTTAGAAGCAGCAGCAGCAGGGACGATCAAATGGGTCCATTCGCAGCGAGCCAGTGGGCCCAGATTTGGAGGGATGGGAGACACACAGGCAGTGGGAGCGTCAGTGCCAGTAGCAGCAGGAGCAGTGGATTGGAAAGTCGTAGCAGTGGGGAGGTTACGGATATCGCTGAAACCACTGGCCAAGGTGTCTATGATCGTCACGCAGTTCAGGCAGGGGATGTGGACGCAGCAATCGAGGCTGTGCCTGGCGGGATAGTTCATCCTATCAGTGCCAGTACCAGTAGCAGCAGAAGCAGGACATCAGATGCTTCTAACAGTGCTGAAACTGCTGATGCTGCTACCGCAAACCCGGTGACTCTGGTGAACATATCTTCTGGCATGGACACTGCTGAAGCTGCTCTTACGCTTGCTGCCCAAGTGCTCAGCGCAGCAGCGGCAGCAGCAGCAGCACTAGCAGCAGCAACAGATCCAGAAGCAGCAGCTGTGGAGCTAACTCATGCTCTGGAGGCAGAAGCAGCTCTGGTGGAAGCGCAGGAGCTCCTAACAGCAGCTGCAGCAGCAGCGGCAGCCGGGGAGGTGGAAGGGGAAGTTGAGGAGACACATGCGGCAGCGGTTTTGGGCACTATAGCTCAAGCACAGGCAGCTTTGAGTCAGGCTGCAGGAGTGCTTGCTGCAGTTCGAGAGGTTGTGGCTGTTGTTAATGCGGAAGAAGAGGAAGACGAGGTGGAGGCGTTGCATGGAAGTACAGGAGGGGATGATGCGAGGAGGTGGGAAGCTACTGATGAAGGGGACTGGGAACAGCTGGAGGAAGGAGCGGGAGTAGGGCAAGAGTGGATGGAGGGCGCTGTTTTTGACGATGCACATAGCTTTAGTGTGCAAGAAGGGCAGCAATATCAGCAGCAGCACTGGGAGGGAGGTGATCGTAGTATGCGGCCTCTATCCAGTAACCAGCGGTACCAGCAGCAGCAGCCAGTCCAGGGCCTGGCTCAGCTAGGGTCTGAAATTGATTCAGGCGCTATACTTGAAGTAGAGCTCAACTGGGACATGATACCGACAACGGCTCCAAGCTTTGCACGTAAGAAAGATGCAATGACCGGTGGTGGAAGGCAGCTGGAGCAGCAGTACAGGCAGCAGCAGCAGCAGCAGCAGGAACGGCAGTGGTCGAATGGGGGAACATACCAGCAACAAGGGCAACAGCAGCAGGAGGAGCAGCGGCATGAAGTGAGGTCGTACCAGCAGCATGAGCCACCCCAACAGCAGCAGCAGCAGGAACAACAGCAGTGGTCAGATGGGGTTTTATACCAACAGCAAGGGCAGCAGCAGCAGCGGGAGGAGGAGCAGCGGCATGAACTGTGGTCTGTCAGCCGGCAGCGTGAGCCACCACAGCAGCAGCAGCAACGGCAGTTGTTGGATGGAGGATCAGCCCGCCAGCAGCAGGAGCAGCGGCACAAAATGATGTCGGACCAGCAGCGTGAGCCACCCCAGCAGCAGCAACAGCTGAGGGAGGGCCAGGTCTCGGCAGAGAGGCAGGGGCAAGTGATGTTATACGAGCTACCTTCAACTGCAGCATCTACAGTGCTAGGGGCGCTGGGGGCATCAGTGGAGATTGAGGCAACAACCAGAATCCCATTATGGGGATGGGACACACATGGGATAGCAGCCGCAGCCACAGCAGAGGACGTAGGAGGAGGAGCAAGGGAGTGGGAAGCAAGGGCAGGGGCTACGGCAAGGGGTCGATCACTGGGGCTGACTCAGATTGAGGAACAGATGGGGCAGCAGTGCTTGCTACATCAGCGAGTGCAGCAGCAGCAGCCGGAGCCTTTGATACTACTACAGCACCAGCAGCAGCCTACGTTGCACGACCAGCTAATCTTGCAGCAGCAGCAGTACTTGGTAGAAGGGCAGCAGCAGCAGCAGCTTCTGCAGCAGAGAGGCCCTACTCAGCAGCAGGTGGAACACTGGGCAGCTGATCTTGCATTGGGAGCAGCACGAGCAAGAAGGGCAAGATCCATTAGGTCTGCAATAAGTAGCAGAAGCAGCAGCATGGTGCTCCCATCATCTGCTGCTGCTACCCCTGCTCCTGCTCCTGCTCTTTATGATCAGCGGGAAGCAGAGGCAGCTGGAGCAGAGGCACCAGTGTTGGCACATGGTGTAAAGGGAACAGTGGAAGGCGGTGCCTCCGTGAGTCGGGTTGAATGTTTGCTGCTGCCAGGGGATGCCACTGTAAATGAACAGCAGGAGCAACAGCGCTACCAGGGACAGCAGCAGAGGCAGGGTAGCAACACCTCCCCTATCCTACACGGGTCAGGAACAGTGGCGTGTACTCAGCAGCAGAAGCAGCGGCAGGGGCTAGCCTGGTCAAATGTGAGGTGTAGTGTTGACTCTGACTCAACCGCTTCCTTTAGCTCGCTCAGTAGTCCTTCTCCAGAGCGACATAGAGCTCCAGCAGTAGGACAAGCAGGAGCAGGAGCAGCAGGAGAGAGAAGGTGGGGAGCAGCTGGAGGGGTAGCTAGTCACAGATTTAGGAGCCTCTGGGATAAGCTGAATGTAGAAAGCTGGACTACAAGCAGCAGCGAAGATGAGCGGGAAGACGAGGTGGAGGAGGAAGAGGGAAATGGGCAGGTTGAGGAGGGGCGTGGATCAGAGGATTTGCAAGAGAGGGGTATTGTTCAAGAGGAGAACAAGCAGCAGCAGCAGCAGCAGGGGAAAGGCGAAATGGGTATGAGGGAGGTAGTAAATGAGGGAGCGGAAGAAGTGGATAAGGGCCAACCTGGGGTGCACACTGGTTGGGTTCAGGGGATGGTAAATGAAGAAGATGACAAGCAGCAGCAGCAGCAGCAGTTGGAGAAGGCACTGTATGAGCCTGGTACAAGACCACTGGTAGTGGCAGCTGCAGTAGCAGTGGGGGTAGCTAATTGTGCTGACCTTGATTCCGGGGGCCTGGGGTCCATGGCAGCAGGGCCAAGGGAGGCAGCAGCTAGGAGTGTATCGGATGGATCTACAAAGTGTGGTCATGGTGATGCTGCAGCAGAGACACTAGCGGGGGCACACCGGCCATTGATGATGCAGACAGGAGGTCAAGCGACATTTGTAAAGCAGCAACCGCAGCAGCAGCAGCAGGAGAAAGTACCGGTATACGAGGAAGCAGGATGGGTACCAGAAGGGAGGGAGAGGACAGCAGCAGCTGCAATACATGGGGAACAGCAGCAACAACAGCAGCTACCAGTTGACCAGCAGAGGGAAGCTGAGTCAGAGGAGCAGCCCACAGCATCGGCAGGAGAAGCAGTAGACGCTGACTGGGATCATGCTGCAGCTGCGTGCTCGGAGGTTGGGGTGGGGGGAGGTGGCTACACGGGGTTGCAGAGGGCCGAAGACACAGAGGGGATTACTGAGGTCGGAAAGAAAACAGGTGGGCTGACGTGGCAAGAGGAGGCTCGGTTGTATGGCTGGAAGGGAAGCCCTAGGAAAGCTGCGGGGAAGCGGGCTGTCACCTCAGAGGTGGGTGCTGCTGCTGCTGAAGAGCTGCGGGTGGCTCATATAAGCAGTCGCTGGGGCGGTTATGGTGCTGTTGATGGTATGGGAGGTGGGCAGGTGGGAGAGCAGGATCGTCGAGGCGGAGGAGTCGGGAAATTACTATCTGAGGACCGGGATGGAAGGCCCCTTGTTGGTGTGGCTGCTGGTGGTGGTGGTTGGCGGGGGGTGCCGGGTAGAGTGGCACGGCAAGGCATTGGGTATGGTGGGGGATATTGGGGTAGTGGTGGGGGGGCAGCAGAGGAGCAGCAGGAGACGACGCAGAACCACATGGGAGTTCCTGAAGCATATGGCACGGAGGAGGGGGAAGCCTGGCCGCAGCAGCCTCAGGTACATAGGAAGGAAGGGACCCTGAGCTTGAGTAACAGGGAGAGGAGAGGCGTGGTGAGTTACAGGGGCAGTGGAGGGGGTGGAGGTGACTCTTCAGCTGCTGCTTTCAGGGCAGCCACTGGTACTGCTGCTGTAGAGCCACCAGCTTACTCTTCCACCCTTGGTGCTCCTGCTGCTCTTAGTCCTGGGTCTGTTATCGTTGGCCCCATGATGGGTGCCATGGTTCTGAAGCATATAAAGAGCAGTAGTGTTGGTAGTGCTGCTAGTCATCACAGCGATTCAAAGCTTGAGGAGGAAGGCAGTGAGATGAGCTATAGCATTGGTCATGTTGGGGGTGCTGGTGGAGGTGTTGGGGGTAATAAGGAAGGCAGCTTCTCTTCTCAAGGGACGATTGCCTCCTTTCTTAGGCAGCAGATGAGCAGCAAACATGCTAGTAGCTACAGCCATCATGGGGGTGGGGGGCGGTTGCGGAGCTGTAGTCAAGCTACAGCAGCTACAGCAGTAGCAGCAATTGGTAGGGAAGGGGCTGGCAGGAGGCACTCGGTTGCAGGATCAGTCTGTACGGATGATTATTGGTATGGGTCTCAGGGTTCAGCGTCATCTCTGGCATCTGCTGGGAGCTCTCCTCAGAAGCAGCAGTTCCATCAGCAGCAGCAGCAGCAGCAGCAAGCTGTGGCAGCAGGGGGTGGGCCAGATGGGCCTTTGCGGAAAGGGCTCCGTCTGTTGAGTAGGAAGTACAGTTCACAAGGCCCTCGGAAGCACCAGCAGCATCAATCACGGCAGCAGCAGCAGCAGCAGCTGGATCGGAACAATGAGGCGACAGCAGCAGCAGCAGGGGCAGCAGTTTGCATCCATGAGATGGGGGTAAACACTTGGGGGCAGGAGGTCCCGTCATCTCTAGCAGGAAGCAGCTCAAGTAGTGCCAGGAGCTTAACATGGGAAGGTGGCCATCAGCTAGGCAATCCTTTGGACCTAGGTCCTAGACATCGGGAGCAGCACCAGCAGCAGCATTCGGTCTCCCAGAGACGCCCACAGGAAGTCGAAGTAGGGCTGAACCAGCAGCAGCAGGAAGAGGAGGAGGGCAGGGAAGGTGGGTGGGGGTTGCCGCGGCAGCTGTTGGAGCAAGATCATTTTGGCATGAGGCAACACGACCAGCAGCAGGGGCAGGCTCAGTCTGAAGCATTAGATTCTGAGGCAGCAGGAAGCCTGAGAGGGAAACATGCGGCACAAGCTGCTGCTGCAGCTGCTTCTGCTGCAGCTGCTTCTGCTGCGGTGGCAGCAGTAGCAGCAGCTGCAGGGTATGATGTGGGTCTAATGGGGGATGAAGCCGGGTATGGGGGGTGGGGTTATCTGCAGAAGAGGGTCATAGTTGCAGGTGGGGGTTATGAGGGAGATGGTGGGAGTGAGGGGGGAGGGTCTGCTGCTGTTGATGAGTTGATAGCTAGTGTGAGGGCAGCAAGGATGGCGGTAGAAGCTGTGGTGGGGGCATCTGGGTATGATGATAATGAGGACGCTTAGTTGGATTCATGTGATGGTTACAGCGGACTGGTGTGTGCTTTGTTATGGTACTAGGACTGCGCGATGTTAGTTGTCAAGGGTTCAGGGTGTGAAGACTCTGACTATCTTCAATCCCCTTGGACAGATCAATGTATGTGACTCATATATACGTATGTTGTGTGACCTGATGTGTACGATCATGCTTCTACTAGTGTCGTCCTGGCCCCAGGGAGCTGCTTGTTGCAGCTTCCTAAACAATGGACTATGCTCAAGTTGATCAGGGGTTGTCGGCCCACTGACAATCAATTGCGATTGACTTGGTACTTGTTAGAGGCACTACTGCTGCCGCGCAGAATTTAACTGCTTTTGCTGTGAGCAGCGTTGGCCGATGGTTGCACCCCATCCTACGCCATGACTTGATTCGATTATAGGCTTGTACAAATTGTGTGAATCTTACATTGGCAAACCCATCGGCACGAGTACGGTGCCAAAGTAAGGACGGACTCGGCTATGGTCACCATTACTAGTGGCCGCCGGTACATTGAAAATCGATGACCCCCGACAGCGGTGACTGCCGAGAGTCGATGGCAAGCTCGATCGCATACCAATAATAATGAACAGAAATGGTTGCCAAAGTACTGTACAATACCTTGGCAACCGTTTCTAGCGCTTGCAGCAAAACTGTCGCGCCTTAAAACTGCCATGCATCTCTCCGAAAACAGCTTTTATAGTCCCCGAAGTCAACTGCACTGACATCCTATGCGCCCTGCACACAGCGGCCAGACCAGCTTCTTTTAGCACCTGCTATGAGAAACAACAAGCATTCGAGATGTGGCAACCGCAAAGGGCACCTAGGTCGATCCAACCAGAAACACCAGCGGATGATGCCCGATCCAAAGACAGTGGATACAAGACCACCAACCAGGAATGATATTCAAGAGAAAGCATTACTGCACCTGCACCAGTGTATGGTCCTTTTCCACATCCCTGGAAAGATAAGGGGGAGCCTGCCATCAAGACCCGAATCCACATACACCATCAGGATACACTCGCTCATACATACATAACATACAAACAAACAAACAAAAATTTAAGGTGCGGCAACCGCAAAGGGCTGCTAAGTCGAAACGACCAAACGCACCATCGGATGGGTCCAAAAACAATGGAATCCATACCACCAAGCAAGAGGAATACCCAAGCAGACATCCAACTACGGACACGGCAAATAGTAGCACCAGCAAACAAATCACCAGCAGGAGACTGATTGAACATAACATAACATACAACCCGAGGAGGAACCTGACACCTGCCCCTCAGCCTGCCTCTACTGACATACTGAACCTGGTCAGTCCCGCTTGAGCCCGAACAACACTGAACCCCTTTTTTCCGTCCTTCACATTTGCGTGCCTTTCAGGCCTGAGTGGGTTGCTGAGTGCTGCACCTTCAGTTGGACACCACCAGCACTGTCACATTTGCAAACCCACAGAAGGTAACAGTGAAACAAACATTGAATGTGTGACAACCACAACGGGCTAGCTTCTAGGTTCAACAGAGTACTCAGCTCAATCCAAAGACCACCAGTATGATACCCAAGCAGCGGATCCAGCTATGTGATAGGAGACATAGGAGACTTGCAGCCAACTCCTTATCTGACAATTCACTAGTGGGAATGATCTGATACTTAAAATCAAACATAGTTCAAGACTGTGGGAATTTAACCAGTCCGTAGATGGTGTTGCTCCTGTTGCTCTAACTGGTTGCTGGGACCTATCACCACACCCTCCATTGTTAACAGTTACCCTGCTTTCACTCTCTGAAAGCAGGGTACTTGGCAACAATGGAGGGTGTCGCGATAGGCCCCGAGCAACCAGTTAGAGCAACAGCATCACCAGGAACCAGCACCAGGCCCAACACTGGACACTTGTGAAACGACTCCATGCTAACATGCAACCTGCCTTAGCAGGAGCGTTGCCCACCATTTTCACTGGTCCCAGCACTGTTAAAAAAACAGTTTAACTGCATCAGTAACAGAGCTCCTCATCACCCTTATTGTATGCAACAGGACCCTCCCGTGTAGACATACACCACCAGATTATCATGACACCGAGAGAAAACATGGCATGGGCAAGCCATCCCAGTCACACTGTGGCCTAAAATGGTGGAATGCAGAGGGGGCCGTACCAGCCAAGCCACTGTTCTAAGCTCTTCCTGAGCAATGCAACATTTGTGGCAAACTGCCCTCGCATCGGCCACATGCAGCTAAAACTACCTTGCTCCGAGCAACCGCCATTGTGCATACTTCTACAAAACCTGAACAGTGTGCAACCATTGTCAACAGTGCAGATACATGGGACTACGCCATCCCACAGTATGGCCTAGATATTACCCAAACCCTAAGGGCTCTTGGGAGGCTTCTGCTGCTCAATCTGCTCAGCTGAAACACCAGGTGGCGTCCCAGACACAACAAGGAAAGCCTTTGTATGGCAACTGTTTTTACCACTGTCCCATAACTTCCAGGTGCACAAAGCTCAATGACGGGTAAAGCCCATCTTACAGCCAACCATTCATGCCTATGTTTCGACCCACCCAAATCTATAGACCCCTCCCCAGGAGTTAACTAGGAGTTCCCACCTCTAACGCCCACAACTAGCAGAAGCTGAGATCTCTCCTTACTGTGCTTGCCCCAATGAACACAGACCGCACGATCCCCACCCTCTACACCAGCTAGATCTACTGGTGCAGCTTCCACAGCCCCAGAAGCCACTTAGAGGACATCAAACAATCACAGAGAAGCACCCCAAGCACTGAGCAACAATGCAGTGAGCTGAGACTATGCCACCTCAGCACGTGATGCTGTAAGTGTGCATCCGTCCAGATACGGGACATGTTCTGACTATGCACACATGTCCGAAGCACAAAGTGTGATGCCAATGTCATACCCCCACAATGTATAAACCCTAGGCCTATGCGCCTGTCAGCCGAAAGCCAACACAGCAGATAGAGTGCATCAAAGTTGCTCTGACGCACACAACACATAGACATACCAGTCTTCATTGCGAAGCACCCCGAACAATGAACACCACTGGTTGGACTCAGGTTGTAACAGCTCTCTGACTGGACCAGCTGGGTCCACTTCTTTCCATATGCCAGAGGCAACCTGGCAAACAGGCATTTAACCGCCCCACTATTTGTATATGCCCGCAAGGACATGCCTTGCCACAAAGCCTAGGCCACAGCATGCTGCCTGGAAAACAAGAATGCGTATACACAGGGCATTTTCACCACAGTTCCCAAAGAGCTGCAGCATAAGATTGACCAGGTTCCAATCCGGCTGGTCCTTAGGGCGCAACAAGCCGGTCTTAGGGTCAAACACAGGCAAGCGGTGCCTTGGGCAAAAAACCCAGCCAAACAGCTGAGGTATGGAATACACAAAGTTGAACACTTGTGGGATGAGGAACAGCAGCAGGGTCTCACTGAAATGCCCGAGGATACCTGCTACTGCTATAGTCATGCCAGCAAAGTAGGTGAACGTGTCACCCACAAAAACCTGGCTAGGGTACCAGTTGAACACTAACAACCCGAGAGTGGTTGCTGCTAAAGGGAGCATCAGATAAGCGCTGAATAGATGAGCATCACGGACATGAGGCACCGCACCCGCGTAACCGCTGACTTCCCTTAAGTTGTGGAGGAGCACAGCACACGCAACGATGAATGTCTGCCCAGCTTCCAACCCATTGACCCCTGCTAAGATGTTGATGGAGTTGGTGCAAAAGATGGTGAGCATGATCATGTAGAGGAAGTAGAGAGGGCCAAGCTCCAAGAACCCTGGGAGGCCAAAGGCCTGCAGCGGTTTTGGCACTGCAATGCCAGTGCCACCTGAGTAGGCCACCAGGAGGGGGAGGGCTGCAAAGAAGGGGAGGATGAGTTTGACCCTCCACCTGATGTCCAGAACGTCGTCCGCGAACCCCAAGAAGACCATGAAGGTGATAGTAGCGAGTGCTGCGTTATAGTCGACGATCCATGAGTCTGGTAGGAGCTGCAACTCCAGCTGGCCCTTGAACCCTGTGGTTACGAAGTTTACCAGGCTGTTCACGTCGTAGTAATGCACAAGCTCAAAGACAATGACGCAGACGATGAAGACGATCGCTGGCGCTAGCCCGACTGATTCTGGAATAGGAGTGTCTCCTGCAGGCGTGCCCTTCTTGTTGATGTCCTTCCCACAGATGCCCCTTGCTTGCGTCTTCTGGGCTACGAAAGGCACCAACCACCTGGTGGCTATAAACCCCGCTATGCTGACGGCTGCATTCAGTAAGATTGATCGGAAGGTCTTCTGGTCTGTGATATGAAATAAGTAATACACGGGGCCAGCCAAGCCAGCGATGGCGAGCAGGAGGAGCTGCGTTTCCCGACCGGGGAGCTTCATGGGGACCAGTAGTATACGTATGCTATCAGTTCAAGATACGATTGTATGGCACATGACGCACGTAGATTCGTCGCTTGCGGTCGTAGAGGCGGTTGTGAAGTTTCAGGATCCGAGGTCACAGGATTGGAGAGGAGACGCCGCATCATATGCTAAACAGTCCTAAGCTACATAGACGAGGTTGCAACCCTTCAGGGATGAAGCCCAGCGCAGAGGCCCGCTCTTGAACTTGTATTACATGGCAGCGGAGCCGACGACTTGAGCAGTACAAGTGCCTCAGACTGTAACTGTAAGCTGTGGTCATTTAAGTACAGAACACACGACATACATGCACCCACACCAGCCCAACGTCTAAACGGCGAATCTGAGCAAAGCTCTGTACTTGAAGCGGGCCTGCTTAAGAAGGATGCAACCAACACGCAGGGTGTTTGCAACCAACCCCGCTTCAACTCCCAATCCGTGTGCCACAAGTCGAAGGCTTTGCATCATCACAGAAAACCGCTCGCCTGTGTCCTTGCGCTTACCTGCTCAGCTGCAAAGCTGGCAAGCAGCATCTGGTTACAGCTTCATCCAGCTTGATCCACCCGTCCCAGCTTTGCCCCGGCGGCTTCCAGGACTACTCTTCCTATGATATTAATGTCTGTATGTGCAGCTGTGTCTGCAGTAGAAGCAGTAACATGATATTGATATCCTGGGCACATCTCTCTCAAACACAGGTCTTTCATTTGCCACCTACAGCAGCCTGACGCACATGTCCCAGCAGCTATTGAGGCACCTGCTCCTGCATATGCGCCTCTGACTTAAACTGCGGTGGCCGCTTCTCTCGCACAGCCGCAAGACCTTCCAATATGTCTGGACCAGCAAAGAACCCTGCTTGTACTCCTGCTTCCATCTCTGCTGCTTTCTCCAGTTGATCCCAGGGTACCTGCAGCATGACGAGAGCATCTCGTTGGGCACAGAACATAATGTTGAAGCTATCTATTTACCACAACCTCAGGATTGCCTTATCACCCCCTAAACCCTATTATGGCTATGGATCACAGAATCACTGCCCCTGGTAGCACTAGCCCCAGCCAGATTCAAAACAACATTGAAATGACCTAATCAACACAGCAAGTTGAGACTGTTGCAACCCTGGCAAACATCCCTGATCAGACCGGGAGGGGGGGGGGGGCAGGGCCGTCAAATTCAGACCCCGTGCCTCAAAAACCTTCAATATTCTGTAACTAAGGGCTTAAGGGGTTCCTCCTTCGATCTGCGCCCTCCAGCAAAGTTTTGAGGGGTTTCGAAAATGGGTTTTTTGAGGTGGTGGGTGTTCCGAGGGGGTTCCTTCAAAAACTTCTACCAAAAGTCCTTCTGTGGCTGATTTTTCACTCAAAGCTGATTTTTGAGAAAGTAGGACTGTTTGAGCGTGCAACACTAGCCTATAGCGACCAAAGCAAGCATTAAAAGGCCTAGCAGTATGTGTCTGGTACCCGTTGGGCAGCCCATGGCATTGACCATTATATTGACTAGGTCCTGAGATGTCTGGGAGACTACCACAGCGCAACCAGAATGATCTAGACGACAGAGTAGATGAAGGCCTTTAGGCAGATGCTAGTGATGTGTTCAGGGTTTACCCTACCCAACCATCCCCAATCCTCAACCCTAAACCCTAAACCAGGGATACCCCATCTGTTTGTGAGTCTCAACACGTGTTTTCCTATGTAGTTGTTGGCCTTCCAAGCAGTTATGGCACTGGATGGGTTTGACTTCTCCAAACAGGTGTTCAGGGGTCGAAAAGTTAGGATTTTGGGGGGTTGGGGATTGGGTGGGTGGTCTAGGGGGGGCCCTTTGAAAAGTTCCGGCATGGGGTCTGTATGGGGTCTGTAAAAGAACTTTCTGCACCCACCCCCCCCACCCCTGGATGAGATGTCAACCATTATGCCTATTCGGGGCCGGCGCGGCTGGCGATACCAATATCAGGGATTAGAATGCCTGGCAAATGCATGAGTCTGGCCATGGCAAAGCATCCAATTTGTTGTCCGGCCTTGCATTTTCATGCCAGCTTCAGACTTCTGCTATGACTATTGTGGCATGTAAGGATAACGATGCATGGCTCTGCCCAACACAGGCTCCCCCTCCCCACCTGCAGTCGTAGCATCTGTAAAGTAGCAGACACTGCTTCTGGTGATGCCTCTGCTATCCTGCGGGCCAGATCTGTAGCTGCTGGCATGAGCTCATCAGGTTCATGCACTGACAGCACCAAACCAAGCTCCTTGGCTTCATGAGGACCTATTAAATCGCCTGCAAACAGATAGTTGCAGAGGTAGGTCCTGTGCTGGCTTGAAACTTTCTATTTATAAAGCACACTCGGATTACCAAACCATGATATAGCAATTGTTTTGGAGGGATGCAAAATTGGTAGGGGGCAAAATAACTAGCTGATCAGCTTCGTGCAGCCATACCACCAGCCCAAAACTTCTGGTTGAAGGATCGTATCAGGTCTCCTGTTTGGGGGGGGGGGGGGACAATTAACATGGCAAATCAACACATGTGCCTTAAACGGACGTCAATGCAAGCTTTATGCCTACCATTTACCGTTTGCTCCATATAGAGCCTGACCATTCACAGAACTAGTTGCCAAGCACAACATCACCACCATGATGCATCCATGCTGATGATCATAACCACACTGCACCACCTTTACGTGAATGCAGCACTTTAGAACCAGGTAATGTCGTGTTACCAGCTGTATCACCCACCTTCAGCTGCCTGGACTTGTCTATGAAAAATCTGCCACTTAAGAAAAGGGCTTCAAGACAGCAGCCCAATCACCATGACCTTTGTGCAGGTTTAGCCCGCATGTCCTAACAAAGCAGATCCACAACTGTAAGTAGCAGCAGCCTGCAAGCAGTGCAGTGGATGGCCCGCTCAACAGGTATCAAAGGCAAGAAGATATTCTTGCATCCACCCTTCTTTAATCTAACAGGGTTTCACAGCAATGCATTCCTGAGCCTTACCTGTGAGGAGCAGTCTGCAAGCAGACTGGTAGCTGGCCACCTTTGGCAGTATGCAGGTAGAGGCCATGCCTGGGCTGAGACCTAGCTTGACAAAGTTGTAGCTGAACTTGGCCCCGGTTGACGCCAGTCGCATGTCACATGCCATGGCAAAGCCCATGCCACCACCCACAGCAGGACCGTTCACGGCAGCAATGGTGGGAATGGGCAGTTGCCGAATCGCTAGGAAAGTTTTGTAGAAGCTGGCAAGAACCTGCGGAGAGGTAACGCGTAGTGACTGCTAGGCAATGCCCTGCTGGTGACAGTGTGTGTGCTCCCACACAGCCCTCTAACTATGTTAGGCGGCTTGTTGGTAAGCTAGCTGCGCACCTTAGCGTTTTCGCGCTGCTCCCCTTTGATTCGCTCTTCAATGAACCCGAAGTCCCCTCCTGCTGAGAATGCCCTGCCGGAGCCGGTGATAATGAGCACTCGCTTCCCATGATCGGCTTCCAGCTTAGCAAGCTCGGCTGAGAACTCGGCACCCATGTCGGTGGTCAGTGAGTTCAAGGTGTCGGGTTTGTTAAGGTGCATGATTCGGATGCCAGTATCTTGACAAGAGCCATCCGTGACCGCCTCAGTATAGAGCAGCCTTGAAGACATGGGGATAATCTGGCGAGTATTACGTCCCAAAACGAGTATAGTATTCCTAGCTGCTGGTTTCAATAATTGTGTGGAGGCTAGTTGAAGCGCTGTTGTAACTGCTGGTACCGGTACATGCATGTGGGATGCAACGGAGTTCAAACTACGACACCAGTATTCAAGCGCCTGTCTCAAGCTGCATGTTCCGTTGTCAACGCAGAAAATTTATCTTGATGAGGAACTAGCATCGAGGCTCAACAGGATAGTGCAGGACCATACAGCTTACAACAATGCGGGTACATCAGGCATAGACCAAGGATGGCCACCGGCAAACCAGCATACAGTGCAATGATTTAATCCCTCCACCAATGCACGCACATTTTAGCCGTTAAGGTGTGCTTGCAAGGGCCGAACCAGTGACTTCTGTCCTGGGTAACTTGCGTAACTCGTCATGCACTCATGTACTCACTTCACTCATCAGAACGCATTCCACACGTACACACCAAAGAAAGAAGCAAACCGCCAACAGGCTTGAAGCACGGGTTCTGTGTGATGCGATCTATACGTTAAGACGCTAAAATCTAGCAGTTAGGGGCCCTGTTTGTCCTACCGCATCCGTGAACCTTGTCTGTCTAAAGCAGCTTCGTTGACAGGCCACATGTGTCTCTTAGCGCAGTTGCTCAGCATTGCGTTGCTTGTAGGCTACGCACATGCATGGCAAGCTGGATCCAAGGAGGGTCTGTCGCACAGGCAGTCAGAAATCACATACTTGCCAGGATTCAACGGCAACTTGAAGAGTAGACACTACGGAGGCTATATAACGGTGGACAAGGAGAACGACAGGAACCTATATTATTACCTTGTCCTTTCCGAGAATGACCCTAGGACTGACCCTGTGGTAAGCGATCGCTACCCAGCCCCATCCATGTTCTCCCGCCCTCCTGCTATATTACGTGGCGGAGTCCGCTTTGAGATGCCAATGGGCTGAACATCAATCTTGGCAGGTCCTTTGGCTCAATGGTGGCCCCGGATGCTCCAGCTTCGATGGTTTCCTCTACGAGCATGGCCCTTTCAACATCAATTTTACAGACAGCACGTACAGGGAAGTTGAGCTTTCAACCAACTCCTATTCCTGGAGTAAGGCTGCAACCATGATTTACCTCGATTCACCTTCTCGTAAGTGTACCATCTGCAGGGTTTATAGTGACTGAAACATAATTGCTAGAACCTGATCTCAGCCCCTACCAGTCTGCAGCAGGGTCGGGGTTTGCCCATAACACAGCTACATCAGCTCTGATGAAGGTGCCATGCAGCTGAGCTTTCCGTTTAGCTACGGTTCAGACGCTACCGTAGGAAAGGCAAACATGGCACATGGGAGCTCTGCACGATGAGTTCTCCTACAGCATTTATGTACGGACACCATCCTGGCATATGTAAGTTTTGAGTGCAACCTCCGGCTGTATGCGTGTTCATAACAATGGCATAAGGCACCAGTGTGTGCATATCCCAGTGGCGGCGGCATAAGCTCAACAGACACAGACTGCTATGGGAAGAGGACGACTTCTCTGCAGATTTTTGCTCTTACAACGCGTCTTCCTGCTTCTACAGCTGTTGGCTTGTCATATTCCAAGGTGGATACCGACTACACAACCAATGACACAGCAACCGCTCATGACTCCAACCACTTTCTACGGAAGTTCTTCAAGCGCTACCCTGAACTTCAAGAAAATGATTTCTTCATCTCAGGTGAGTCCTCTACCTTGAACTTACCAGAAGTCTGTCAGGAGGCGCAAAGGGAGCCGCCAAGTTCCCCCCTTGAGGGCTAAAATTGTGTACCAGGGCTCTTGAAAGCGCGAAAATACCATCAGAGCCCTTACGCTTTCGTTGGGGCATGCTATATGGGGATATTTCCTCGCTGTGGGCTTCCCGGGTCCATTAAAGCTAACGAAAATTTTAACTTTCCAACTAGTCACTTCTGTGCACACGATCACTTTTGTACATCTAATGTTTTCAGCAGCAAACAGCATTGGTAAGCAGCAGTTAGCAGCAGCAGAGACAGCAACAGCAACAGCTTGCCCCCTGCAGCATGTTGACATGCACATTTTCCAAGGTGCGCTTTTAGGTGCACTGTCATTGTCTGCTCCATCCGTTTCTAACCTTTAGATTTACTTCGTTGCTACAATGCAACAATGCTCTTGAGGTTTGAAGAGAAGTTGTAAGAATGTAGGCACGTCCTGATATGGTAACAAGAAGCGGGCGTATGGGTTGACTGTGTTGCTTGCTTGACCGCCTATCCCATGCGGCACTGGCAGTTGTGAGGTATTACATAAGCTCTCCAGTAATAGCTCTTCTCAATGCTCAGGAATCTCTTCTCACATAGTTCGTAGTATAACCTGTATTTTTCATGTCTATGTAGACCCAAATCATCCGCACGCAGCCATATGACTGCAGGTTCTGGTAACTGGACAGAAATAGGACCAAATAAGCCTTGGGTGTGTGTTTGTTTGCTTTTAGGGGAGAGCTATGCTGGTGTATATGTGCCCACCCTGGTGGATGCTGTTGTCAATGGCAATGAGGAAGGCCAGACACCACACATCAACATCAAGGTAAAGCATGGCACGGAATACAAGCCATTACGCATATCGTAGAGTTGTGCTGGTTCTCTTTCAGTCATCCGGCCCCTCACCATTGCTACATTTGGTTAAGTTTAAGTCGTACTGTTGCTTGGGGAGCATCTGCATGATATTGGAGCTGTGGAGCACAATCCTGTAATGGCATTTACATAGGAAGCGCATGTTTAGTGGGTGCTTGTCCTTGTACCTCTGGTTAAGAATGGGCCACAGTGCCATGTACCTATCCATGTATACCGCTGTGTACCGCTGCGACAATCTACCACATTATTAGAGAGACCACTGCACAGCCCTCTGGGCCGTGCAGTACCCAAGCACCAGATAATAGACAGTAGCCGAGGGTGCATCCCATTGTTTTAAGCTTATTTAGGGCTTCTAAATGGCTGCCTGAATACTGATGACGGATGTATTGGTACCTACTTGGCCAGCTCTCGCTTCTGGGTGTATGCTTACCATGTGTTTATGCTCTATTTCTTGTTCTGATCAGGGTTACATCGTCGGTAACGGTGTCACAGACCCTTTCGTGGATGGAGGTGCCTTCCCATCTTTCGCTGTTGGCAAGTCGCTCATCTCCATGCAGCTATTCAACGACATTCAGAAAGCATGCAGTGCAGTAGCACCCGAGCACCAAGCCCTGGTCGCAGACCGTGGCACTAAGCCGTCAGGCGATGCCTCAGTATTACTGTCAGCAATTTCATCATCAGCAGCAGCAGAAACAGCTGTTGACAGTACAGAATGCACAAAACTTATGGCAACAATGCAAAGGGAACTAGCACCTTTGAACCTTTACAACGTCCTTGAGGAATGCCACCATAAGAAGAAGCCACGACCAGAGCCTTCGGCAGTGCTGCCATCAGCTGCAGCAGCAGCAGCAGTGTCGGCTGTACTTGCATCCAGCAGGAAGCTGTCTGCTGCGGCAGTAGCAGCGGGTGCAGCAACTGCTAAAGCAGCCAAGGCAGGAGCAGTTGTGAGTGGAGCAGAAGGGTCAGCAGTGGTTGGACAGGCAGTGGGATCTGAAAAGACCTGGTCAGCTGGAGTGTCCGCTAATCTTCCCGATTGGTTGAAGGGCCTGAGAGGCCTGGATGCTTCTGAGGCATACGCTGCTGTGAGAAGCAGTTGGAAGGGGTGGCCGGTCATGGGGGGAGTGGCACAGGGTAGCAAGGTGTACAATTGGGGTCACCTGCTGGGGCTGGATCCACCCTGTACAGTTTCAAGGTGAGGGGGTGAGACTTGGGGGTGAGGCTTGGGGATGAGGATGGAATGCAGCTGGCAGAGAGGGAACAAGAGGGCCGAGAGCCGCCTGCTTGCCTTTGTTCCGACAGGGAACTCCATACCAGCTATGTTTTGCTACTGCTTACCTTTCTTGCAACTCCTTGCTTTGAGCGACCATCTGCCAAAGTCGGTGCTATGATGCTGGATGCTTTGTTAATATCCCCGGCCTGTTCGGTCAGGAAGTCATGTTCATGTGTGCTTTATTGTCCACAGGCATTTACTGCAATTCTCTCATACAAATAGGCACAACAGCAGTTGCTCATGCACAATTGCAGGAAGAGCATGGGGGCCAAGTGCTCTCCCACCAAGCCTGACGAGACAGTAGCACCACAACAGCAGGTGTTTGTTCGAGAACCCTGCACACCTATCTCTCGCTCCGCCCCCCTTGGGCTATGCAGTTGACGGTAGAGAGCTGCACTCCCGTGCTTTGCTCATGTCAGTGGCCATACCAACTCCGCATGCTCAACCAGGGTTCGAGGCGTACACAAACCTAAGTCGTCTCTATCCACACCTCGTATTGAGCCAATTGGGTTTTCCATTGCTCAATGCTATCCTCTCATTTCCTGCTTTTGCAGATAATGACGGGGCTGCACAGTGGCAGCCAATCATAAGTCTTGGTATGTCGTTATATTATGCAGCTATGTACCTTTCAGGCGCAAGTGATCTGCCCTAAGCATATGTCGTATACCTCTCTAAGTCTGGGAGTGATTGCTTGCTTCTTCATGCATACTACGACTCATCAGCCTCTCCCCTGCTCGTTTGCTTTTGCATGCAGCGAAGCTGAGATTTGGCTAAATGACCCAGCAATTCGTCGTGCCATCCATGCTGCACCTATCAAGTTGACAACGCCATGGGTAATCTGCTCTGATCGGATAGATTACACCCATGACATGGGATCTATGATTCCATACCATAAGAAGCTAACGCAAGAGAAAGGTTTGTGGGATACGTAGCAAGTGGTTCCTTGGCAGGATTTGTCCCAAAGATGTGTAAAACAGGTTTCACTGCCCCTTTGAGGCACTGTCCGCATGTGGTAGAAGAGGATCTGTATGCATTGTGTGTAATCCTCAGAGATCCGTCAATGTCTAGGAGTAAGGATAGCCATACATGTTCGGTCAGAGGAACGTAAGTTTGATCATGTGCATGGCGATTCTGGGCAATTAAACCTTCAGTTATCGTGCAGAGGCGCCTCCAAAGTACAGGGCAGCTGACTGTGTGTCAAATGACACTCGTGGGGGTCTTGGTCGCGGTACCACAGTCTTCAGCCGCAATCCTGGATTAGCTCCTATGATTAAGGGGGTATCTGGTAACTGGCCAGGTCTAAGCAGGCAGGTCTATTCCTGGATCACAACTCCTCAGGTACAGGAGGAAATTGTTGTGGATTCTCACCAATCCTCACTTTGCCTCAGCTGGTCTTTACTCCGTAGGCCTACTCCTTGGCTCTGCACCACACACAGTGTAGGTAGTTGCCACCAGTGTAGCCCACTTCCCTGCCTACCCTTCCCGTTCGTATGCCACAGGTCTCCGTGCCTTGATCTACAGTGGGGACCATGACCTCTGCGTGCCTCACACTGGCAGTGAAGCCTGGACCTCTAGCTTGGGTTTTGATGTGAAGACCTCGTGGCAGCCCTGGTACATCAAGGATGAGGGCTACAAGCAGGTGGCCGGGTACTATGTGGAGTACGAGGCGGGTCTGACTTATGCAACCGTGAAAGGGGCAGGACATATGGTGCCACAGACGCGGCCAGAAGAGGCTCTGGAACTCTTCAAGCGGTTTATCGATGGTGGGAGCTTGGAGCTCTGAACTTCAGGTGCGAAGTTCAGCATCAGTTCTTAAGCCTCCGGCAACAAAAGGCAGTAATGGCAGTTTTCCTTTGTATGGGATGCATGAAGGTACTTGTCATTGCTACAGGTCGTGGAACTTTTCCAATGCCAGGGTAGAGTGCTAGCTCCTTAGGTGCAATTGGTATATGCCGTGTATTGATACGTGGAACATGAGTTGAAATTGCTTAAACCAGGTTCGGCTTGAACATGCGTGGTGGCTCATTTGTATAGCACATGGCCCTGTGTTGATGTTGCAGCATCAAGCTTTATCTACCAATTGAACTCACAGACATATTGTTATGTGGGGTTCAGCATAGACCATACCGGACACATTGAGTGATGCAGCCGGGACGACCCATGTATAATCATTCATGTCAGATATTTCACATTTATTCAGATGGAGTTCGCCTGCTGCTGAGTAGCTGGCTTCACTCAGCTCAAGGTTCCTCTACATGCGGACCATGTAAAACTAGGGGTGGCAGACTGCTGTTGTGAAGGGCTTTGGTACTTAAAGGAGAGCGTGATATGGCAATGCCTTCGTACAGTGCGTACAGTGCGTGTCTATCAAATCGTGTGCTGAGGTGGTGGTTATGGCCCTATTGTATGAGCCTTCATTGTCTCCAAGGGATGCCCTCTTGGGCTAGGTGGTGATTTGCTAATCAGAGTCGCGCTGTGAGGATTCCTCTGATGTTACGTTGGTACAGGCTCGGATGTTGTGGCCATTCTTGATATTATTAAAAGAGAATGGTTGTGGTCAGGGAAACTCGATTTGTGTGGAATATTCGTTGCGGCTCGCGCTGCGTACCTGCGCAAGCGCCGAGGAATATGTACGAGCGCTGAACAATGAGTGCTCGAGCCTCGGGCTCCCGATCGGGCTCGGTGTGAAAGTCACAGGCGGGCGATGGGCTTCAGCCGGCACCACTTGCGGTTGCCCGTGTCCGTCATAACCATCCGGGACTTGGTGCTACACTAATTTAGCACGTTAATGGCCAGTGAGTGAACGCCAGTCAACATGTGAGCAGCCTCGAGACGAAGGCAGCCGGGGCCGAGACGGGTGGCAATCCCATTCCCAGCTGTATAGTATAGTATTTCGGTGGTGGAAGAGTCGTTTCGTGAAATTCCGTTCCCAGCGATGCTGCCTTCACACTTATGGCAGTCTTATTACAACACATGCCACTGATGACACTGCCCCCGCCGCGAGCCAGACACTCGAACAGCGCCCAATGAATGAATCAAGGACAAGAGCGTCTGTCAGACACTTTCCCTTGGCCACTCGGGATCGTATAACAAACAAAGAGACAACATCTCAAAGGCGATCCAGACCACCATCCTCCCTACCCCAGCAGCCGAAGCATCACATCTCTACACATCACATCTCTAGTATTTCTGCCCATGGAGCCTAGGTTGGCTCCGTACGGGCGCCCCCTTTGAGGGGCCATGTTGTAATCGTAATCGTAATCTACACAATCACCGACCAAAAATAGCACTTCTTAATTGCCATCTATCTCCTATCTCTTTCATGGATTGTCCTGCAGGCACAATGGGGAAGGAATCTGTTAGCCAGGAGCATCTCCCAAACCCTCGCCCACAACATGTGGCAAGGCTATCTCAAGGCCAACACCATCCATCTCCTAACCAGCCAATCAAAATATGCTTGTAAAAGCAATGGATGGGCAGAGCAATGAATGCTTGGCAGCCAGAAGCTGCCAAACGCATGTTCCAGACCAACAATGTGTTAATACCAGAACATCGACTTGATACAACGGAAACACCCTAACAAGCGCGTGGCCTCAGCCCCTTAGATTGAGTTATCACGGTGTGATCAGAGTATATTAGGTCTGTATCTTTGTCTTCGTCATAGGCCACCCCCACAAGCGATTCAGCTCTCCCACACCCACCACAAGAACAAACAAAAGAGCAGCTGCACCCAATAAGCAAGAAGCAGCAGGCAACAAGGCTGGCCTCAGTAAGAGAGTTAAATTGATGCTTTCATGCACACAGCAGTGAGCCATGTGTCGTTCCACTACTTTTTTGCACATCATAGGCAGCCACGCCATACCCTGTCCAAGAATCACCTAGAGGATGCATTCCTGCCCTTTGCAATGAAGCAAGCGGGGATCAAGACGTCTGAACCCAGGCTGGCCGGCCTAAACCATATTCCCAGCTTACTCACCAAGTAGGAGATGCATCGGCCGTCAGTAGCTAGCTTTCTCGTCCACAAGGACAATCTTGATGGGTTGTAAAAGGTTGGGGTATGGGGTCAAGCAGCACCAGGCTGCAGGCCGAAAACCCAGCTTGCAACATCAGGTCCCAAGTTCTTGCCACTGCCAGCGTGGTCATCTTTAAGCGACGGAACAACTTAGCACCAAACACCTGTGAAAGGATATCAGCAGCAACAGCATGCACGGTGCGTTTTGCTCAGAACCTGCTGGGCTCCACTAAACAGGACAAAGGCTGCAGTATGCAGCAGTATGTTGCAGCAGCAATTCGTCCGTGGTCAGAGCCAAGAGCTCACACAGACGACTCAAGATACTGCAGTTGCTATCAGCCCCTTGGGGATCCCAGCACCATTGCCAAAGCCCGCGATGCCGTGCTTGCTTCAGCCGGTGGAAGGAGAAGTTGAGGCACTATCCAAGTCATTATATACCCTAAAACAAACTAACCAACACAGCAAATGCAAGGTCCAGGAATAAACAAGACACTCCTAGCACCCTAAGGCGCAGGTGTACATCAATAAGGCACACAAGTTATGATCATCTTTGCATACAAATAAATACAGAGAGCTTCACATGTTGTCTATACATACAAAAAACACCTGCAGGCCTCAGTAGCCGCGTTCTCATCAAAAATCAGCCGGTAATTCCATTTATAATCAAGTTAATCATTGGCCTGCAGTGCCCAAAACACCAAACAACGTAAACCAAGGCTCAGGACTTCTTAGAGGGTTATTATTTTGATCTTCATCGTGTCACCACTCTGTGGATTGACAGATAATATTTTTCATCATAGCCAAAGGGGGAACACAAAGCAAAACACATCAACCACAATCACAAGTACTGATGCACAAGCCAGTGTGTTCCCAAGCTGTCACGATCGCAAACACAAAAGCATGCCCCAGACAAGACCACACAACAGGGCTTCATACAAATGCGGAAAACCACGCTAACAAGGTCCAGGCGCTGCACGGCTCTATATCTGTGCAGTCATCTATAATCTACCTCACCAAGCATATAGAACCCTGGCGCAGCTCTCAGCGACCCTTGCATGCATCACTCGGATCAGCCGGCACTTCCTAAATAAAAGGTGTTGTGTCATCATTGAGCATTGTCCAGGTAACAAACAGGTGCGTGTCACTCCTCTACCACTGGCTATGGTGACCGCCCACCTCAATGCACAGGCCTCAAAAGACCAGCACGCCACGGTCAACACTTACCTTGCAAACTCTGGATGTTCATCTTCATGCCGGGCAGACACGTGCCACCACTGCTGCACGGTCTGGGCTTGCTTAAGAGTAGTAGGAGCAGTACAGCCCCATCTTACACCTGCACAACGCAGAAGCCCAACATATTGCTCAACATGCATAGCACCTTAGCAGATAGACACTAGATGCATTGCTGTAAGCAAGGCATGTGGCCACCGTTATGGCACTGGCAAAGTCACAGTTGCAGACATCGACAGCTTCCTATAGTGGCAGGCTTTGCTCTAAGCCGATCTCTAGCAGCTTGAGTCAGTGCCGGAGCTACCCAAACCGTGGCAGATGGCCATCATACAATTTGTACAATGATGAGGCACAACATTACACGTTACTAAGGCGCACAACATTACACGTTACTAAGGCCAATTGCAACGATGAATTAAGACAATGCTAGTAGAATGCAGCATGGCAAGATGAATGACTGAAATGAACTAGAAGGAAAACATGTAGCACTGTTTCAGCATTTGGGTTAGGGGCTGCTATCAGGCCACAGCCTATGAAACCATGGACTGTTTGGTGTGGGTTTGTAGTGTTTGAGTGGGTACTGACACAGAAGAGGCACGTCAGCCGCCACTGCAACACGTCACTCGAGTCACTCTTGCACACGAGACAGGGACATGCAGCGCATGAGGGGCAGCAGCTGTCCGGGGTATGGTGTGTGCCTGTCAGCCCTAAATCAAGCCCCTCATATCAACTTCTTTCCACAGTTCAGATGACATGTCGAAATGCTGACACAATATAATACACGGTACCCTTGGGGGTTATATGGGTTTGGTATGAGACGCATTATGCAGCTGGAGCCATTGACAGCAACTCCTTTGGAGGTCCAAGGAAGGGTTTCTTATAAGGAGGATCAAACTATCACTGCCTGCTGTGTGATCATGCATGCAGTGTTGAGGATTGTGTAATATGCCAGCGAGACAGGTCAGCATGCACCCAGAAGACGATGCATGCTGGTTTATGGTCTGGCATCATCGTTCTACGCTCCCCATGACCCCTGCAGAGCACTGACACTGCCAAACAGGGAACGCCTCTATGAGAAGCAGTACATGTGTATATGTTATGCACAAGTTACCTGCCTCGAGTAAACCCCAATTTACCTGCTGCAATATGTTCAAGGACCGACGTCTGGATTCTTGATGGTAGACATGTGAAGAGCGGAAGTCCACATCGTCAGAAGGGTGTCAGCCGCCAGCGCGACAGGCGGCTGCGTGCCTCCAGGCCTTCAGAGCAGTCATCGATAACCCACAGTAGAAGACCCTGCAAAGTGTAGGTAAAGGCGTACAAGGTGTCAAAGAGGATGAAACAGTCGTTTGGATGTAGCACACCCGTGCATAAATGCAGCATAGCAGGTGTGCCACATAGTGCGCGAACGTGCGGCTGATTTTGCCACCGTTTCATACCTTGCGAATCATGTAGATCAAAGCAAGGTTCAGAGCGGGGCGTGGAACATGCATTACGATAGAGTATGTGGCTCAGTGTTGGCTAGTTGTTCGATTCCGTGCCAGGATTTATCCTCATCTTATTCGGTAGAGGGAACCTGTGATATCTTCACCGCCACTACTCGTATGGCATGTAGAAAGATATGGGTCCAGACCAGCAACGTGCATTGTACAGCAGCTTGCACATTAGGACTTACCGATATCGCATCCTTCAAATGTTCTTGGCTTGCCCTGCCGCCACTGCGGGCCAACAGACAGGCCTTCCTTCGATCGAGGGCATCCTCACCACTGCACGCAGGTTGAGGTAGTGCAATGTGGAAGGGCAACGGAGATAAGGCATTCTGCAGTTGCAATGTGTCTATATTGCTGCCGTCTGCCTTGGAATTGCAGACGTTTGTGCGGTGGATTGGCTACTGCTACCCACTATGGTTCCGAAACCTAAAGCTGCAGCCAATGCATCAATCGTGTCTACAATGTCGAGCAAGACGCCTTAAGAACTGGCATGTACTGATTTGAGAACGTAGCATCTATGTTTGCTTCTATCCAAGGGACTGTGTTCGGGAAGGAAGTTCAACATGCACGTTTTGAGCACTTGTCGGGTGTTTGAATTGTCGGTGAACCGCAATGCGTCCGACCGCCTGTAGTTGACATATGTGTTCTACCTTCTTGTGGCTAAGTCCTGTGCTAACTAGTCCTGCATGGTCAGCACGGCTTACACCACCCCATGCAAGGTTGAGTTTGAACCAGAGCTATGCCAACGGTCAAGGCTAGGGGTCTAGAGCAGGAGCAGTCTATGCACGAACAGGTGGATTGTCATCCTGTGACGCCATTACCGGTCGAACAGGTGACAGTGCACTCGGATGAAACAGACAGTGGCAGTCCAGGCAGTGCTCATGGAGGACCTGTTTTCTTGTCGGATCTGCTGCAAGCAAGCAATGGTAAGAATGCATGCTGGATTCACTGCATTGCATGTGCGCATGACGCACCGTCGTTACCCATACCACCGGCTAGACTCACGGGTGTTTATAGTCACGTCATGCTACAGAGCGTCTGAAGGTCTAATATCCGTCGTCCGCAGGCAACTTGAATGAAACAGCCGTATGCAGTACGGAACGTTCGTTGCAAGGCGGGGCTGGGCAGGGTTGCCAAGTTGCTGCTACAGGTGGGGACCGTCCTTCCATCGCTCTGGAGCAGCAGGACTCTGCACACCCAGCTGGGCTATGCGAAGCATCAGTGGATGCTAAAGCACATGTTTCAAGCACATCAGTCCGCCGTGCCGAGGAGCATCCAGTGATCCGAGACTTCCCTGCGTTCCACACCGTCCATCCCATCGTGCTTGCTGCTGCCTCGGCACACCCCATGCTCCACAGCGGCATCGGGTACGAGCCCACTGCAGTTGCAGTTGGCCTTGCAGCTGCATGCTCTCCCTTGGGTGCAAGCTCCCTGCGAAATACCTCGCCTGCCACAGCCAGCACGGTAGCAGCAGAGGATAGCCCAGCTCCCATAAACTCCGAGCAGCAGCTCTCCCGAGCCTCTTCCCCTACCAGCAGCATCGCAGCGGCCGGCAAGGTCTCGCTACTATCGCAACAGCTAGCAGAAGCTCGTCACAGGGCAGCAGCTATAGAAGCAGCAGGTGGTGCAAGTGGCAGGGGCCAGAGCCTCTTCTGGAAGCATTTACAAGCAACAAACCAGCAGCAAGCAAGGAGTAACGGATCAGCCGCCAGCCCTGCTGGTCACATGAACCATGGCAATAATGATGGTTCGACCAATGCTACCATGTGGTTTCAGAAAAGGGTCCCCTCCTGGCTGGCCCAAGAACACCAGCAGCAGCAGCAGAGGCATGCATCATACCAACAACCCCAGCAGCGGCAGCAAGTGCATGAAAAGTTCCATGTCGTGCAGCCACAGCAAAAGGTGACGTATTCTCTTCCCCTCAATCCCCAGGAAACTCAGCTACCAGCGCCTCAGCAGCAGCAGCAGCGTCAAGAAGGTCTGCCCAGCAAAAAGCAGCAGCAGCAGCAGGCCCAGCCACCCAAAAAGGGTGCGGCAGCAGCAACTGACGGCAGCAGGCATGGGAAACCCAGGCCTGGGGGTTTGGGGGAGTCTCGGGTGAGTTCCTTTGGTGGCGACTTAGCAGGACAATGCTCTATGGAGTCCTCATTTGGAAGCCTGGGATTGCTTCAGCATGAGATGAGCGGCGTGTTCGGACAAGACGATGTTGTAGCCTCCTCATCACAGGTATTCGTACCATCCCAGCAACAGCAGCAGCAGTCAGCTAGAGGAGCAGGAGGGGACCTGCCGCTGGACCGGGCCGATAGCACCAGCAGCAGCAGAGGTGGCGCCTTGCGAAGGGCGGAGAGCAGTAGCAGCAGCACTACTACTACTACTACTACTACTACTACTACCACCACCACCACCACCACCACCACGAGAAACAGGAGTGCAACAGCGCTCGCACAGCAGCAGCAGCAGCAGCAGCAGCAGCAGCAGCAGCAGCCCAAGCAGAGACAAGTGGAGCAAGGGCAAAAACAACGGGTGGTGTCCCGGCCATACCGCCAACAGCAGCAGACGCAGGCGCAGCAGGGGCAGTTTCAGGAGCAGGCGCAGGAAGCTTCCTTTGACTGGACCAACGTCCAAACTGCACACCAGCCACAGCAGCAGCAGCAGGGGCACTTACAGCCCAACCAGCAGCAGCAGCAGGGGTGGCTGCTGTCGTCTTTGTCTTCCCTGCTTTCCTCTCCCGGCATTCCAGCAGCTACAGGTGACAACAGCATGTATGAACCACTGCTACCAACAAGCACCTCTCAGCACCGACAGCATCAGCATCACCCTTGGTCCAACCACCAGCAGCAGCCACAGCAGCAGCAGCAGCGTGTGCCCCAGTATCAACCTCTCAGCAGCAATAGCTTCCTTGCTTCTGGGGAAGGCTACCAGAGGCTTGGTTCTGCATTGCAGCCCCTAGCGCCTGGCCAGCTTCCTGTGAGCCCTTTCACCTTCTCGGGTGCCGGTCCGGTGACACCCACAGGTGCCGCAGCAGCAGGGGTCGCTGGACAATCCATGCAGGAGCTTTTGCTATCGCAGCAGCAGATGGCAGGGGGGTTCAACCTGCAGGGCCTGGGGCCCCAGGGTTTGGGAGGTTTTGCGCTGTTGCTTGAGCAGAAGTTGGAGGGGTTGAGTGTGTTGGGGGAGGAGCCAGCAGCAGCAGTAGGGAAGGAGGTTGCTGCTGCTGCCAGGATACACCAAGTGTGCTTTGGAGGCCCTGGTCTGGGGCCACCTTCGTCTTATGCAGTACAGAGGGGAAGCAGGGCTGTGAGAGGAGGATGCTTTGGGTCGCTGGGGGCTTTTGGTGGCAAGGTGTGGGGCTGGTTCAGGCGGGGTATGTTGGAAGGGTGGGGGGAGCAGGGACAGGCTACTAGTGGAAGCAGCAATGGAAACAGCACCAGCAGCAGCACAAGAAACAGTGCTTCAGGGACTACTGCATCTTCTGCTGCTGCTGCTCTTTGGCCTGCGGGTGGAGGTGCAAGTCGTAGTGGCCGTGGGAGGGGCTTTGATGGTAGAGGCAGGACCAGCAGGGGAAGGGGTGATGGGGGGGCTGGGGTGCCTCTTGGGCTCCAAGCTGGTTTGCAGCAAACCCGCAGTAGCCATGGCAGCAGCAGGGGAGGGAGGTGGCAGTCGGGTCTTGCTACTGCTAGTGGCAGCAGTAGGGGTGCTGGGGGTGGTGAAAGCGCAGGTCAGGGGAAGGGGTATGAGAGGCAGGGTTCAGGACATAGGCCTTGGAGATAGGTGGGCAGGCGGATTTGGGTATTTATCCTGCTCCAATGTGGCACACATTCCAACAAGCCTATGAACAACCTCTTCTCTGTCTGTGCATACGGTATGTTCGTGTCTGTGTGGTATCTTTTGTTGAGGCCTGATGTTGCATGAAATGCAGGCAACCATCGTTGCCTTGCTCACTTGGCTGCAGTGAAGACGTGGGTAGGGTGGGCCGCTCTTGATGTGTTGGATGCTGTGGGTTTGCCCCTTGATTAAGCCCAAGTAGGGCGCCATGACAGCATGCTGAAATGCAGACACCTATCATCATGAAGGTTCTCATCGCAGCAGCAGCAGCAAAGTGAAGTCATGCTCGCCCTGTCCAGGCAAGCATGGATATACTTGCTAAGGTGAATTGATTGAAGCAGGGTTGATGGTCCAATGGCAGTAGTCCAGACCTGCCAGTGTTCAGTTTGTCTGGTTGTCCAGAAACCACCAACTTGGTTGACCAGATGTAGGAAATACAACACCAAAGTCGAAGTCCTCACCATGCAGCGTAACCTGGTTGGCTGCCTCTTGGCATTACAGTTATGGGTGCAGTATTTTTCCCAGCAGTTGTAGCAGCATATGGGCTTGCAACATTGTCGTGGGGTTTTACTCCACCAGGGCTTGGCAGGTTACACCGACTGTCCAAATCAAAGTTTTTGTCCAGATCATGGCGACCTGTCCTCTGCAGCTGCTGGTCGTCGAGTGCTGCAGCTGATGCTTTGTAATTCAAACGCCATGCAGGTTGCAGACCCCGTGGCAGTAGGTACTCATGTTTTACGTATGTCACCTGCATGGGTGGAGCTTGAAGCAGCAGTTATGAGATGCAGATGCTGTAAATAGGCAAGCATGGTATGTCTGTGGTGGAGGATCCCATCCAAGGCCATGTGCGTTGGTGGGAGGTTTCAAGGGGGCTTTTAATGCTGTCCAGGTGGTTGGCACTTGCCAGCATATTGTCTCAGATGAATGCAGGCTTAGTTGTTGCTCCTGTCATTGTTTTTTGTTTGCCCTGCTGCAAGTAAACTTTAGTCGAAGACTTTGCCCGATGGTCCCTGTGACCGGGGGGTAGATGCAGCTTGTTATGATGACTTCTTGCCTTGTACATAATTGAGGATGCTGTTGTGACAGAAGATTGATACCGCCATCCTGCAAGGAGCAGCACAAGTGTAGTATGTCTGTGAGGTCCATGGTAATCTCTTTCTTATGTAATGAGGCTGGTTTCCAGACACCTTAACTGTTGGAGTTTGTTTGTGGGTCCACACAGCCGATGCTGTGCATATGCTGTCAGTCTCCATATTACTGAAGACCATGGGGGTGCTGGTGTTTGAATCTGTTCCTGATGTTGCTGCGGATGTGCACAGCTGTTTAGGTCTTAAACAGGCTGCTTTTGGTTTCCCTCGCATCTGGGAGGGATCCATTCCAGTGGGCTTGTACGTTTGTTGTCCCATCCCAAGGGTCTCGTTGTGCATGCATGACTTTTCTGCCAGGCTGCACTAGGTGCTGATTTCCTGTAACACATGTATGTCTTCCTTTGCATCAGTTTCCGCTAGGCATTGTAGAGATGTTCTCCATGGGCCAGCGTTAACGCTGCTGCTGCTGCTGCTGGGGGTAATACCAGTGGAATGACATGGTATCTATACGCATCGCATGCTGCCAATTCTGGTCTAGCATGTTGCTGTTCAACAGGCCGTGTGAGCAGTTGGTCGGCAATTTTATGCTTGTTCCTGCATTCTTTCTGGTCAGCAACATCGAAGCCTCACGCCTTGGACGCTGCTTTTCTAGACCATTACTTTCAGGCAGTGGAAAATTCAATAATGCTCGGAAAACGAGACTGCACAGGAAGCTAGTCCAAACAAGGCGTAGTCTGAAGCCTCTGAGTGGCTGAGCGGATGCGAACCTAGTCCACGTGCTTTCAGCTAGCAGTTACTACTGCGATCCATTAGTATATTATTGTTTGAAGCGTACGGTGCCAGTATATAGCACGTCGGAAGGATGGAGCTGGCGTGGGTGGGAGAGTGCGCATCCACGCGCGCATTGCACGAGTGTTGGTGCACCGCGCAACTGAACCATGCCATGGCATTGTAGGAGTGCCGTGGGCTCGACGGTGGGCTCGACGGATCAGCTTTCGATGCCCCGTCAAGTATGCCCATAGTACTACTGTGCATTTGGACGTGGGTGCTGCATCATCAATTTAGTTTCTTCTCGAGAGACAGCCCCTCATGCCTGTTTGATACCTGGGGAGGGTCGACAAGTCAAGTCGAAAGTGTACACGATGCAGCAACATAGATGAAGTTGTGATAGTTTGTATCACACACGTTGTATCTCACCATGGTGCAACTCAGTTGTTGCTTTGCTTCTGACAGCCAGCGGCTGAACAACGTGCTAGACGACGCAGACCTCGGGCATGCACACCAATTGCCTCATGTAGTAATTTTAAAGGACACAACAACTGTAGACCAAGCCTTAAAGGTTGGCGTTGTGTAAGACCCAGCAAGGTCAAGCTTAATGGCGGGTTCTGAGCTGGTTGCACGGCCCTGCAGGCACTTGCAGCAAATAAAATCCTATCAGCTCCTGTGGTGTCAGTGCCGGAGGATCCTTACCGGTCCCCAGGACATGTATGGCGCCCGGAGCTCCCATTGGACTCCCCCTCGCAGCTTGTGGGCTTTGTGGATGTCAGAGACATCCTTGCCAGCCTTCTGCAAGGTGAGCACGCCAGCTGTTTACTGTGCTTGGGGTTGTTTTTCAGCAAGGAAGAGCAGAAACGTGGACAGATCAGCTTCGGAACTCCTGAGGTGTACTGGAAGGCCGTACGCCTTTTCCCAGAAGTAGCAGGAGGTTTCAGGCAGGGCAGCAGTTGGCAGAGGAACATGCATACCCTGCATTTGTGCTGTGTGGTGCCAAGGGCTGCTAGGTGCCCCTGGTAGAGCCTTGCAGGTGGGCATTGGAAGTGCTTCTGGAAAATTCCATGGCGTTGCCATGTTACAGCCAGTAAGGACCTGATGCAGCAGGGACGAGCACACTCATGCATAGGGAGGGTGGTGCACCGACATGTACAGCAGCTGCAGCATGTTAAAGGGGATTCCCTAGCCGAGTAGATGAATGAAACCGCATGGATACTTGGCTATTTCACTGATGCTCGCATCATTTAGGCAGAGCATGAGGGCATAGGCCAGTGCTGCAAGCTGTATGGCCATGGCTTCACCTGGTGCAGCACCATGCAGGCACTATGGACAATAGCAAACCGTTGGAAGCACAAAGCTGGCGGTGACTGGCAATTGGCAAGCTTTTGCAAAGTTTGCGCGAATGTAGTTCAGTTAGTTCGAGTAGATTTCACGCAGCAAGCAGGGTTTAATGCTAGTACCAATTGGTTGGTATGGTTGAGACCTGGAGCTAGCCGCCTGCTCAACTCTTAGACCTTCAGACCGGCATTTTGTGAAAGTGCCATGAGACCAGGGATATGTCTGAAGTTTGGGCTCGCACTTGCCTTTGGCATGCCTTTCTAGCACTGGTCATCCTGCTGATCATCCTGGTGGAAGTAAAGCTTCAACGAAGCTTGATACATGCCTGCTGTTTCTTGCTGTTTACCCCAGAGCTGGGTGATGCAGACTTAAACAGCATGAAGATGTTGCAGCGTGTGCGCAAGCTGGAGACCACAGGCCAGACGTTTGCTTCTAGGATGCTCAAGGACCTCCCAGTGTTTGGTGAGCACTCGGTTGTTGCGGAGTTGGTGGGATACCATCCAGCTTGCTTATAATGTAAAATGGTCTACAATGTTTGCTTGCATGTGGCTCTTCATGCTTTAGTGGCAGCAGCTTTCACTGATGAGGGTGCCGCACTACAACTTTGTTGGCCAGCAGCAAGTATCTGACCTGCTATCAGTCAGCGACCCTGCTTCAGCAAATTTTGTTCTTGTTTGAGCAAGGAGGCACATGCAGCTCGTCACACCACTGCCTAGTACACACTTGCTCCGCTCACTGCAACTGGACCGTGTTGCTGCAGGGCTTGATGGGGAGTTCTTCCCAGACAGTCAGGGCACAGCCAGCTTCAGGGACCTGGTCATCTACTTCCTGGCCTCACCTGAGGAACGGCAGCAGTACCACAACCTCGTGGCTCTGTCACATACAGTCAGGTGGGGTGTTGTCTTATAAAAGCAACGGGGGGAGCTGTACAGGGGCGAGAAAGGGGCAGCAGGGGGTTATATTGCAGCACAAGAAACAACATAGTAGCAGCAGCAGCATCTCTGCACTTGGTGCAGAGTAAATGGCTGGGCTGGTGCGGATGAAAAGCAGGGCATGTGGCGCGCAAATGCAACCTTGGAAGATGACCTTGGCCATGCTCAAGAGGGACTTAAGAGGCGGGGATGACTGCTGATGGCTAGGAGGATGCTGCTGGTCTAAATGCAACGGCCCTTTGGAGTGCTGGAGCATCTTCCTCTCAGCCATTATCATAGCTGTAACTTGTGTTGAGCCCTGCTGGTTTGCATGCCTGCAGTTCTTCTGCGCTCCCCTAGTGTGTTGTTTATTGCCATGGTTGACTGTGTATTGATGAGCAGCATCTCATTTTGCTTCGTGTGTTGCAGGGGTGGGAACTTGTCTGAGAATGCCAAGGCCATGGTGCACCGGGTGGCTGTGTATGATAGCCAGTTCCACATTAAGAACATCATCAGCCAGTCGGACGTTGTCAAGTGAGTACTAGGGCTCTGTATGTGCGCACGTCTTGGCTGGAAATTGGTGCTTTCCCATTGAGAAAGCTGAACACCAATGACCAGTTTCAGTCCTATGGAGGATGGATATGCAAGCTGGCTTATAATTATTTCTTAGTCTGCTATGGACACACCTGCAGGACAGGTTGATTAGGCTTGTACTTAGTCTGCTGATAACTCCTATATCTGCTAGGTTCTTTTTAGCGCAGTGGACATTTGAATCCTTAGGCACCCCCAGGCCGTCCTTATTGCGTCTCTGCGTGCATATGTAGCCTGTATTGGTCCACATATAGGCTCAAGCAGTGCATCTTGTGTGTCATTCCTATGCTGCAGGTTCCTGTATGCCCACAAGCGCGCCTTGGGCAATTTGGCCAAGGCCACTGTAGAGGAGTGCGGCTGGATCAGGAAGGAGCTGATCACTGTGACACCAGACATGAGTGCCATTGCTGCCATGCAGCTCATGCAGAAGAAGGGCATTGGGGCGGTGGCAGTGGTGGACAAGGATGGCAGGATCATTGGGAACTTTAGCATGTCAGAGATGAGGACCATCATGGCTGAACACTTTGGTGCCTTGGCCATGCCTGTGGCGGAGTTCTTGGCAATGGAGCATGGTACAGACTTCTGGAGCACCACACACACTTCCAGGAGGAGCCTGGTGAGCAGGGCAAGGGTGGAAGGCAGCAGGGAATTGGAAGGAAGAAGACTGGCCTGGTAATATCTCATAGCACAGGTCGTAGGAACCAAACCAGCTTGGGAATAAGTCTTTTTCTGTGATGGTACATCCTACATTGTAAACATCGATGAAACAATGTTCACTGTATGTGACAGAAGGTGCCACTCAGGGCTTTCTTACCCTCTTGCTGGCTTTTAATCCCACCTCCCATCTCCTGGTTCCTCCAAGGAGATGTGTTATTCCCTACGATCGTCAACTACATTATGCCCAGGTTGTGCAAGAGGATGTGGCTTTTGAGTTTTTTACAGCTGCCCTCTTTGTGCGGCTGCAAATGACTTATATGCTCACAGATGAGGACTCGGTGTATGGGAGGGTTCAACCACGCTTGAGCACATGCATGCATCTGCTTTCAAAGGTCTGATTATCTTGAATTTGCAAGGGTCCCAGGCATGGCTTGCAGAGAGTCTCCTGGTTACCATGGGATGTGGAGCTGACAGGGCTGAGCTACGTGTTACTGACTGGAAAGTGCGCCGGTCTCTTTGTCTTGCAGGACATTGCCTGCCCCAATGAGAAGGAGGAGGTGAAGTCTACAGAAGGCGCCAAGTTCACCAAGGACAAGCTGCGGCGGCAGAAGCACCACCATATAGGGGGGGAGGTGGGGCAGGACCTGGTGCTAGTCAAACCCACCACCACCCTGCTGGAGGTGCTGGAGAAGATGGTGAAGAACAGGATACACAGGATCTACGTGATTGACCCAGCGAACAAGCCTGTGGGAGTGATTACCTGCTCAGACATCTTGAGGAAGGTGCTTGAGTACATCATACAGTGATGCAGGGGTCATAGCGGGAGCGATAGCGGAATGTAGTTTTGTCCATTTGAGAGTGTTGGGCCCTCTTGGGAGAAAGTTCAAGGCTGATGTTTTGAGTGTGAAAGCTGGAAGCGAGTCCAGGGATGGTTGGAGGAGGCGGCGCTTAAAGGCCGAGGAGGGTCTTACTTGTCTGGTGCTGCTGCTTGAGCCCTCAGAAGCACATCAACGTTTGACATGAAGGTCCACTTGTATGAGATGTGGCCCTGGTACTGTGCTGTGCATAGGCACAGGTTTGGCCTGCTAACTAATGTGTGATGTTGCTAGTAGCAGATCTTACCAGAAGACCCAGACATTGAGAATTGCATAGCTGGATTTTTTACGAGGTGGACTTGTTTAGATCTGCAGTGCTTGAAATAATGGAGGAAGCCAGAGCCATGTAGGGTGACGGCTTCTGCTGGGTCGGCAGGTGCCTGTTCAGCTGGCCATACTGAGGTGAGGGGTCCTGCATGAGCAACTGTTATTGCAGAGCTATTGATTGATTGGACAAGCAGTTTTGTGTGACCTGGCAAGGACAGGTTTGCAAGGCACAGCCATGAATACATGCTCTTGTTCTAACCAAAGCTTTTTGCATGTAGTTTATGGCGGTACTGGGGGCGTGAGGTCACAAGCACACTGCATAATTAGTGATCTGGTTTGCTAGAGTGACAGTCGGTGGCGAATGGTGTGATTTTGTGGGTGGAGAAGGCAGCTGTTGCAGCTGCCTGCAATGCCTTGTGATGCAAGTGAAAAGCCGGGGGATGGAGAAGCTCATTACAAGCTGCATGTGATGGCATGCAACATGATGCTCGTCTCAAAGCTCCGATGCAGCTGAATGTGTTGTGTACCGAAGTTGGTGTGTTTTGAAGGAATTGCTGTATGTCTTTGAGTATCACAAGAGTTGGTTTTAAGCCTAATAAGGGGAGCCTGTTTGGTATGCAGCACCAGCTGCAGCTTGCAGGTATCTT
Organism: Pseudopediastrum boryanum; assembly: GCA_963556185.1. NCBI lineage: Eukaryota > Viridiplantae > Chlorophyta > Chlorophyceae > Sphaeropleales > Hydrodictyaceae > Pseudopediastrum > Pseudopediastrum boryanum. The sequence goes on along the minus strand of OY744511.1, from coordinate 4,739,201 downwards.
CAGAGCCCGACTAAAGGGGCTGTGCATGCTTCCAGTCTTGACCCATGGTATCTGGCTTAATGCAGTATGGTGGCGAGCCTGAAGTTGGCATTGTTCCGTCTGCAAGTTGGTTGCTTGGAGTGTGTCGCCCATGCTTCTAGAGGGCTCAGTCTCTCCACAGGGGGATTGGCTGGTGTATGCCCAAGATCCAAGAGCCTGAGATGGTCTGTGAGCCTAGTGAGGGTATGTGCTGGAGGACATTGGAAAGTGGGCATGGCGGAGCTTGGGGAGGACCTTTGGCCAGTTTTGCACGTCAATTCTGGTGCTTTTTGGATCATTGGACATGGTGTGCTACTCGCATCCCAAGCAATGGCTTGTGAGGTCGGCAATTAGTCCTCATATCAATCATAGTTACTTACAGGGCCAGGTATTAGGAGGTCGGTTGTGAATGGGCATGTATGATCAATATGCTGTTCACTGAATTTCAGTTGTGCTGGCGGCCACAGCAGTGTCAGCAACTGTACGTGCCTGTGGGTCTGAAGCTACTGGATTAGTGCGAGCTAAGCATGCAAATTGTTGTATAGATCTATGTTTAGGAGTTTGGCACAGCCACAGGCATGCAGGGCAATAGCTGCTGCTGCTCAGTGTTCAAGGCCAGATTGTTGGATTTGTGGAAATGATAGTCTGATTGTGCCTAAGTGATGGTTTTGACTCGGGTGAGACAATGCATTGCTTCACTTACAAATAGTAATCTCTTGCAGGGCATGTGTTTGCTCATATCTGTGAGTAAGTGTTGTTTGGTTATGGGAGGAACAGAATATCAAAGGGCCTGGGGAGAGCCACCCTGTGTTACCTCCGCCCCTAACTAGGATGTGTACTCATGGTTTTTACACAGTTGCTTTTCTTGTTCTTTCACATGCATGGTGTGTGATGGGTGCTGCATAGCCTTCCGCTGTGCATTTGTCCTTCAAGGATCGGTGCTTGTAGAGAAACGCAGACGCTAATGTATCTCCTGGCAGGCTGCATGTTGCGTCATGCGGTCAGGGTGCCAACTATGCTTTGGAGAGCAAAGCTGGGGTCGGCCGTCGGCCACGTACCTGTCAGAGAGCTTTCCGGGTTGGCTTCGTCTGCATCTACACGTCGTCGTATGTGTAGTGTTGCAACTATCATGCATGCTGTGATGTATGCTAAGCGATATGGTGGGAGCAAAACCGGGAGCCGCCCGGGTCGTGATAGCTAAGATCAGTAGGCCACATCCGTGGCTACCAGAGCGACTCGTCATGCACATAGCAAGAGGTACATTTACACTTTACAGCGTTAAACAAAGGCAGCAGTTTACTGGTCCGCTTGCTGCAGCCACTCAGGCAACGGCAGAAAGATCCCCCCTCTCGCATGGTAGCTTGGACTCATGAAGGGCCCGCTGTCAGGCCAGTCAGGGCACTGTCTCTAGGAGGATTCACTAGGACTTACTATCCCCTCATGCTGGCTTCTGAAGTAGCCAGCAGAAAACGAAATTGTTTGAAATCCGGGTACAACGGAATGTAACTCTGCCAGAGTGACTTTGTTTTACAAGCTCAATCAATTGTCACGTAATCCTAGTAGGCTCAGCATGGCAGCCAAAGTACTTAAGGGGCATCACAGGCAGTTGGAGAGCATGTCTAAAAGCACGCGTTCAAATAATGATATCTGCGTTCCGGGCAACATCCACAAGTTCAGACCGCGTTGACTGCCGCTTACAGAACCCGTTGTACCTTTCTCAAAAGCTGCACTTGAAGCCACCTAAGGTCTGATACCAAACAGCACTTGCACTCCGTACCAGAGTACATCATATGCGCAAGTGGCATGTTATCAACATCTTCAACTTTACAATCTCCAACTTCGGCTCTTCCAACAAAGCTGACATCCTCCTTCCCTCTCAATACCAGCAAGTTTGATACGTTCCCTGTCGTCAACATGAGGGCGACCTTCCTTCGAAGTGCCTTGGCTCTTCTTATCATTGCAGGTATGCACCCTTACCTGGAAAGGATCTCCTTGAGAGAATGTCAATCTATACATGCGATGCGACAGTTTCGAGTCCATGCTGGGCTTGGAAAACATTATAAGCAACAAGGTTTCAAGGCTGGAGCCAACGCAGTTCAATAGCATTCTGTAAAAGTGTAAGATAACAACATAACAGTCCAACACACCTAAAACCCAGGACCTTTCTGATGTACTTGCAGGTCTGGCCCAGGCTGCTAATGTGTGCCAGATCAAGCTGGACACCTACTCCCCATACTATGGGCCAAAACCAAGCACGCAATCAAGGGTTGTTGACCACACGCCGAGGGTCTCTAATGGTCAAATAACAAGATTGACGGTCTACTTCCAGTCTAGTTGTGTGGTTGGCTTCAAAGTGCGCTTTGGATCGGATCCCAAGAACACATTCACACTTGGTTCAAGCACTGCCTCGGGGGTGAAAAACGTCACTGCTTCCCTGGAGTCATCAGAATTCATCAACAAGGTTGTGGTCAGAGCTTCCACAAAGTGAGTTCAACTGTAGCTTGTTCAACTGTAGCTTGCTCAGGTCTTTTTTCAGGTGAGTTCAGGAGGGGTTTGCAAGCTTTCCATGCACAATGAGCAGCACATAGCAAGGGCTTGTTACCTTGCACACAGACATGCGTGCACCAAATGGAGCGAGCCTCCAACAGACTTCTTGATCTCTACAGCATCCTGTGCTTGAACCTGACAACATTCCTGTGCTCCTCTCCCTTGACAGGTGTGTTGAACTGTTGACCTTCTACACAACTTCTGGAAGGACTATCAAAGCAGGAAACACAGCCAGCCAAACAAAAACTTCTACCTCCAAGCCCACGGCAGCTGATGGCTTCCTCCTGGCTCTCCGTGGGTATGAGTCGCCACCTGCAGCAGGAAGTACTGCACGAGGCAAAATCAAGCAATTTGGCTTTGTCTGGGGCACAAAGTCCTGTACCAGTGACACCCCTTCAAGCCCTTCTCCAACCCCAGCTCCTTCCAGCATCAAGTGCCCATCAGTTCCCACCCAGTGCGACACTACTGCAGAAGCTGTGGACTTCAACGCTTGCTCTTACGTTGCTCCCTTCACTGCTTCCAAGTGCTGGGGTGGATGCTGCATGTCCGCAGGCAAATGTGCAAGCACATCATGTGCCATCTCAGGCTTGGGCCGCGATGTGAACAGCATGGTATGTTATGGCGTTAACATGGGCCTGTCCAGTGGTGGCGGAAACCTCTGCAACGGCCTAGGCTGCAAGCTGGCTGTGCCTGGCTGCATCACAGACACCTTTGGCGGCAACTGCATTGGCAAGGTATCACTTACTGGTGCGGTTCCAGCTGACCAGATTCCTGCTGAAGCTGCAAAGTATCTTGGATATCCTTGCCTGGATGCCGCCCCCAGCGATTCCACCCTGAACAGCAAGGGCGCCATTTCCACCAAGGGTTCCTGGGTTGCCAAGCTTTGGACAATCTGCGACTGCTTGTCGCCTGTGCTTCCTACTGGCGATGATAATTCGACTGCTGGGTCCATCTTCAACATCGGCAACTTCATCAGCGGCTTGCTTGACAAGACCGACGCAAACAAGAATGACCTGCTTGCTGTGATATCGAAGCTACTTCCAGCAGTGGAGAAGGATGCTGTTGACTTTGACAAGTTGGTGCCTCAGCTGGACCTTACTGCCATCTTCAAGCTCCCAGAAGTCCCAAAGGTGAGAGTGAAACAGGGGTTAATGTGTGATTCCCTTCTGGTTGATTTCCAGCTTACTAACAACATTCCACAGGATAGAATCACAGGAATTGAGGGCAGCAGACATGGAAGATCAGTGGGGTAGAATGACACTGAGTAATGGTGTCATCCTGTTGCACCATGGACCCTCGAAAAAAGACACATCCTGGCAGGTCTCTGGTTGGCTTTATGCACTACAGATGTATGGTAGCCTGAGGTTCATATGCAAAGCTCTTCGCAGCATCTGATGGACCCACATTGTCATAGCCTCAATCATGCTTGACAAGAGGTGCTGAGAGCCATGTGCCTCTTTTGCAGATTACCATTCCCGAGTTCAACATCAGTTTGCCCCAAAGCCTGTTTGGTAGCAGCCAACCCGATGTCAGCACGCTCCTAGACTTCCTCAGCTCCGACAAGCTTACAGGGGTGTCAACCCTTCTGAAGGGCCTTGGCAAGGAGGATGCTATCAACCCCTTGACACAGCTTGGTAACGTGCTCAGCACCATTGCAACCAAGGGGGACTTCTGGACCTCTCTGCAGTCCTTGCTGCAGACCTTGCCATCCGATGTTGCCACTCCTACAGGCCTCAAGAACTTCCTAACAGCACTTACCACCACCGAAGACGGCAGCACAAGCCCCCTGCAGGGCCTGGTGGGTTTCCTCAAGACACTGCCCGCTCCTCCCAGCAGCAGCAGTGCTGGCAGTTCCTCTGGTACTGGCAACCTCATTACTGACCTCATCTCCAGCCTTCCCTCAGCCGCCGGGTCCGATAACCCAGTCGCAGGCGTGATGGACCTTCTCTCGTTCCTCCCAGGCTCCTCAGGCACGACAGGGAACCCTCTTGCTGGTCTGACCAGCCTGCTCTCTGCACTACCGAACTCAGAATCTGACCTTACGGACCCAAGTGCGCTGTCAAACCTCGGAAAGCTTCTCTCCTTGATCCCCAGCTCCTCTGGTGAGACCAAGACCAATGCCTTGACCGGGTTGGGTGCCTTGCTGCAAAAGGTACCTCTCCAGGATGCCAACGGCAACAATCCATTTGAGGCCTTTGGCCAAATGGTGACGGCAATTGGTAACTTGGTGCCTTCTTCCAGCTCCTCAAGCCAAGCCACCCCAGCAGACTCTTCAGGTGGAGGGCAACTGCTGGCAAACCTGTTTGGACTACTGGCTGGTGGTGATGCTATGGGCACTGCTGACAGCAGTAGCAATCCCTTAATGTCAATTCTGAGCAAGTTGGGTGCTGGCCTTACAAGCGGGAGCAATCCGTTGCTGGCGACGCTGCCTTCGGTGGATACAGTGCTGACAGATACTGCTGATGGTGCAAGTGTCCTAGGCAACATTGTAGGCAAGATTGCCTCTGCATTGGCTGAGTCTGCAAGTGATGGCAGCAATCCTCTCACTGGCTTTGTGCAGGCAGCAAGCTCCCTGCTTGCCAATGGTGGTGACACTAACCCCCTGGGTTTCCTTGCAGACCTGGTGGGCACGATCACTGCCAAGTAATGTAGTGTTAGGTCCCAACTACTTAGTTTTTTCCTGAAATTTGTGATGCTGTGCGATGGAACTTGCAGGCATTTGTAAAGCCATGCATCATATCATGCATGTCATCAATATGGTTCGACCCTTTTGTGGTCCATTCAGGCCAATCACTATGATCTCTTACCTTGTCCAAGTGAGCAGCAATTGTTTTGTGGTATGCATCTAATGTCTACAAGCCAAATGACTGTTTGACTGTGTACGTCATGATATCTTTAGTGCTTTACAATTGTGTCAGGAACAGACATGCTGGGAATGAGAGTGGGTAGCATGTGTGTGGATCCTGATGTGATAAAGGACGAGTATCTACCAGGCATGCAAGGATTGAGCACATATAAGATCTGGCACCCAGAACGGTGCAGCACAGTGTGATGTGTTTGGGGTTGGGTGATGTGGAGGATGTGGAGCATCCTGAAAGCTGTTTGTGTGGAATTCTTGGTATACTGTAAGTTTACTATGGCTGGATGTAGTCATGTCTCGAAATGCGCTGCTTGCATGATATCACACCTAAGGATATGACACAGCAGAAGTTCCACAGGACCTGTACCTTGAGCTTTGGAGCTTCAGCGAGATGGGACTAAACGCTGGAAGCCCTGGCAGTACGCTGGTGCATGCAACATAACCTCTGGCTTTTATCTTGCTAAGATGCATTGCCGCTGAGCTGGGAGATCCTAGTCTAGACCGTTGTTTTGGTGGGGAACAGAACCACAACAGACTGCTTCTTAGACTCCAAAATGGGAGCAGATATCTGCATGTGTTCTTGTACACTGCCTCTAAGTCTACCGAGCCACAGATTAGTCAGCACGTTCTTTTGTTATGCCATGTACATGCCTACAGATGACGCCAGCATTCTCCTTGCCACATAAGGCTGGCTTTCCATAAAGTGCCTTCATTGGCTCCAAGAGGTGCGCCCATGGGCTAGTTGGTAAATCAAACAAACAAAAATTGAAGGTAATATGGTCACACGTCAGGTAATTGAAGTGGCTCCGTGCATGCTGCTTCACTGCTGGCAATACTTGCATATAGCTCCTGGTCCAGCTGCTCCTACATTACAAACATTTCAAAATATGCCATAGCATGCCAAAAGTGACATAGGCCCTGCACCTCAAGCTGACATAACAAATGCAGCGGAACATGCTCCAGCTGTTCCCACCGAGAAGATGTTTGTCTGTTTGCATGACGGCAACACTCCAGATGGTCAAAGCTGCAGGTACAGCCCCAACCCATGAAAGCAGCAAAATGTACTGTATTCATGGGTTGGAACAAGCAAGTTGAACTCCCAGCAGTCCTGAGTCACCAATGGGGTCTCAATGTCATGTGACCCTGTTCTACTTTTCAGGAGGCTTCATGTTCTAGTGCTGATGCTGCTGTTGCTCCAACAATGCATGCTGCCCGACACGGTAGTAGTCCAACGCTCCCGTCCCAGGTGTTTTGCCGCATTGCATACTGGAGCTCAAGGGCACCTGAACAGATTTTGTCAATGTGTTCCTGCATGCCAGCTGCTGTTGTATGAGTACGGCATGACAAGGCCATGGTAAGCCAGCTCTGCCGGTGTCAGCATGGAGGAAGCCAGCCAGCGGTGCCATGATACCGCGAAGAAGGCACAGCATTGCACACGTATGTGTTGCTTGGGCACCGTTCTCCCCAGGAGGTTTGATAAGCTTTCCATGGGTATTGAGCAGCACATACTATACAAAGGGTGTGTCTTGCACTCATGCATATGTAGCTGTTGACCCTGCTTGGACCTGAGAATCCGCTTCTGCTGCTCTCTTTGCAGTGTAAACAACTCTCGACCTTCTACAAAACTTCTGGAAGTCTGACAATTGCGCCAGGCAACACAGCCAGTCATACAAAGTACAAAAAGTTTAACTTGGAAGCCCACTGCAGCTGACGGCTTCCTCATCCTGGCTCTGGGATGGACGGTGTGAGTTCCCACCTATGGCTGGAGGTACTGCACAAGGCTTTGTTCCACCCCCATCTCTACGACATCCGAGCAAGCCAGCAGGCAGAGGGACGCCCCGACTTTGAACCCTGCCAAAACCGCGCGCGCGAGTCTCGAGAGTGCGTTTCTGTACTGTTCAGCACGGAGAGGCCGCGGGGAGAGGCGCCGAGGGCAAGAGATTGCTGTAATAGCTTAGTAGCTTACATGCGTGGGCATTTAGGCGTTAGGATTGCGCTGTGTGAAAAGTTGCTGGGTCGCCCATCGTGGGATGCAGCCTTGCCTGGACTGCCGGGGAGACAAGGGTGGGGCGGGGGACGGAAGGGGATGGGGATGGGGAGTGGTCTACCAATGGCCTAGTTTCCACCCCCATCTCTACGACATCGGACCAAGCCAGCAGGCAGAGGGACGCCCCGACGTTGAACCCTGCCAAAACCGCGCGCGCGAGTCTCGAGAGCGCGATTCTGTACTGTTCTGCACGGAGAGGCCGCGGGGGGAGGCGCCGAGGGCGCCAGGAAGCTTTAATTGCTCAGTAGCTGACTTGCGTGGGCATTCAGGGTCTGAGCTGCGCTGCCTGGAAAGTTGCTGGCTCGGCCATCGTGGGATGCGCTGCTGCAGGCTTAGTGCCTGGACTGCGTTGTTTCGATGGTCGTACCATACCGTGTGCCTTTAGAGTCTTACTAGAGACCATGTCATGTCTGGGCAAGGCCCCCCTGGCGTTCCCCCAGGCCAGGGGGCCCTGAACAATGCTAGCTATAACGTACTAGGGCAGCAGCCCGTTTCCCAGCCGATAGTATACATCCCCCTAGGACTAGTTAACCCGCAAGTGTTCGCCCAGACAGCGCCAGGCGCGTTTCTCCAGGTGCGTCCGTAGATTGTCTGTGCCGTGGCAGACGTTCGTAGATTGCCAGCCGGTAAGAGAGCTGACGGCCTGGTTCTGGCCGGCTATGCAGGCGACCACTCCGGTTCGAGGCTTGCAACATGTTGTCCCAACGTTCCCTGTTGTCCAGCTGTTCCAGGCACCTGCCGGCACAGCGCCGGCCAATGCTTACCCGCAGTTTGTCCCTTTGTATCAGCAGCCGGCCTCCCAGCCCCAGTTCCTCAGCCCCCAGCCAGCCTTCGTGCCGCCCCAGCCGCAGTGGCCGGTGCAACCGAGACCGGCTATACCGCCACGAGGCAGCAACGCGGGATGGCGGTCCGTCGTCCCGCGTCCTAACAGCCTACCACGCCACCCTGGCGGCCCTCAAGGAGCGGCGAATCCGCAAGCCAGTGGTATCCCGGGTCCCTCCCACGGCGGCCGTCCCAACCCCGCCGGAAGTGTTCCGGCAGGAGGTGCAGCCGGCATACACTCCTCCCGAGGTCCGGTCGCCGTCCCTCCCGGCCATCACCCTCGCAACGGTCCCAACACCCAGGGGGTCTCCGACGAGCCCCTGCTGCGGCACGCCGCCACCCAGCCCCGGTCAGTGGCCGGCGGCCTGCAACGGTCCGACCTGGAACGCTGGTTGCCTCATTACCGCAAGTGGCAGGAGACCGAGCGGGACTTTGTCGGGGATATGCGAGCCTGCAGCTGCTGTGGGCGGGTTGGGTTCGGAGGGCGACACACCACTTTGCATCACAAGATGGGCAAGTTTCGGTACCCAGACGGCGAAGCTCCGGTGGGGCTGCTGGCCAACCCCTTCCTGGCAGACATCATGCAGCCTGGCCAAACATGGCGGACGGCCACTGGGCACAACTGCGGGCCTGTGTGGTGGGCCTGCCAAGCTTGCCGGACAAGCGTCAAGCGGCGGGGGATCCAAAAACAAGTGCAGCCTGAGATGTCCGGTGAGCAGGTCGGTGACATCCGGAAGCTGGTGTCCCTCCCTGCCGGCAGTATCCTGTACACCTCCGTCCTACGGTGCCCTGTACGCTTCACCTACAGGGCCCACGGGTTTGTTTGGGCCGAGCCGACCCACAAAGTGCCCATCCTCAGCGGGCCACTGTTTGCCACCACCACAGGAGAAGAGCTGGAAGCAGACCCTGAGCAGGTCATGCAGGTGGGTTGGGAGGGGTAGCGTCCCGGAATAGTCTCCATCATTGGTCTTGTTATACTAGGTCTCTCAGGATGGGAACATGCAGGCAGCAGCTGCTTTCCTCGGTACCCTATCTGCAACTAGCACCCTTAGTATCTATGAGATGGATGACTTCCTAGCAGAGAGCAGCCGTGCAGCTAATTTGTCGACAACATTGCCCGACTAGGCACACCCACATGATCCTCCATGCTGACGGTGATGCTTTGGTTTTAATGCAGACCTTGGCAGAAGTGGTGGGGCGACAAATGGATGTCAATCCTTTGCTACAGTCCTACAAGACCGTGCTGGAGCAGGGGTTTGGACAAGAGGAGGGTGCTAGCAGCAGCGGCGTCAGCAGCAGTAGTTGCAGCCACAGCTGCAGCTGCGGGGGCAGTGGCAGGAGCAGCAGTATGGGTGAAGATGCCACAGGAGGTCTGCCAACCGGTGGTGTTCCGGTCGTCCCTAGCACTGCCGTTGAAGGGATCATTGGCCGGGCTTGCGAGAATGATCCCCGGGAACGGCCGGACACAGGTTTGGACGACGATCTGGCACCCCCTCCAGCTGGAGCAATGGGGGCGGCGGTGGAAGTGCCGGGGCTTGAGGAGCAGGAGGACTTGCGGGGCGGGAACAAACGGTACTATGCCGGGGAAGCACAGCTGCGGGAGGGCGCTGTACAGCGGCTGGATTGCGACATCCAAGGGAATCTGGTCACTCCACAAGGGCAGCCCAAACTCACCGTCGAAAGCGGCCTGTTTGCAGTGCTGTTCGAGCGGGGGATGGCCTTCAATGCCGGTGCTATGTTCCTGGCGGATTACATGTGCCAGCGTGTGGAGCAGCTGTGGTCCCCTTTCACGCTGATGAAGGAGTATGTGCTGGTGATGTTCCAGGTGAGAAATCTGAGCTGCGAAGCTGCACCAAGAAATGGGCTCTTTTCACTCCCTTCCGGCCATCCTTTTCATCGCCTGGTCATCTATATTCCCGAAACCCGAATAACAGTAACACCCCGCCGTCCAGATCAGGGCAGCGGGTGATAGGCCAGTGCTATGTGATAGGCCAGTGGCACTTATTGCTATGGCATATCATGAAATGTACTAACAATGATAGGCCGGTGCTGTACTTGCATACATAGGAGCTTATAAGATACGTAATCCGGCCTGAGTGCCCACCAAAATCCGGTCCAAAAACCGGTCCGGTCCGGCCCGGTCCGGTCCAAAATCCGGTCCGGTCCGGTCCAAAATCCGGTCCGGTCCGGTCCAAAATCACTTCACCAGCCATACTCCGGTCCAACTTCAAAGTTCTTGCCATGTCCTAGTCATGCTTCGCCGCATCCACGACCCGTCATTGCTTGGTGATTCCGGTCGTTGGCCGGGTGGTAAGTGTTGAATCTACTTGTGTAACGAAATCATTATAAAAGCGATTGTCATCCCAATCCAATCGCCCAGCTTGATTTCATTCGGGTTGCTATCATTGGCCGCGACAACCCAGCCAAATTCTAGCCCATTGCAGTTATATTCCGGCCATGCTGTATACTTGTAGAGGCCGCTTCTTTCAGCCACGACCCACCAAGGCCAATGTTAGCCCACCTCAGCCAGGATCTCCCGGCCACAGTCCAGCCATATGCATTGCCGGTGGTTGATAAACTTAGTGTTTGTTACTCTGTGTTGCAGGTGTACATGTGCTGCAACATGATCTCCAAGGTCCAGGAGAGTGTGCTGGAAAAGGCCTATCAGCGTGCCAAGGACATCAACCCAGGCAGCTCTGATGGTGATATCTTCCGGGAGCTCCTGAAAACCATTGTGCCAGCTTCCCTCCCCGGGTCTCCAGCCTTCCACCGAGGGGAGCTCCAGAAGCTGCTCAGTATGTGTGACAATAAGGGCCGGCCGCAGTTCCTGCTGACATTGACTGCCGACGAGCTCAGTAGCTGCCGGTGGCAGTGTGCTGACGACCTGGAGGAGTTTTACGGCAAGTGCTTCATGGACGGTGGTACATGGCATGACATCCCTATCGAGTGCGCCGCTCTGTTTCATGCCCGGCTGACCAATTTCCTCAAGGAACACATTTTCGTGGAAGAGAACGGCCTGCTGGGCAAGGTGAAGCACTGGCTCATTAGGTATGAGGTCCAGGGCAGGGGGTCCTTGCACGCCCACATCCTGCTGTGGATGGAGTCGGAGGCCGAGGCGGACCGAGTGGCGTCTGAAATCACTGCCTCCATGCCGTGCGTGTACAGGGAGGAAGTCGGCCCTGGCGGTGTCCCCGTGCTGCGCCCCGTGATCCCTGACCCTGAGGACGACAGCATGGTCAGCCGGTTGTGCAGGATGGTGATGACCAAGCAGCGCCACACCTGCAGCGCCGCCAAGCCGTACGGTTGTGCGGCCAAGGGGCATGCCCGGTGCGAGAAGTTCTTCCCGTTCCCGGCCTGCAAGGAGGGCACCATCTTCAACCCCGATACCAACCGGTTCGAGTACTTCCGGATGTGTGAGTGGGACCAGAACATCGTGCCCTACCACCCAGCCGTGCTGCTGCTGTGGAACGGCCACATGAACCTGCAGCGGATCACCGACAGCGCATGGAGCTTCTATGTGCTGAAGTACACCACCAAGTGCGAGCCGACGGGCCACCTCAGCTTGGACCCGGAGGTGACTGCTGCCCTGGGGTTGCAGGACCTATCGCCTCACCAGGCTCAGCTGGCAGCTGCAGGGGTGCTGTCCAAGCCCTTGAGCGTGGCTGAGGCCTTCCTCATCCTGGCCAAGATCCCCATCATCAGCTCCAGTGTAGACGTGACGTACATCGACACCAAGCCGCCGGAACAGCGAACGTGCCGGCTGTACAATGGCTACATCACCACGCCGCCGGTGGACACGTACTGCGTCCGGCCGGAGGAGTGCTTGGACCTCAAGTTCAAGGAGTACTTCGAGGCGTACGAAGTCCGGCCGCCAAAGAACAAGGCAGTGCCCAAGGGGGCTGAGTCCAAGGAGTTCATGGTGGACAACCTGGGGAACCGGGTGTACAAGCTGAAGGAGAGCCGGGTCATCAGGACCAGCGACCCCCACCCTGCCAGCCAGTCCGGTGCCTTCTTCTACGAGATGCTGCTCAACCACCGGCCCTTCACGGATGAGGCGGAGATCCTGCCGAAGGACGGCAACTACTTTGCAGGTAAGAGGGTACCCAGATCCTACTCGCTTGAGGGTGGAATGTTGTTAGGCAGGTGATGCAGACTATGGAGATTTTTGTGATTATAAGCAACTGAACTGTACCGGGCAGGGCTGAAAGGTAGGTCCGTAGTGCCGCTTAGTGCTTCCATGTTGGCAGCCTGCTTGCAGTGTATGGAGCGGCACACATCCCAACTGACATCTCACTCTGTTACTATTGCAACAAGCACGAATACCGGTCCTCCCTACCGGTCCGGTCCGGTCCGGTCCGGTCCGGTCCGGTCCTACCGGTCCGGTCCTCCGGTCCGGTCCGGTCCTCCGGTCCTACCGGTCTTGCACCCAGGCTTACAAGCCCTCCTTGCTTTCTTAAGTAGGAGGGAGGCTCTTACGCCCATTGGGGCAGTGGAGGTTTTGGGTGATTTTGACCTAGCTGCTGGACCTCATGTTTAGGCATACAACAACAACAATAAACATTTAAGGTGTGGCAACCGCAAAGGGCTGCTAGGTCGAAACGACCAAACACACCATATATTGTCATACATGTCGAAGTTTACCCGTATCCTGTTCCACCTCGCTGTTCTTTGTGACAGCTTGAGGTGCCGGGCCTATGGCACTTATAGCTATGGCATATCATGAAATGTAATAATAATACCGGTCCTAGCTGGCCTGCTGTAAAGGAGGCCCAGCCCACGTCAACCATTGTCGGAGCCAGCATCGGTTCATATAAACCATGGTCCGTGTCTGGCTTGCCACCCTTGGAGCTCCTGCCTTTGTTCCCTGTCTTAACATCCTACCACATGCGTGCTTTGCAGAGTGCCTTCGGCAGGGGGTGATCGGCAGCTACGCAGACGTCCAGGCAGCTGTGGAGGGTTACAGCAAATTCCACATGTATCAGAAGGCCATGCTGGAGCAGATGGGGGCGGCTGTCGAGGCAGCACACCACGACGTCCGGGCGCTGGCGATCGCCATCGCTGACGAGGACGCAACCATGCCAGTGGAGGATCTGGAGCAACAACCGCTGGAGGTGCAGGCAGCTTACCAGCGCATCTGTGACATCCTGTATGACGACCCGGAGGGCATGGAGCTCCATGACGACGATTTCCCCATGCCAGCTACGTTCGGCCCTCCCGGTGGGCTGCCGGACTTCAGCGACGCCCACGGTCAGGGTCCGGACCGGGTGCCGTTCTCAGACATGGCCGATGAGCAGCAGGCAGCCATCAACGGCATCAAGCAGCTCGCCGCCGACCGGCCGGTACGCACAGGGGAACGCGTGCCGCCCATCATCGCCGCCTTATCCGGTGGCCCGGGAACAGGGAAGACCACCACGGAGTTGGTGCCCCAGCTCATGGAAATGGGCCTGAAAGTGCTGGTGGTGGCCACCACCGCCGCCGCCGTCCAGCGCCTCCGGGGGTTGGGCGTCGACACCATCGACTCCGTCATGATGCTGCGACCGGGGGTGCCGCTGCAGTCCCTGCCCCCCAACTGCCGGCAGCGCCGTCTGCTGGAGCATGCGGACGTCATCATCTGCGACGAGATGTCCATGCTCACCTCCGCCAAGCTGATGTTTGCCAAGTACCGTCTGTCCACTTGCACACCGGTTGGGTCCCGGGCCAAGCTGCTGGTGCTGGTTGGGGACCACGCCCAGCTGCCGCCGGTCTGCAGACATACCTTGGGGGACGAGGAGGTGGTCTGCAGCCTGTGCCACATCATGCACACCCCGGACTGGTCCCTCGCCCACGCCTTCCACCTCCGGAAGGTGCACCGCCAAGCCGGGGATCTGCCGTTCCTGGAGCTGCTCAACGACATGCGGTATGAGCGGCCCACGCAGCAGCGTCTGGATGACATCCTTGGGGGAGCCTACCGGGCACTGGAGCAGTACCTTGAGCTGCTGCAACAGGACACCACCACCGTCTGCAGCCACTTGGTGGACGTGCGGCAGCACAACCTGGAGTACATCCTCTGGGCTGAGCAGCAGGGGCTGCTTCAAGGGCCGGTCCTGCCCACCGGCTTGCCCACCAACGCCGGGGATGTGCCGGAGTTGCACAATTGGCTGGTGGATGGCCGCCACCACACGCTGCCGTTCGTGGCTGTGGGGGCCAGGGTGCTGTTCACTGAGAACGTGGACAAGGCCAGAGGCATGGTGAACAGCGGCACCGGGGTGGTCACGGACCTCGCCACCGACGACAGCGGCACCGTCACCGTCATCAAGGTCCGGGTGGATTCCACCGGCAAGGTGGAGACCGTCCGTCGGGGCGCTCACGCTGGGACCACCTACCGGATGTACTTCAAAGGGACGGAGTACTACAAGCGGGTGTTCCCCCTGCAGTTGGCCTATGCCATCACGGCTCACAGGTGCCAAGGCATGACGCTGCATGGGCATGTCATCCTGCACATCCGGTCAGCTTTTGCAGCCGGGATCACCTATGTTATGCTCAGCCGGGTGCCTTCCAGGGACCGGCTGATCATCCTTGGTGGCCTCAAGGCTGAGGAAATCGTGCCTGTGCCCCTCCGGGCTCAGGTGTAGGCAGCCGGCTGGTGGCCGGGGGTTGTACCATATTTGTACATTACACCATTTGTTGTCCTGGGAATGGGATTTGGTTAATCAGCGTTGCCTGCACATGCTGTACTATGTATCGATGGTTGCAAGGCCTCCCTTCGGCCTTCTACAAACACTGTGGACTGCTCAATGGTTTCATGACATTTTGGTGGATAGAGTCAGGAGGTGTGGTTGGCGTGTACTTAGATCACTATGGCTGCCAAGCGGCTGGGTGGCTGAGTGAAAAAGGTTGCTTGTGCTAAGTGTTGTGGGGCCCAAATGCTGCTCGGTTATGGCTTTGGCAAGGGCAACCGTCACTGGGTACATTGGCCGTCAGGCCTGTGATGGGTCACATGCTGCTTATCAGTGAGAACCTTGTGGCAAGCACCGCACCGTTACTGGTTCCCGAGGTGGTGACTGCCTTTAATCTCGCTGGTTATGTTAGGAGGGGGCGGGGGCAGGGGGAAGGGGGTTAGGGGGATGGGGAGTGGCCTACCAATGTCCTAGTTGGGTGTAGTGAGCCTGTTGTGCCTAGGCTCGGCAGGGTCACTAGGTGGTTGCGGAGCCGGCAGTTAGCTTGTCTCTTGCCTTCTACAGAAGTATCATTCTCTCTTAAACCATATACACCCTCGGGGTTCGGAAAAATGGACGGTTCGGAAAAACGCTGAGAGTCCAGTCAGTTTTCCCTGAACCCCGGGGCTGCGTCAGCCTTTTGAAAAATGCAGCGTCAGCCTTCGGAAAAATGCCGCGTCAGCCTTTCGAAAAATGCAGCGTCAGCCTCCGGAAGCTTGGCCCAGCCGGGGGTATATAAGCAGCGCATTGCCCTGTGCTTCCTCATCCCGGCTCACGCTGCGCCGTGCCTTGCCCTCTGCTTCCCACTCTGCTGCAATGCAGATTGTTGCTGCCCTGTGATGTGTTCCGGACGTGCTGTCCCCCCTGCTGCCGTGCCCCCACCTCTCGACCCTGTTGCTGAGGATTTCGACGGTGAGTGCGGTTTGTGAATGTCGCTTGCACGTTGCTGCGTGCATGGCCACGGCTGGGTGCATCTGTATGTTCGTTGGCATACTCTTGGCAGCAGGAGGTGGTTGGGCGGTTGGTAGTGGCATGGGCCCCATGGGTCTGTTGGTCATGCCAGGCAAATCTGTCCTGCCGTTTATGAGGGCCCTGGACTGATACCGCTCCTTACCCGTTGCAGGAATCTGGCCTGAGTTTGGTGAGGACTACCACTGGTTGCCTGCTGACGAGGACATCCCCTCATTGGATCTGGAGGAGATTCTGCAAGGTGAGCTGCCTGTGCTGCGCGTTGTGTTTTGCTGAATGCCTGGACGAGAACTGATGTTTCGTTACCTCTGCATTCAGGTTTCGAGGTCCACGAGGACCTTTACGCGTACACCGAGCGCGGGCGCATCTTCATCGGCCCGCTTGATATCGAAGGCAAGAGTCCAGCCCTGTGCCTTTGAGTGCTGCTTGCATGACGGTCCTGACAAGCATTTCCTTGCAGGTATCCACCACGCCCGCGTGTTCATCGTCGACGAGCACACCCACTTGCCCTCGGCAGAATTGGACCGTGCCATCGAGGCGATCCTTGGTGGCCCAGCCAGTGTGGTTCAATTCCCGGAGGACTACCCCACCCCTCTGTTTGTGGAGGCCTTTCAAGTATGGACTCAATGCCGCATGCTGCTGGCCCGGCTGCCGATGCCTCCCCAGGCGCTTCCCCTGCGGCCCCGCGCCCTGCTCATCCTGCAGAGGGTGCTGGGTTTCACGGTATCCAGCGTCTGGGCAACCGCGAGGGCGACTGCAAACAGGGTAAGCATTTCGTGCACTGAGTCGACTGCAGCCATGTTTGCCCTTGTGGCTGTTAGCTCGCTCTTGCAGCTGCTGAGATTGGCCTGTGTCCAGCCCACGAGCAAGGTGCTCCTGCCATGCTGGTCCTCAAGCATGTGCGTGCATTCATGTGAACGGTTGCCCGTTTGGGTGCAACCTTTGATCTGTTCACCTGGCTGTATTTGATCAGGTGTCTTGTCATACAGCTGATGCTGCAACGGATTGTGTTGATCTTATGTCGGTTATGGACTCATGTCTTAAACCCTTCCCTACTGTAGCCGCACCATGGTTTCTGCTTGCTTTTGCTGACGCTTGCCCCATGTCTGTTGTCCGCTCTGCTCCAACAGCTGGTGAGGACCATCTGGCCTCTGGAGAGGCCGTAGGCTGGACGGCTGATGAGCTCCTTGCTGGTTCCCAGACCCGTGGCACCAAGAAGGGAACAATGGATCTGAAGAGCATGTGGTTCATCGGCCTGACACTGCTGTGCATTACGCTTGCCTGCAGCCGTCAAGTGGATATGAAGCTGCCCTTGCCTAGCCTGGAGGTGAGAGCTGGTAGCCTCTGGTGCTTGTGCAACCCCCAATTGTGAGCCGCCAATGAAGCATGCATTGATGTGGTCATGTGCCTTCCATGAGACTTGCACGTTGTGTATGTACAGTGTGTCCAGCCTAGGGGAGAAGGATGAAACCACATTTACCTGCTCAGGATTTACGGTTTGCCTTTGCCAGTGTTTGAAGGAAGCCATCCCGCTTGTTCCCATATGTAAGCCTCTTTTTAACAGCCTTGCTGCCCCTGTTTGCTGTCATAACCACATAACCAGCTGCTTCACCTCCTTAGTTTAGGTATGCCCTCATTCATCCATCCAGTCTGCACTTCAAGTTGCTGAAGCTATGAAAATTATGTGAAGCAAAAGTGGACTTACATGAAAGCATGTGCTCCTTGGCAGCCTAGTTTACAATGAAGTTGAAATATCCATATGAAGGGGCTGCAGACCTTACAGCCCTCTGTGAGTGCCGGCTCTTGATGTACAGAGCCGGTGTCGCGCTGAATGCTGCCATGCTGCTGACACTGTGCTGCAAAGAACCTTTATTTCCAATGTTGGTTATGTTTGTGGAGCGACCACATTTCATTCCAATGCGATGCCAACTTACATGCATCCAATGCTTCAGCCGAGGTTGAGTCCTCCTTGCCATGTTGCCACAGTTATTGTTGAACACTGGGGCCCTATGGCTAATGACTATTTTAACTGTTATTGTTGTTGCAGGCTATGGAGGAGTTCGTGTTTGCGCGCTGGCCTCTGACGGACCGTGAGTTTGTCACCTTCCTGAAGGGCATCTGGTGGTTTGGCCATGCTAGGACTATACAGTCCTACTGGAAGACGGTTGGCAATGTCATGCTTGTGGCTACACGCCGTATGGCTGAGGTGCAGAATGTGGCGTTGACTGAAGTGTTCAAGGCTGCTCACGACCTGCGGAAGATGTTCCCGCACACCTACCACCAGGTCAATGCCATTGCAGCTCGGCATGTCATGCAAGGCGTGCACCGAGCGGAGCAGGTGAGGTGCCTGTTCCCTTGGCTTTGTATACGGTTCCAGTACCCCTCCCAGTTTTGCACAGTTGTGTCCTTGTTCTTGTCATCCTCTTCCCTCCTGAAGGTCGCCTCAGAACGACAAAGTAAACCCATTTTGCTCCTGCTTGTGATTGATGCCATGCCCCAGTCCAACCTTATGTCCTTGCCCCAGGTTTGGGCGAAAAATAGGGTGCTTTTTGCTGCCTCCTTGGTGTCTCATTCTGGCAATCACTGGCTGCTGGCACGGATCCTGCTGCCAATCTTTCTGAGCATCTCCCTTGTTGCAAACGGTTGCAATGACCTTGCATGCTCTGCAGCTGTACATGGGCAGGCTTACAGTCTGGGTGTTAGTGGCATGATTGGCTTCTGAACTCCTGCACCTCACTCAATCATGTCCTGTTGTGCAATGCTGTCTCCTCTATCAGGTGTACCCACAGGAGGTCAAAGATGGTGTGAATGCATGCAACGTGTCGTTTGTCCGGGATGCCCAGATGGCTGCCTTTGCCCTGCTGGAGTCTGTCACTGGCCGTCGCCTGCCAGCTTTGGTGTCACTCCAGTGGAAAGACGTACACTTTGTGATGCAAGCTGCCCAACTGCCGACCGGTGAGGTCATCCAAGTCCCTGGTGTTGTCTTGAACCTGCAAGCTGAGAAAGTAGTGGACCTTCACAACTCTCGACTTGTCATTCTGGACTCCACTGCCGACGATCAAGTGGTGAATGAAGCGCACCTCCACCCTCCTCTGAACCTGCTGAACCTTGCTCTGGCTTACGGAGTTGTCAGCCAAGAAGCCTTTGCAAACTGCAAGGTCGGTGATGAGATCCCCAAGGTGGCTGGTACTGGATCTTGGTGAGTGCTGTATGTGGCGCCCTTGCGATGCTGTTTAGTGAAAAGTAGGGATCAGCAGAGCCGCCTCTGTGCCATTGCAACTTCTTGACATCTTTGCTGCTGATATGTTGTGGCCACTAGCTGGGCTTTTCACAGTGCATACCTGGGTTATGCACAGTGCTCTTTGACTGCCCTGTTAGTACCTAGCACGGCCCCATGACTTTGCATGGGGGCCTCTACTATGTTTCTATGCATGGTGACCATTGCTAGTAGCAAGTGCCGAGACCCAGCAGGGCACAGCTAGCAAGAGCGTTCCGTACAATCTTTGATGGCGCCCTAGTGCTCTTCAGGGTCCACACTGAGTGTGCTCCTCTCGTGTATTCCCTGCGATACCTAAGCAAGCCATTAAGCCATTTGCTTTTCTGACCTATATGAGACCCGTTGGGAAACACTGATTCGCTGTGAATCCAACAAGTTGTTGGACCCTGTCCTCCTTAGTTGCACATATATGGAGGCCACTTGACAGTGATTCTTTCCTACTTATCAATTGGCTGGATAACAATAATTTATACTTATATTAAATTTATTCAGTTCAGTTTCCTTTAGTTCTCTGAATGAACTTGTATTTTTTCCATTTCAAATACTTGTCAACTTTTTCTTTCATACAGAAAACGATATGAGTTGTACATGCAACAGTGATCAACAAACTCGCTGACCATATTTGAAATCCTACTGCCACGCCTTTCACACTGGTCCAATGCCGCAGCCTTGGTCCCCAGGCTGTGAGTATTGCATGGTAGTGTGCCCTAGTTGGAACAGGATGCTAGCCCTGTGCTCTTCTGCAGGTGTTTTGTTAGTGCTGTTTGTTATTACCTCCAGGTAGGACATGGCCTCACCCTGTTGCTGCTGCTGCTGCTACAGGTACGTCTTCTGTTATATTGACACCAACAGTGATGTCATCAACCGTGCTATGCCAAGCCCTAAAAGCAACCTCCAGGAGCTGTCTAAGGACTTCTTTCGTCGCCAAGGCCTCCCTCCCAAGACAACCAGGTCCTGGCGGCGGTTGATTGCCAACACTCCACTACAGATTGAGCTGGTTCAAGGTCGCTTTGGTGGTATCCCTGGGCTGGTCTCCATCTTGCAGCGCTATGGAGCCTGGACGATGTCTGACATGAATCGCTCCACTCTGTACGAGATCTACGTGTCTGCCTCAACGGACTTCATGGGGCAGGATGTGCTGATGCCATGTTCTGGTCGGCAAAACGCAAGCGAGCGCCGTGTAGCTGTTCGCCTGGCTGCCTTGCTGTCTATGACCTCCAGAAAGGTGGCAGACCCTGGTGAGTGGGTATAGTATGTGGGACATGCGTCAGATGCACCCCTGGGAGGTGAACATGACCTAGGAAACGTTTCAACCTCTGCCATGTTGTGCAATGAGGGCCTTGCTTCCCTCTGTGCTTGCAGTTATGCCGCCTCTTTTTTCTACACATCCTACTTTGTTGCTTCTGCTGGGACACGTCCCTGTAAGCGAGCCGTGGCTTTACATGCCGAGTGCTTTGCATAGGTGCTGCTGCAACTCTTTGCCCAGATCAATAAACTGCGGGCCTGACAGCTGCACACTCAGTTAGGTCTGGAGAATGGTATGACAAGCATAGGGCATGCTTAGCGTGGAGTAATGACAGTGTTGTATGTTACATGCCAAATTGTCTTGGTTGGCTTGGTTCATTGCCTCTTGTCTTTGGTCCCTTTATGCCCGTGACAAAGTGATCAAACATGCTAACATGTGATGCTCTTTTTTGCCCGCAGCTTACATCAACAGAGGGCTACCAACGACAATGTTCGAGGTTCTGCTGCAAGAAGAGGACCTGGCTGCTGCCCAGACCAGCATGGAAAACGCCACCACTGCTGTACTGCAAGCTGCAAAAGAATGCCCTGCAGTCATGCGCCACTCCCGTTACGATACGCCGTACGAAGCCATGCGTTCTTACATTGCAACGGAGCTGCAGGAGAGCCTCCCTTACAAGGACGTCCGTATCCCTGGCAATGTATCAGTTGGCCGCAACAAGGCGATATGGGAGCGGCTGCAGGATTCAACCAAGCAGTGCTGTCCCAAGGTGCTAGAGCTCATGGCGTCCAACCTGCACCATGCCCAGGTCTGGGGGGCTGCTGTGGAAAGGGGCCTTGCGTCTGTGCCTGCTGGTGTCCCTGAAACTGTGCATGCAGAGTGGGTGGTTTCTAAGCTGTGCCCAAGGTGTGCAAAGGGAGTGCCAAGGGCAGTCACTGGCGATGCTGAAGCCACAGGTGGGTCCTTTTTTGGGGGGGCGGGGGGGCTGTCCAATGGCCAGAGTGATGCAGTTTATTTGTAGGAACCTCTTTGTCTGCTACATGTGCATTTTGCTCGACAACGGGTACCCATTGAGCAGTTCAGCAGGGTGCTGCCTTGGATCCACAACTTTGGGTACATGGGCAGCCTTACTGCAATCATTGTTTTTGTTATTGGATGCCAGGTGTTAGAAGGACTTACTACTGGCACTGATATGGAACCCGTACAGCTAGACCTGCTGGTTTGAAAGCTTGATGTAGAAGTTGAAATGTCATGCCTTCTCATATACAGCTCCTTGAAGCATGTTAGGTTTCAACATGATGTCATCTTGTTGGCCTGTTCCAGAACGCGTTCCAAAAAAGCAGACCCTGCATGGGTTCAAGATGTGGCGGCCATTGCTGCTTTGCATACGATGCTTGCACTGCTCATGTCTTCACAAATTTGGCTGCCATAGTGAACTACTAAATAAACAGTGTGATTTGATGTGATGCACAGGTGCGCGTCAGCCCAAGGTAGCGATGCCTACAGACGAGGCCCCGCCTCCTTCTCATCTGGCAGCGAACAATGGAAATGATGGAGCCCCTGCCCCTACTGTTCAGACGAGTTCCGGTACTGCGTGCCTGCCCAACATGCTCCTTGTCGGTGCTGCTGCTGCTGCTGCTGCCGGTGCCGTCGCTGTGGGCACTTTTGCTGCAGGTGGCGGGAGCAGCTGCAGCAGTGCCACACCTCCTCGTTGCTGTCATCGTGATGGTGCTGGCAAACAGTGCAACCAAACGAGCAACCTGCTTACCCACCGTCGTGACCCACGGCTGAAGATTTGTGTGCACCACCACTTACAAGAGAGCACAACAATGGCCCCGACTGCCTCCGAGGCAGCAGCTGGCTGTGCTGACCGGCCTGTGCTCCTGAACCCCACTAGCTTGGGAAGGCCTGGTAATGCTGGGATGGTACCACAGAGAGCAGAAATGCCTGCTGAGGAAAAGGAGGGGTATGTGGGTATCGGAAAGATTGAGCACACCAAGACTAAGGGTAACGCCCGTACTATCAATGCGACAGGCCCCAAGGAAGGTGGAAGCAAGCAGGTGAGTGCAACCCAGCAAGCACTGTCTGATGAAGAGCTGGTGCTGCTCATGCTGTAGGACCCTTGGCCAACCTCTCCCTTCAGGTTCTGCTCATGTTCTATGCTGCATGCACCTTTCCAGATCCTTGCAAATACAAGATCATGGAGTGCTCTGTGAATGTAAGGTACCACATGTCTGCTTTGCAAGCCTGCATGCTCCTTACTTGAGGATGTCCCACGCCTCCTGACCAGTCATTGTTTGTAGGTATGGCCGGTACATACAGAACTTCAGTATGTGACATACTTGTCTGCTTTTGAAAGTTGTACATCTCTGGTCTATAGCAAGCACAACAGGGCATGTGATTGTTGAGAAGGGCATCTGTGGCTTTTGTTATACTGGCTTTTCTACTATGTGATTTTCCTGGAGTCGCCTCGCAGGCCTGTTATCTGCTTGCTAACCAAATTTGTCTGGGTCCCTGCTTTCAGGTGTACGTGCTGCGTGTGACAAAGGACTCTGATTGGGCCATTAAAACCGCTCAGAACATCCGTGACCTTTCCACCCTGCTCCTGCGTGGTTTCCGCAACTGTACTGTGAGCTGTTATTCAAGGTCTGTGCGCACTGAGGTTATGGGCCCTGGAGTTTCAATGGCTGCAGCTGCTGACAACGCTTGGCGCAAACTGGTCCAGATAGCTGTGGACGCCCATGCCACAGGAGACGAGGCTCTGTTTCAACCTGCTTTTGCTCCTGGACGGGTGCTGGAGCAGCTGCAGAGGTGTGGGCCCAAAGGATTGGTGCTGTCCCCTGCTGAGACCTACCCTGCTTGGGAGAAGCACTGGGTTGAGTATGCTGGTAGCAAAGGCATCCACCTGAGCATGAAGTCACTGCCCATCAAGCGTAAAGTGTCAAAGAGAACGCAAGTAAGTCTGTAGAAAATGTTCGCTCTGTAGCAATGCCTGCTGCAGTCTGTTTGCAAAGCTCCCCACCAAGATGGCGTGCTCGTATGCCATTGCGTGTACATATGTTGTAGCATATGAACTGCATTCATGATGTTGAGTCAGTTGTTTGTGAGGCTGCAGCCATCTGTCTGCATACATCTTCGAGTAGCAGTGCTCGTGTACAGCACAGGACGGGTGTGGCAGTGAAGTGGCAGCTGAACTTGCTTGCACATCCACGTCAGCAAAACTATCCTGGCAGCAACTTTGGATTGTTCCGAGATATTCTGTGTTTTGTGAATATTTTTTGTGTATATCTGATGTGGCGTGAGGTCCAACCAATGGGGTTTGTTACCAACTATTGCTTGCACCCGGGCTTACAAGCCCTCCTTGCTTTCTCAAGTAGGAGGGAGGCTCTTACCCCCATTGGGGCAGTGGAGGTTTTGGGTGATTTTGACCTAGCTGCTGGACCTCATGTTTAGGCATGCATATATTGTCATACATGTCGAAGTTTACCCGTATTCTGTTCCACCTCGCTGCTCTTTGTGACAGCTTGAGGTGCGGGGCCTATGGCACTTATTGCTATGGCATATCATGAAATGTAATAATAATATTTGACCTGCTTTTCGTGCGCTTTTGGTGACCACCATTTGAGGTCTAGCCCTAAACCCTCAAAAAACCTAAACCCTAAACCCTAAAACCCTAACCTAAACCCTAAACTATGGAAGACTGTTGGTGGCACTGCGGCACCGCAATACTAAAGGCTTGCTGGTGCACCTTGCCTTTTCCCCGTTGATTGAATGCAACGCACACCAAGGGCTTGTACTGCTGCTGAAATTGTACCTGACCTATGTTTCTTCTGCCATGTTCCATGATCCCCCAGGTACCTTGCATCCCCACGGACTTGCATACAGACCCTGCCGGGTCGCAGCAGACACTGCCCGCGTCAGGGATGTCCTCTATGACTGCAGAGGGTTCTGCCTCTGCCTTCACTGCTGCTGCTTCTGAGCCACTGACCCCTGTCACAAGGGCAGCGTTGACTGCTGACTTAGACCAGTACCTGGATGTGGAAATGCAGATGGCATCTCAGGCGTCAGCTGCTGGAGTTGCGGTGTCGTCAGCTTGTGTGGCTATGTCAAGTCCTCCACCAGTGCAGATGGCCGCGATTGCCTCTCAAAATGTTGCGTCATCTCTGTGTGCTGCTGCTGGGAGCGAGCTGGAAAGGACAGACTCCCTTGACAAGGTGCTGGACGAGTATATTGCTGGTCTACTGATGTCCTCTGGTGAGTATGCTGCGCCAATGGATGTGGGAACTGCGTGCTGCAGCTATCAGTACTTTTGCATGCAGCATACCTGTACTGCACATGTTCTGTCATCTAGAGGGGTAGAAGTGCTGGACAATAGCAGGTGATTTCCCGCAGAACTCTGCCTTATTATGATACTGTATGGTCCCTCTGGTACTGCAAGTGGCTGGCTCAGCAACAGAGCATGGGTGATGGATCGGGCATTGTCCAAAACAGTGTGCTTTAAATGGGGTGAACATGTTGCTGCAATGAATCGCCATGGCTGCAGCAAGTACCGGTAATATGTCATACAAGTTAAATTGAAATGAACACAATAAACACAATGAACACAATTTTATGCTTTCTGCAGCAATACAATGCCAAGAGCTTTAGTTTCTGCTGTTTTTTTGAATAAAAATTTCCCTAACATATTCCATGCATCATTCCATGCATCATCTTTCTAACACTAATAATGTGATCGAACTTGTTTCATTTAAATGGCTTTTACTCAGCATCTTAAGTCGCAACAGACTGTCAATACACCGCATGTACTGTGTTGTATGGCAGAGACATGCATAACATGTGCTTCTGTGCATGTGGCTGCTGGACTGACTCAGGTTTTGTTGTATGTATGCGTGTTGTAGATGCAGGGGCGCCAGGTGCGCTGCCGGCAGCCGCTGCCGCCCCCGGTGCTTCCAGTGACTGGCACTCTGTCAGTGCAGATGACACCAACATTGCCGAGCACACCTTCCAGGCTCTCTGCAACGCCTCATTCCCTCTGCCGGGGTTGCCTGATCTTTGGGACTTTGATGGTGCGTTTTCAGAGCTGCAAGCACATGGTGCATTCAGTATCATCACCTCTGACCATGCGGGTAACTTGACTGTGGCTGCTGCACCAACGGCCCTGCCTGTTCCAACAGCGACTGGTGCTGCTCCATCTGCGTCACCCACTGGTCCCACTTCACAGATGCCTTCAACTGGAAGTGCCCCCGGTGCAGGAGCAGCTGGCAGTGGCTCTCCTGGTGGGAGCTCAGGTGCTTCAGGCAGTGGCATCCCTCTCACTCCAACGCATACTCCAGACGGCAAGCTCACCCTCCATGGCATGCTTACCCACCTGCTGACCATGCAGTGGATTGTGGCCTTCATTGACGGCTTGCCTGGAGTTGGTAAGACAACACTGGCAAAGTCCCTTATAGAAGCGCTGAAGATTGCCCACCCTGGTGCTGATGCTGTCCAACTGATTGCTGTCAGGGGCATTGTTGCTTCCCAGGCCGGTGGCCGCACCATGGCGTATACCTTTGACACGATGTCATGGGAGCGTGGTCGTAAGCGTACAGCTACATATGCAGATGCTGAGAGCCGGTCGGCCCGGTTGGAGATACTAGTGGTGGATGAATATGAGGAGCTGTCGCAGGAGAAGCTGAAGGTGCGTGCCAGCGGCCCCCAGACTAAGACACAGAATTCCTGCACTCTTTGCGCATGAGCTGTATTGCAGCATTTCCACCTCTAGATGGGCAGTTGTCATAGTGGTATGCAGACTGGGCAATCACACATCACACCAACGAATACTAATATTTCAATTGCTTCCAAGGGAGTTAATATTTCACAGCCTGCATCAGTCTTACTGTTGTGATTGATTCTGTCATGCCCAGCTTGCTGAGCAGCCAGAACAATAAATCTGCTGTGAGCTGTGTCTGCAGGGTGAATGTGCGTAACCCTACCCCCTAACCATAAAAGCTAAACCCTAAATTCTGTACCTGTCCTGTTTTTGACACATAGTACATATGCACGCCTGCCTTCACTACCGGGGCTGTATTCCTACCCAGCTACCCTTACTAAGCAGTTCATTGTCTTCTCTTCTGTTGTCTCAGGCGCTTGATGAGTTTTTGCGCAAGACTCGAGCGGAGTTCCTGGCAGATCCCAATTTGCTCAACGTCCCTTTTGGAGGGGTGAAGGTCATCTTTATTGGCAACTGCTTGCAAATGCCTCCAATCACTAGTAGGATTGCCACAAAGACCGAACAGGGCCATCTGTACATGGTGCCCACAGAGCCAAGCTATGTATGGCTGTCCCCGCTGCTGCAGAGCTTGCCTCGTGAGCAGGTGCTGAAGGTAAGAATCGGTTCCTGTAAGTGCTGAGTGGTCTTTCTGATGATCATGTCTGAGGGGAGGATCAACCCATGTGCTGCAGAGCTGTGGTGCTGTACTTGCCATCATATACATGATGCAATGAATCGTTTCTCAACATCCTTCACATGCCGCACTCAAGTGGCAGCTGTATCCATCTCTGCTGACATTTAGAGCACCCCTATGAACAATGCTTGTGTTTGGATTCCGCATGTTGACACTGCCTGCAACCATTGCCAGCTATAGTCCCAGTTTGTGGAATGGTTTTACCTCAATATACAACCCTATGCATTTTTTTCCGCGTTTGCTATGGCATACTGCAATGGTAAAATACATTTAGAGTATGCAGATGTAAAAGTTCAGGAGATTGGAAGATCACGCTTGCCTGATGCTTGCCTTTGCACTGCATGGCTGTTGCCACTGCTTCCAATAAATGACAAGATGTACACATGTTGCTGTTTGATGTGCAGTTCAAGGTGGTGGGCCCCAACAAGAGAGCAAACTCTCCTGAAACTGCTGCTATGTGGGACATGGCATGGCAAGGGGAGTTGACAGATGCCTGGACCGACTTCTGGAATGGCCAGCTCAGGAGGATCACGGACATGGTGGTCGCGCAAACCCTCTACATCTGTGCTTTGAAGTCCATTGTGGTCCAGGTCTTCTATGCTCATATCCTGCCTCACTACAAGACGCTTGATCCGAATGGACCTCAGGCCATGTATGTTGCTGTTGATGAGTGGAGCTTCCCTGAGCCTCCCCCTGAACACAAGGCCATGGTTGAGAAGAATGCTGTCACCCTCTGGAGTAGCTTGACACTGGTGAAGGGTGTCAAGGTCATGCTGTTGACAAACATCAAGGGCTCCAGCAACAAGACCCTCACTACTGGCCTTGTGGGAGAAGTGACTGGCTTTCAACAGTACACCATGCGTGAGCTTGCAGATCGCCTCCAACGTCACTCTGGGCTTAGGTCTGACCCTGCTGAAGTTATCCGGGAGGTGCGGCTGCAGTATCAAGTGGCTACTGGGAATGGCATCAGTGCTGCTGATGTGCATAAGGTCATCACTGGAGGTGCGCAAGATGTCAGTCTGTGGTTTCCCCATGTCAGGTTCTTCGACCCCCGGACCAGGACCAATAACCATGTCACTGTCTTCCCTGTGACCTTTGATGTGCAAGCGTCTGATGGCAAGCACATCCTTGGCCGCACCATGGAGCCATTGGTGTCTGCTGATGTGGTCAAGCCTGGCCAGAGCCTTGGATGCACTACAGAGAAGGATATCTTCATTGACCCTTGTTCCATGCCAACCTCTGGCACCCAGCCCTTCATGGCTGTCAGCAGGCAAGGCAACCCCACCAAGGTGTTTCTGGACCGCAACACGCCCATTGGTGAGGATATGTTCGCGGTGTCTGATACTGTGAGGGCATGGTATCTTGGGGATGACTGGCAGGAGGTGCATGTGCCAGTTGACCCCAATGTCCAGGGTCCCTTTCAGGCCTTGGCTGTGTGAGGGTGTGGTGACGGTTCCTAGTGGTCAGGTGGCTGTGGGACGGGTCTGGTTCCAGGGGTCTGTGAAGTTGTGGGCATCAAGGGTGAAGTAGGGCGAGTTTGGCATGGTTACATAGCAAGTATGCAGGGGTATGCAGTTCAGGCAAGCTCTATATTGCTGGTAAATGTACTAAAAGCATTGGTTCTCTCTGGTGGTGCTTTCCATGCAGCAAGTCCTCATAGAATAGTGCCAAGCTGCCACCTGGGGTACTGCCAATGTCAAATTGCAGCCCTGTCTGTGTCTATCTTGTGGTTGCAGCATAGCTTGTTGACTCATGCAGTTGAGATTACATTAGACACCGCAAGTGACAATGTGCTGGTGACGCATGGTTTCTTGTGCGGGAGGGCTGCGCAGCCTGCAAAGGTATGTTGCGATGGCAAGGCAGTGGGTTCATGCCCATCAGTATTATTGTATGTTACGGCAGCAACCTGCTTTGCTGGCTGAGCACGCTGCACATACAGCAAGGTGCCAAACTGTGCAATGGTCCCATGCTCTGAGACCTATTGTCTGCTGGACAGGTTTCTTATATGCTTGAGTAAGAGCTTTGGCAATGCAGGCAGTTGAGATAACATGCTAGGGCAAGATAGTGTATAGTTTCAGAGGTGCTTGTCATTTGGCTGCATTGCACCTGCATCTGATGAGCATATTCACATCTAGGGGAGTGTACAGTCACTGTAATGTGGGAATTGGTGGTCATTTGGCTGCGTTGCACCTGCATACGATGAGCATATTCACAACTAGGGGAGTGTCCCTCACTCTAATGGATGCTGCTGTAACCTGTCTCACAATAGTATGGTCATGCATGCTTCCAAGGTAATGGGTGATGTTGTCTAAGCTGTGTTTAGGCCACTGGCTTTGCAGTATGTTATGTTGGCAAGTTAAGCTATGGAGCAGGCCCCGATTTCTGTGCTGTGCTGTCTTGTTTCACTCATGCAACCTGTCGAAGGAAAATATGAGGCATGATCGACTATTAGAAATGTTCATCAAAAACAAGCAGTACCCATGCTGGTGCTGGCAGGATATGCACATGGTTACCGGGTTTGTTGCATTTCTGCTGATTGATGGTCCACATTATGCCGCTATCAATAGGCCGTTGGCTGTGGGCAATTCGAGCAGTAATTGATGGTGGAAGCTCTGCGGATGTGCGCTGGTCATTGCTGATAACAAGCACTGCT
Organism: Pseudopediastrum boryanum; assembly: GCA_963556185.1. Classification (NCBI taxonomy): domain Eukaryota; kingdom Viridiplantae; phylum Chlorophyta; class Chlorophyceae; order Sphaeropleales; family Hydrodictyaceae; genus Pseudopediastrum; species Pseudopediastrum boryanum. The sequence goes on along the minus strand of OY744511.1, from coordinate 4,709,624 downwards.
GTGTGGGTGTATATCTAAGGAACTTGGGGTGTGTAAGGTCTGACTTTGCTATGAACGACTGTACCTAGTGATGGGTTCTGTACTGCCTGACGTTGTCAAAGCAACAGGAAAGGAAAAATAAACAATTTTCTTTTTTTTTCAAACCCTTTTGTTTGTTGAGGGCCTTCTACCACTGTGGCTCAACATTTGGGTATCTGCCAAGGCAGATGCATCCTAGAGGCAGATGAGTCTGCGCTCTTGTCTTCTTGGGTGTGGTGTATGCAATATGCCGTTCGTTACCACAAAAATCCTGCCCTTCAGACACCGTCAGGCTGGGTCTAGATGGGTCTCTGAGGATGTATTATGTATTACTGGTGGTTTAGTGAATGATGTGCATGTTATGCTGGACGCAATGCTTGCAGCACGAACGAAGACTTGCTACTGGTTGGGTAGTAGTTTCTGTATGGCCCTGTTTGGTGGTGGAAGCAACTAGTGAGACTGTATATAGCCTTTCTACTGCTTGGAACAGCACTGGCTGTGAGTTTTATGGCAAGCTTTGGCAAAAGTTGTCTGTGAACATCTGGTATGGTGTTGCGTTGCTGCTTGTTTGCTGGCTAGTTGAAAAAGAACCCTAAAAAAGCCAAAAACACAGGGTGCACTTTATCCAGGGCCAGCATTCTGCACCTTTGTATCTGCTTGGACATGCATGTATTATCATGGAGGTTGCACTGTTGGATTCTATTTGAATGTTTCCTGCTTGTACCCGTGAAAGCGCCTCCACCACAGCTAGGGGAGTGTCCAGTCACTCTATTGTGGAGAATTGCTGGTCATTTGGCTGCTTTGCACCTGCATACGATGAGCATATTCACAACTAGGGGAGTGTCCCTCACAGTAATGGATGCTGCTGTAACCTGTCTCACAATAGTATGGTCATGCATGCTTCTAAGGTAATGGCTGATGTTGCCTAAGCTGTGTTTAGGCCACTGGCTTTGCACTATGTTATGTTGCCAAGTTAAGCTATGGAGCAGGCCCTGATATCGGTGCTGTGCTGTCTTGTTTCACTCATGCAACCTGTCGAAGGAAAGTATGAGACATGATCGACTATTAGAAGTGTTCATCAAAAACAAGCAGTACCCATGCTGGCAGGATATGCACATGTTCACCGGGTTTGTTGCATTTCTGCTGATTGATGGTCCAGATTATGCCGCTATCAATAGGGCCTTGGCTGTGGTCAATTCGAGCAGTAGATGATGGTGGAAGCTCTGCGGATGTGCGCTGGTCATTGCTGATAACAAGCACTGCTGTGTGGGTATATATCTAAGGAACTTGGGGTGTGTAAGGTCTGACTCTGCCATGAACGACTGTACCTAGTGATGGGCTCTGTACTGCCTGACGTTGTCAAAGCAACAGGAAAGGAAAAATAAACACTTTTCATTTTTATGTTTTTGTTTGTTGAGGGCCTTCTACCACTGTGGCTCAACATTTGGGCATCTGCCAAGGCCGATGCATCCTAGAGGCAGATGAGTCTGCGCTCTTGTCTGCTTGGGTGTGGTGTATGCAATATGCAGTTCGTTGCCACAAAAATCCTGCCCTTTAGACACCGTCAGGCTGGGTCTAGAGTGGTCTCTGAGGATGTATTACTGGTGGTTCAGTGAATGATGTGCATGTTACGCTGGACGCAATGCTTGCAGCACGAACGAAGACTTACTACTGGTTGGGTAGTACTTTCTGTATGCCCCTGTTTGGTGGTGGGAGCAACTAGTGAGACTGTATACAGCCTTGCTACTGCTTCGAATAGCACTGGCTGTGAGAATCATGGCAAGCTTTGGCAAAAGTTGTCTGTGAACATCTGGTATGGTGTTGCGTTGCTGCTTGTTTCCTGGCTAGTTGAAAAAGAACCCTAAAAAAGACAAAAACACAGGGTGCACTTTATCCAGGGCCAGCATTCTGCACCTTTGTATCTGCTTGGACATGCATGTATTATCATGGAGGTCGCACTGTTGGATTCTATTTGAATGTTTCCTGCTTGCACCCGTGAAAGTGGCTTTGCCGTACGAAGTGGCCTGTGCATGCATGTGGCTTCAACGAGGTATGTTGTACGTGTCTTTACCCCAGTATGAGACAGTGGACAGTGGATTGTCACAGGGGGTATGCAGGCATGCATATGTTCCTGAATGATAATGTTCCCATTGTGCTACATTTGACTGTGCTTACCAGCCTTGTGTTTAGGTGGCTGCCTGCTGTTGCCTTAGCCCTGTGCTGCAGGTGTGAGCCTGGACGGTAGCCTTGTTGCTTCTTTGGCGATTGACGGCCTCCATGTCATAAGATGTTCTATGAGAAATTGTATACTGCGGATACTTTGCTCCCTGTGCACAGCCAAGTGGACCTTTTGCCAGCGACGGGGCCATGTTGTGTCCGTGATTCTGTAAAGAGTCTGAGATGCTGATATTGTGAGCGCTGGTTTTTCGAGAGTGTCTGCATGGACCACCCTGTGAATAGCATGGCTTGTAAAGTATTACGCAACAAGTTTGCATTGTTTCCCTGCTGGGTGTCCATGGTAATGGTCACACCGTGGCCTAGTGCTGTGGCACTATGTATCAGGCAACTGTCTCTGTCCCGATGTAACATATATAGATGGAGGTGCTTCACGATGATGTCCACAGGAACAGTGCAACGCCCGCGGTGCAACCATTGTCACAGACGCCGAGCCTGCAGACAGTAGAGTTCTACCCTACCCTGCCCTACCATACGGTACGCTAGGCCAGCTAGTGATAGTCAGGTCAGCAATGAAGATTGCTTGTCGGACTGGGCGGCAATAGGCAGACAGGCCAGTGGTAGACACCAGACACCAGACACCCGGCCTCACCCAAACTCACTACTGCAGTACCAAGTCCTGGAACTGCTGGAAGTCGCACGTGCCAACCCATCAAGGCGATCGAACAACATGTTTACAACTCGTCGAATTGCAATAAAGGACCCTTACGTGTTGCGGGAGTCATCTTCAGGCTCTGGGTCAGGGCCTTGTGATGGCCAGTTGCTTGACCCCTGCCTATGCATCAGTAGGGAACCATAGTGTCGTTTGCACGACTTAACGATTAAGATCTTCTCATTAAGGATGGCTCGTCCACTTGCGAATGAATACTACCATGAGGTGCTGGAAAACGACTGGGGTGTTTTCTTCTGGCGTCCACCTGGTTTCCTTGGAAATTGGACCGAGTCGCGTTTCGAGTTCAAAGGCTTTAAATATGTGAATGCTGAGCAAGCTATCATGCACCAGAAGGCGTTGCTTTTTAACGATGCCGAGGTTGCTCAGAAGATCCTGGGCACTGACTCACCAAGAACTCACAGACAGCTTGGAAGGCAGGTGGCAGGCTTTGTTGAAGAAGTCTGGACAGCAACCATACCGGATCTGCTCTTCGAGATCCTATGTGCCAAATTCTCCCAGACCCCTGGGTTTGGGCAGGCGCTAGTAGCTACAGGACAGAAGTTGCTGTACGAGGCGACTCCTTTGGACTTCATTTGGGGCACAGGTGTAGACCCTAAGACAAGTATTAACTCTTCTCCAGAAGATGCTAAAGAATGGCCCGGTGGGAACTTGTTGGGGCAAACCCTGATGAGAGTTAGGGATGCACTGGCTAATGCCAAATAAAGGAGTGCAGGCGCAGGATGCAGCTCTGCTCTGCAGCCACAGCAATATGGCAGCTTTATAACATGCCCCCAAGGATCAGTGGATATATGTCAATGGCGTGGTAGCCATGGCGCAATGTAGGGGTCAGCAGTATGTAGGCAACAGGCTTATGGCAGGCGTCCTGCTGACCACCTTCATACATTCAGCCAAATCAAATGTGGCAGCAGGTAGCAAGCAGGGTTTACTGCCTGGCCTGGTGTCTTAAGTCGTTGATGCAGTGGAGACCACTGCTTGCTGTCCAGGTGATGGTGTGCTATAGGGTGTACAGGGGATGATCCCTTGCGGGCCAGGCATGCTGATATGATAGCCAACAGGGCTGCTGTTCAGTTGCGCTTGCACTAGCAGCAGTGGACAGTATTCACCTGGAGGGCATGGATGCAGTGGTTGGACAGCTGCATACTGGCCAGAAGCTCGATACTGTCCAGTGCTGCTTGTGGACGTTGATGTTTGCATTCTCCACAGTTCTTGCAAAAGCAGATTGTGTGGATAGAGTGCAATGTTTGATTTTTTAGCTGTTAATTGTGTCAGGGAGGTTAGGACGCATAGCACAAAATGGCATAGGGGACATTCCTAAGGTAGCACTAGTGATTGTGATTGCCTGCTAGTGCCAGGGAGTGAGCGACCAATCACTGCCCAGCTATGGGGCTGCATGGTGCAATGGCTTAATGATTTCTTCTGTGGTCTTGCTCAATGCAAAGCCAAGTCTCCCATGCGTCTCCCGTTCCAAGTTGGCCTTCTGCTTACTGGTAATTCGCTGGCTAGTGCAGGGAGGGACTCTCCCCCAGCTTGTAATGTATTGTCATGTCATTCAAGTGCATCAGGCCGTGTGATGCATCTGATGGCATTTTCTTACAAGCAAGTACAAGTTCACCATACTTTGCAGTGCTCCATGCGGATCTTCACCCAACTGGAAGAACTGGTTGTAAAGTTACGATTTTTATCAAATGACGTGACAGGGAATCGAACCTGAGTCTGTCCTGTGACAGCCAGGGATGATAACCGACTGCGCCAATGTGAAAAGCTTAGCCACACCCAGCTAAGTACATCATCTCATGTGATGCCCCAACCACCTATCACAACCATGATAAGGGGAGTTGAACCCTGGCTATCTTCACTTTTCACATGGTGCAGTAGGTGTTACTGTAAACGAATTCAGGTTACAGACGAGACAACGTGCGAACCCTAAGGGTGGTAGTACTACCCTACTAGTCAAAGGTAGAGAGCCATTCACGTTGTGAGTAGTGCTCGGGTGCTGCGCGGCCTGGAGGTCTCTCTTAACGTATTATGTGGACCGTGGCTGCAAAGCTGTGCTGTGATCTATTTATTCAGTAGTATGGGCCCCCTTGGGTCAGTGGGACAGTGTTTTATATACCCGCCTGAGCAAGGTAGTAGACCCTTGCCCTTGCATTTGACTGGGGTCTACGGGGGGTCAGTGCACTGGCAAGTGGAATTGGGCTGGCCCGAAAGTGAGACATTGACTTGCTAGCAATGGATCAAGGGTGGGCTGGTGGCAGCCACTGTGACAATCTAGGACATTCATGGAACCAGTTGATCCCCCATGACTCCGTAAGGGTCGCAGGGCTAGTCGGCCTGGGGTGGGTTTCAGTCCCATAGAATGTATTGTATTGTATTGTATTGATTATGCCCTGGATGGGCTCGTTGTGGGTGGCACTGCACCCCTCCGCCATCATTCAGTCTCGTCACGGGCGGGGCCATCCTGTAACCTATACTCTGTAGCAAGCTATTCCTGTCATGCAGGGATGTCACGGGGGAGCCGGCTGTATGATTAAGGCTGCAAAACTGTGTCTGTGATGATCTACCACTAACCAGCTCAGTCTGCACGTGTCATAACTTACACACAGTGGTTCGATGCATCTTGGGGCTATCTGTGATAGGGGAATCAATTGCCACCAATAGGGCGAATTAAGGCCGGCACCACACTGGCATGATTGCCAATGGGTGAGCCAATCACTGTGAGATTGCCCATTTTGGACAACACCCATGTCAGGAATGAATGCCTGCCTGTACTAGTTGGGAGACCATGTGTCTTAAAGAAAGACAAAATAGTGATCAATGACAGCACGAGGAGATGCAGCCTGCAACTCCATGTTGTCTTTCAAATGATGATGGCAGTGAGACCAGCTGCTGCTGCTCTGATTAAGAGAACATGTTCGCCCACGAGGAACAATAGATTGGAAAGTGAACGACAGTGTGCCCTGAACTCCCTTCAATGCTCCTGGTACATGCACTAAACCCACTGGACCAATGGATAGAAACCACTAGCTGCTGCCCTAGAGAGAGAGAATGAATTACGCAGAGAAGGGGAGAAGGCCCCTGCGACCCTACCGTATAGCATGCCCTGCTACTAACTTTTAAGGCATCTTAAGCCACTGGCCTTTGTCTGCTGCGCAAGCCCCCTTGGTATTCCCAATGTGGTATGGTCATTCTACAAGCGCTCCACCAACGCCTGCGCGGCTGCACACCTGTATGTGGTGTCCGTCTTATAGCCCTTCAATACCTCACGATGAGCCCACGCATGCCACCTTTAACAGTCCGGTGGTCCTGGGTGAGGGCGAGCACAAGGACCATGTGCCAATGATGCCATATGCCAAGACTCCTGAGCCCGGGGAAGCATGCACCATTCAGAATCCTACAGGAAGTTCCGTACTTTGTCCACCTTGGCAAGAGCATTTTTCTGGCATGGAATCTTATCAGATTCCTCAACTGCTAGATCTTAAGCATGAGCGCTCCCACTGTTCGAGAGGATGGCTTGATCCACGCCCCAGCCAGTGACTCTATTTTCATGCTGCCTCTTGAGCTTCATTGGGTCCAAGAGAAGCCTTCCTGGACTGGTTGGTACTCTGATCATCATAGGCCTTTGTTTGTTGGTTTCATCATAGGCCCTCAATGTACAGAAATTCACCTGATGGAGATCTCTGGATGGGAAGCTCAGCAGTCACTGCTGGGAGATCAATGGTGCCATACTGCAGCAGGGAATCAAACACAGAAGGGGCGGGAAGGGCAATCATCACAATGGCACCAGTAGGCATCAAGCAGCCACTTAGAGACAGAGGGAGTGGAGCACAGGTTGTGTTGCGTGCTCAGGATAGCATTTGTTTGCAGCATGCCGTCTCTGCAAGACACATGGAGAGATATTCGTCAGCTTACCCTAGTTCTATAATCTCTACATACAACGTCTCTTAAAGCAGCAAGGATGTATTCAAAAAATGGTACGCAGGAGGCAATGTGTCGTGCCAGTGTGCCTATGATGAGCCACGTGTCACGTGTCAGCAGCCCTCCTAAATGCCACCTATTGGATCCTTGGAGAAAACGAGAGACAGGTGCCTAACAATTAGCATCGACATGCACAAGATGTGAGCTATGGGGCTTTTGTGGGGCCACTGTTAGGCAAATTCTTTGGGCAATATGGCCTACTAAAAATGTGTAAGATCCTTGTCCAAATGGTGCAATCAATCATGATGCATCACAACATTGAAAGCCACAGACCCAAGGAGCTTGAGGTGCGGGGCCCATGGCACTTTTTGCTATGGCATATCATGAAATGTAACAACAAGACCCAAGGAGGCTGAGAAAGGAGCTGCTCACCAGGTGTGGGAAAAGCTGCTGAGCTGTAGTGCCTGATGGCTGGGTGTCACCTACAGGGGCTGCAGGTTCAAAGACAACCTGTATGTTCAAGACCAAGGGTTAGGGTTTAGGGAGTAGATTAGAGGCTGGTGTGTAGCAGCTGGCGGCGCCATGCGCAAGAGGGGACTTACAGGGCTGTCTTCCATGGGTAGGCAAACCCTCTAGGCATTTGCATTGCTCATAAACACATACACTGCACACAAACCCTCTGGGCATATGCATTGCGCATATACACATACACTAACAAACCCGGTTGGAGTCATGCTTGGGTGCTGCACGGCCCAGAGGGCAGTGCAGTGGTCTCTCTTAATACACTGCAGAGCATGAACACAGGATACGGTGTGGGCTGTCATGGGTCCTTAGCTCTTCTCCCTTGCAGCTAGTGAAGCATCTTTTGACAGCTGGATCTCAGCTCAATATGTACTTCCATCTGAATATGCTCTGTACCCACCCACCTTGCTTGTCAGTGCTGCATGCTGTATGACCAATAGGATGAATGCTTCTGGAACGCCCTTGTAGAAATGATTGGCTACTCCTAGCAGAAGCTTGGGATCTTCCGTTAAGTGGATAAAACCGTCCTGCAAGAACAGTTAAGTTTCACACACTCGTCACTGCTCAGAAGGACACGTGCAACCGATCAAAGGCACTGTGTAAGCATTGATCAGTGTGGGGATGCCCAGAAAAAAGATTTAGCCTGGACAACTGGTTAAGTTGCCTTCCCACTTCCCACCTGTTCGTAAGTTGGGGGATAACAGGGCGTCTTGGTGGCTTTACAGTTCTGCCAGACAGACTCCTGCACTAGGTGGTAGAGCAGACCTTTGGCCCCAGTGTCTGCCATAGGTATGGAAGATCTCAATCACGGTGCTGGAGTTGAGGCCTTCTGGATTCGCACTCTAAGGGAGGTCGGGTGATTGAGGCCGATTATGGCGGTTTCCAATCCCAATTGGAATAAATACAGCCCACGAAGCCCCACACACTAGCCTGGTGACCCAGCAATCTGGCATTTTCACGACTTTCCTCCAGCTTGTAGGTCCCAGGAACTGCACAACAGTCTTTGTTGGGGACTGTTAAGGCTTCGCAAAGCGGTCCGGATTTCATGCGCTTCCCCTGCTTCCATCGGCACCGCGAGTCTCCATGAGTCCTGGTTTGCATCGGACTTGCGTTTGTCAAGCTCTCGGATCCTTGTAAGATTTCTCTTTGCCACATAACCAATAGGTCTATAGGAAAGACTCCTAGTCTATAAGGAGCGGCGGGAGCGCCTTTAACAGGCCTCACCAGCGTTTGCGCAGAATCCCCGTATTTTCCGCATTTTGTTCCAATTGGGATTGGAAACCGCCATAGAGGCAGGGGCGCTTGCTTGGCACCACAAACTAAGCAGTGCTAAGCAGAGAGTTGCCTAGGAAGCTAACAAACCAAGTAGCTGAAAACCTAAGCAGCGCAATTCAGTAGAGAGCAATAGGAGTAAGCCAGAAGGCACAAGCGTGAAATAGAGGCTGCGCAACGTGCTTGGAAGGGCCCGATGCGAGGGAGGTGACTGCTGTACCGGCAAAGCAGTACTTTACCTCTGTTGCAGGCGCTTCTTGCCGGCGCCTTTGACTCTTGGCATCCTGTAAGTAGCGTAAACACTTGTGCCGCCCCACTTTCCCACTAGTATCCGCTGGACCCACTCCGCGCTGCTCGAGTAGCCCACCCTCATGCAGCTCGGTCGCAGTCGCGATAGCCGCACCAAATGGCGCAGCGTAGGAGAGGCGGCGAAACTGGCAATGGGATTGCAGGCCCACCTCCTGCGCCCCCACCAGGAGGCTGCCACTACTGGCTCGCGAGAAAGCGGAAATACTGCGGTTGGCCATCCAAGGGCCCTGGCTATATCTACTGCACGAATCATGTCTACCTCACTGACCAGGCAGAGGAGCAGCGAGTGCCATGCCCTATAGATCCCAGACAGTAAGTATACCGCTAGTCACGAGACTCACAACAGCACCGTGATACCACCAGTAATAGTTAACCTCAGCCTCAGCAGAGCAGCCCTTGGGTCATTACGAATTGTCATTCTCTCGAACATTTAGCTCAGAATAGGACTAGCTGGTTGCTTCTTGCTCGCAATACTATATATGCACGGCACATGCTCGTTCCCACATCCCTCTCAGAGTAGTGTAGCCATCTTTAGCACTTGCCTCAGGAGACCTTTGAAATAAATCCTAAACCTGATGGTCAATGCAACCAGTCCTTGACATCTGGTGCCCTTTCATCCTCCCTTGCAGCACTGTGTTACCCAGTCAACTGAAGAGTCACCTTGGCAAATGCCCCATGGCTCTCCAGCAGCAGAAGGACAGGGTACGACAACTAGGCGGATAAACCAACCCTAACATCCCAATTCACCAGTGAAGCCTTTAACAAAATGAGAAAGCGTCTGCAGTACTTGTACAAGGCTGCAATATGTGTCTGCAATGCGGCTGGACATGCAGCATTGTCACAGGTCATAGCCAGCCCTGCCACTGCTGACAGTGTCGCTTCGCGTGCCGACACTCATACACATGCATGCTTTGGCTGATTATGGTGCTGGCAACTCACATGTGGTGCAGCTTGGTGGCATACGTATGTTTGGTTGTCATATGCAAAGGAAGATCTGGTACCATGTGAAGTAAGACATGCCTAGCAAAACTTGATGATCACAATTAGTGATTCTGATGGCCCCGCGCCTCAAGCTGTCATATACACATCAAGGTGGAACAGATTCTCATAGCAGGATCCACGCATCTTGGATGAATACAGCAATTAAGCTAATCCAGCTCTTGTTATGTATGTTTTCAGGCACAGTCTTACTATTGGGAGAATGTGAACCTGGGTTCTGAAGATGAGCTGCAGCAAGTTGAAACTGCAGCTGCAGCAGCACGCGGACAGCAGCAGCAGGGGCAGCAAGAGCAGCAGCAGGGCCAGGAGCTACAGCTGCAGCAAGATCAGCAGCACCAGCGGCAGCAGCAGCAGCAGTCAAAATGTCAGAAGCTGCAGCAGCACAAGCAGCAACAGGACCCCGGGCAACAGCAACAGCAGCAACAGCGGGACCCGCAGGGGAAGCAGCAGCACGGTACTTCAGGTTTGTCAGGTGAGGAATCAAAATGGGCTCCTATGAGCTTTGGCAGTGCTTCAATCTAGCACGCCATGCACCAGTGGCTAAACCATGCAACCAGCATCACGCATCAGTCACATGGGTCACTAACTGAACCTGGTTTTTAAGCTACCCCGGGTCTACCCTACCTGGTTCAGCAGATTCCTTTACTTGCCTGAGGCGGCCTTTCTCACAAAGCACTGAACACCCTTGCTTTGTCAGTACGTCTGCCAGGTGCTTGTGTGCCCCTGCATTGTGGCATAATAGCCCTGCGCTAGCCTTGGCACGTTGGTGAAGGTGCTTTGGCTTGATGCTAGTACGTAGATACCTGCTGCTGCGATGTTGCAACGATGAAGTGATACTACGACCCCATATCCCTCCGTTTGGTGGAGTCGGAGGGCAGCACTCAAGCTGGAACGGAGCATCAGTGTCCATGCAAATAGTAACGGAACTTCTCAACTGCCCATACAAGGGCCAAACATTCTCCCTCAGTAGGAGCATAATTACGTTCTGCTGCATTGAGCAAGCGAAACGCATATGCAATAGGATGCTCCTCCTCAGTATCAGGATCAACCTGAGATAACATAGCACCAATAGCCTGCTTAGACCAGTCAGTTGTCAAAACATACGGCTGGTCCCAAATAGGTAAGGCAAGCACAGGGGCAGACACTAACGCCTCCTACTCCTTTGTTCCATGTCCCCCTGATTATGCAGTATTTCCATGCAGCCTTGGTTGGTCTTTATCCCCCCCATGCTCCATAGGTGGTGTGATTCTAGGGTTTAGCATGTGCACTGGTCCCTCCTGCAGGTTCTTTTTGTCCTGTTGTACTGGGCCCAGGCTGTAGTGACTTGAATTGTTGGTCTGTAGCGTGGGCTACAGCCTTCCCTTTGTTGGTGTTGAGATCCTATTGCATGGCATCTCGGCCTCTGTCTCTTTTGGAGGGGGGAGAGCCCAGTGCATGCACCCAAACAAGCTACAAGCCAGAGTGCCTTGACTTTGGAGGGATTGATTCGGCCACATTCCATGGTGGCCACATTCCATGGTGGTTGGGTCTGGTTGCATATATCCCTCTGTGGTTGAGTCCTTTGCATGGTTCTTGTACATCTCCAGCCCGTGGTAATCATCATTGTTTGCCATGCCATTGCAACCGATGGAGGAGTGGGTGGTGTTCTTGATCATGGGCTCTGTCTTGCCTGGACACATGTCTCGGTATCAGTACTGCTTGAGTTGGTGGTCTGGAAGCCATTGTGTTGGATCCATCCGATGGTGTGTTTGGTCGGTTCGACCTAGCGGCCCTTTGCGGTTGCCACACCTTAAATGTTTGTTGTTGTTGTTGTCCTTGATGCTTGAGGTAGTCTGGGATGATGTGTGCTTGTGGTGAAGCCGTGCCAATGTAGGCACGCGCTTTGAGCGTTCTTAACCTATGCTTGCTACATGGGGCCTAAAGTGCTGTAGCAGTGACACACCGTCAAGCCTTTCTCCCACCAAGCTTCTTCCAGCATCAAGTGCCCATCAGTTCCCACCCAGTGTGACACTGCTGCAGAAGCTGTAGACTTCAATGCTTGCTTGCTCTTTCATCGGCCCCGCCCTTCACTCCTTTAAATAAAGCCGGTCACTGTCGTGGATGCTGTGTCATGTCTGCTTTCCTAATGGCACTTGCATGCAGCAACGTCGGGTGCAAAAGTCACGTGCTTCTGACATGTTCAACTCTGCCATCTCCAATTTCCGTGGCATTTTAACAAAGCTGACATCCTTGTTCCTCATCACAGAAGCTACTTTTGCCGGTCAACAAGCTGGGCTTGGAAAACATTATAAGCAACAAGGTTTCAAGGCTGGAGCCGAGGCAGTTCAATAGCATTCTGTAAAAGTGTAAGATAACAACATAACAGTTCAACACACCTAAAACCCAGGACCTTTCTGATGTACTTGCAGGTCTGGCCCAGGCTGCTAATGTGTGCCAGATCAAGCTGGACACCTACTCCCCATACTATGGGCCAAAACCAAGCACGCAATCAAGGGTTGTTGACCACACGCCGAGGGTCTCTAATGGTCGGATAACAAGATTGACGGTCTACTTCCAGTCTAGTTGTGTGGTTGGCTTCAAAGTGCGCTTTGGATCGGATCCCAAGAACACATTCACAATTGGGCCAAGCACTGCCTCGAGGGCAAAAAACGTCACTGCTTCCCTGGAGTCTTCAGAATTCATCAACAAGGTTGTGGTCAGAGCTTCCAAAAAGTGGGTTCAACTGTATGTTGCTCAGGTGCAGTCTTTGCAGCATGGTCTTTACCGTTCTATTTTCCCACGCTTGAGCAAGTGACGACCGAGTGACACCTAGTGCCACCGGTAGGACGCCAGAATGCGACTTCTGCACCCTGCAGCCCCTATGGAGCTGCCAAACGTCGCGCACAGATGGCTTATGTGTGTGTCAATGTCTCTCGATCCCTAAGCGGCGTTTTAAGGGCTAGCACTTGCTAGCAAGCCTCACCGATGGTTCGGAAACCAGTTTTAGCGCCAATTCGAATTACATCCTGTCATAGCTATCAATGGCAGTGCACCTGCGTCCGCGAAGCCTTTCTTAGCCTTCTCCACAAACAAATAACGAGATTTTTTCGGTTGCCTTCAATAATGTTTCCGAGTGTCCCTGTGCCCTCTGGTGGCTCCCGTTGGAAGTTGTATTACCGTATGCCACACTCCGCCTTCACTTCACACGTTTGAACTATGTTCTCCATGAGCGGTGTCCTTTGCCTTAATGGTGGTTAGCTTTCTGGCCCGCGGGTCCAGGACGATGGGCATGCTCCTACCTGCAGCTGCAGGCAGCCAGCGGGGCACGTGCCAAACAGGTATTGCAGTCGAGTCATCAACACGCTAGAATCAGCGCCACTGCTGGAGGTTGCCTGCAAGGATGCTTATTGCTGCTGGCAACATAACAGTCATGCACCCAGCTCAGCAGATCGGCAGCGTTAGCACACACATGCGGATGTGTTGCCTGCATCCTGTGCAGGTGAATCTCTCTGCTTAGAGCATACGCATGCCAAGCAGGCAAACGCTGCATGGGCTGGCCAGGTTGAAAGGCGGTGGACTGGGAAATGCTCTGGACTGACTACACAACAGGTTCGAGCAGCATGCAGTAACAGTATGCACAGTATGCAGGCAGTCCAGGCGTTGAGGCTGCATTGAGAAACCAGTCACTGTCGCTGCTTCTCTCATTTACCAGAATGCCATAGCCTTCAGCATGCACAAGCATTGTTTGCTTCCAGCGGATTGGCGGCTTCCCTGGTGGCAATGCCACAACTAACGTGACCCGAACACAGCATGCGCCAGCTGCTCTGCAAGCACGCCCACTGCCCATGCGGCATTGCTTTACACCAACAGTAAGAACGGGTACACCAAATGGTTTTTCAGGTGATTTCAGGAGGGGTTTGCAAGCTTTCCATGCACAATGAGCAGCACATAGCAAGGGCTTGTTACCTTGCACACAGACATGCGTGCACCAAATGGAGCGAGCCCCCGACAGATCTCTTGGCCTCTACAGCATCATCTGCTTGAACCTGACAACAATCCTGTGCTCCTCTCCCTTGACAGGTGTGTTGAACTGTTGACCTTCTACACAACTTCTGGAAGGACTATCAAAGCAGAAACCACAGCCAGCCAAACAAAAATTTCTACCTCCAAGCCCACGGCAGCTGATGGCTTCCTCCTGGCTCTCCGTGGGTATGAGTCCGGCCACCTGCAGCAGGAAGTACTGCACGAGGCAAGATCAAGCAAATTGGCTTTGTCTGGGGCACAAAGTCCTGTAGCAGTGACATCCTTTCAAGCCCTTCTCCAACCCCTGCTTCTTCCAGCATCAAGTGCCCATCAGTTCCCACCCAGTGCAACACTGCTGCAGAAGCTCTGGACTTCACTGCTTGCTCTCCCGTTGCCCCCTTTAATGCTTCCAAGTGCTGGGGTGAATGCTGCATGTCCACAGGCAAGTGCATAGCACATCATGTGCCATGTCGGACTTGGCCCGCGACGTGAGCAGCATGGTATGTTATGGTGTCATACTGATGGCACCAGCAGCAATCCTCTCACCAGCTTTATGCAGGCAGCGAGCTCCCTTCTTGCAATTGGTGGTCGGATACTAATCCCCTGGGTTTTCTTGCAGATCTCGTGGGCAAGTTCACTGGCAACTAATTTTGTTTAGGTCCCAAGGTATTGTGTGATACTGTGCAATGGAACTTGCAAGCATTCGTGAAGCCATGCATCAACATCATGCATGTTACCGTAAATATGTACTATAGGCCCATTGTGGCAGCTGCAGCGCTCATTCCGGCCAATCATTGTGACCTCTTATTTTGTTCGATTGAGCAGCATAAATTGTTGTGTGGTATGCATTTAATATTTACTTGCCATATGATCTTTGTGTCCAGCAATGATAACTCTATGCTTTATGACTATGGAGGACTTGTGTCAGCATTGAGACGTGCTGGCGGAGCTGCAGATGGGGGCAGCATGCGTACGGGCCATGTAAGCATTTTGTCATGTTTCCTGCCTAAAAGAATTCCTCCATTACAAAGGATCCATCCATTAACAGGAGCGTTGCGCATAAGGTCCTTCGCAGGCAAACACACAGGAGCGTTGCGCATAAGCAGCAGGCAGTCAAGGTCATGGCTCCGACGTCAAGGAGCCGATCCGCATGGCGGGGGAGGTATGGTCAATAGCCCTAAAGCAGCACGGTATCCTGGCGGCTTTCCCTTCATTAGGGTCACTAGCAGTTAAAGTTCCACGTCCCAACTGTTGTGCTGAAATGCGTGCGAAACATTCATGCAACGAGGGATCCGGACAAAACGGGTCCGATTCAAACAGAACCATCCTGGACTGGGTAATCGATTTAAATGTTCAATATGTCCTATGTTCAATTCATCATTAAAGCCTTCTATGTCCTATGCCTCATGTCCAACTCTAAGCAAAACCATACGGCACATAAGTCCCCTGCTCCCCGTCGCCGCTACCGCCCCTCCCCATCATCATGCCTTCGCCACCACCAGTCTTGTCCTAATTGCCACAGCACTGTGAACAAAATGTTCTGTAGGCCATTGGCTACGATCCGTGTCTTCAACCCACGGGTAAACAACCCAAGGACTCCATCTTGTGATACAATCATCTGCAGCAGGGCCAGAAGCAAAAGTGCAGTTTGTATCAGGGAGCATTGCAAGTTGAGGAACTCTGTGCTGCCTGATGCTTTTAGCCTGAGCTGGTAAATACATGGGCCCGGCCAAGATTTTATCTACACACCCCTGCTTGAACAGCTGAAACACTGATAACAAAAATTCGACTGTGACCATTCGTATCGTCTTGGGTCGCACGACCAGGCATACCTGCATGCTGTCAATTTACGCTTTCAACCTTGCTGTTCGTCTGACAGCTTGTCATGTTGGAAGTAGAGCACTAGCACACTTGCTAAGGCATATGCCATGACATCACAATTCTGAAAGGAACGAAGGAAGAGCAGCAGCAGCAGCAGCACACGTAAGCACAACAGCAACCAGCAACATGGCACAGCAGAGATGCAAGCACGTTTCTTGCCAGTACAATTCATCATCACTTCTAACTGTTGCACCTTAGCGCCTGCAGCAAAAGCTTAACCTGGATCCGCCCTTCTGACCTAACCATGTGCAGTGCAGCACACCCACCATACCCACCATACCTTCACTACTTGTCTGTACGTCATGGCAGTTGCCACAGTCTGACGTGTGGTCTTTATCACCCGCACACCATTAGACACTGAATCTGACACCAGGCCACAACAGAAGCCAATGCCAGCAGAACGCAGCAGGCGCAGGTGCAGCACATCACTGGTGGGCAGCAGCTGGTTCAGGTAGTTGTACTGCAAGTGCGGGAGAAAAGAAAGCCAATGACATAAACAATGTCAGGGACGATCTAATGATGCTACTTAGGGAAGACCATTCACAATCAAATAGTCAGCATGCATCCAGCTGGAAAAGACTAGGTCAATCTAGAAGAAACTTGACAGGATGCAATTGCTTAACATGAAAAGCCTGCCTGTCAATTCGAAGAGGGGCTCCTGGGCCCCACCATGGATATCACTCCGTAGGAGAACCATTGCAGACACCACCTGAAGCCAAGCCGTCCTGCCATGTCAGATCATGTGCTGAAAAGCACCTCATATCTGACAAGCACAGGCACCACGGCAGGAGAAGTTCTGGGTTTTAAAGCAAAGCTTCCAATATTGCACCTGCAGTTCACTTTAGAAGCATGCAAGGTTGTTCTTACCGTGGTAAACCATGGGTAGTGTCCCACCAGTGTTGCTGCTGCACTTGCCAAGGCCCCATGGTACAGAACCCCAGGACCATTGTGATGCACCTTCACCAATAAATTCTTCATACCATGACGACCTTCAACCTGTAGGGCAGGAAGTACAACAATAGCACCAGCAAGAACAGGAGCAACAACAGCAGCAGCAGCAGACGTCTCAGCACAGAATATGGTGTCCCTTATGTACCGGCACGGCTGCATACTGAAGGCATACATTGCATATTGGTCCCAGCTTTGCTTATTTAGCAGCAGATACAGGTGCGGGGCCTATATTTGCCATGGCATATCATAACAGGATATATGAGCAGAGCGAGCGGGTGATGAGGAGAAGAAACATTGGCAATGGCAACAGTTGCAGCAGCAGCATGAAAATCAGAGAGAAGCAGCGGCAGCAGTACTGGCAGAGAAGCAGTCAAAAGCACAAAAAAACAGCACCGGACGGGAAGCAGAAGGACCAGCAGACAAGAACAGGTATAACTGACACATTTCATGACATGCCAAAGCAAAACTGCCCTATGCCCAACCAAGATACATGTTGATGCTTGCCCGCCACCAACCAGTAACATTAGGCTCATGTGATCATAACAGACAACTCTTCCTTGGTGCCTGCCACGTGACGAGGCACGCTGCCAAGTAAATATTACATATTCCGCTTTACAATAATGCCATAGAGTTTTATATAATAGACAAATTATTTCTCGCACCACTGGACCTCGAGCTGCACAACACACTCCATCAATGCAGACTTCTGCATTTGGCATATGCTGCTGCACACCTGCAACATCCCTCGCTCATGCATTTGTGATGTACCGCTGCAAACCTATGTTGTCGATCAGGCCCTGTACAGGGCAGATGCCAAGGATTGGGCCAGGCTTTGCCAAATCCACAATATGGGCTTGGACGTGCACCGACCCTGTGGGCTTGAAAACTCTACCAGCAGTGCTTATCTCCTAGCCCTTCCAATACGTGCTCCACCGGGCTCAGCATTCCACGTGCACATGCCAAAGTGGACCTGGTCAATGCACACTGCAACTCTCTTCCAGCCCAAAAGTTGGCACTAACACTCTACCGCCGCTGTAAAGCAGTACAGCATCTATGATGATAAAGGAAGCTGATCAGGTGACACATTTCAGCAGATGGTGCAAGCTACGGGAGGTTCTAAGTGGTCGAACAATGAGTTTGTAATAGCAGATGGTATCCTAAGGGGTCGCAGGGTGAGTTAGCAACAGCGCACAATAGCTAGCAACCGACATTGGAGCAGCCACTGTTCCCATGTTCACCTGCATCATGGTCTTGCATGCATCCAGTGGTGTGAGGAACATTCGCCATCCAGCTGCTGTTGTGGATGCTGCCATGGTCTTGATGCCTACTGGAAGATGAGCAGTCACCTCCCACTCCTGCAAGAGGCTGAGAATGCCTGCATTGGCCGCTGTATCACCAAACCGGCATAGGGGACCCTGTAGGGGGTGCCAACAGAAGGGAGTGTGTCAGTTAAGTAGAAGGACGAGAGCATTTTGTATGGCGGTTTGAGGTGCATGGGCTTTGGCACATCATTTACAAGTTGGCACAGATGCAATACGTAATGGTAGTGTGGGAAAAAGGGTGTTGAGGCTGCTGCTGCTGCTGCTGCTGTGTATGTGTGCTCTTTCAAGAACAACAAACACCAGATAGGATGCATCCTTAAAGCCTCAAGCACGTAAGACCACCAGAAGCCTTCCGTTGGAGATTGTACTGAGTTGTTGGCGAGTTGGACCAGCACAGCAGTTGCTGTCAACAGTGATTCCTTGGGACCTCTTGCCCCGCAGCTGTGGACCTCAGGACCAGACAAGGTCACACCTTCTAGCAGAAGCAATATTCTGTTCGCACCTGCAGCAGCGCAGGGCCTAAGCCCTGATAGAACCGCGGAACACCACCTTCCCTCCATAGTGTGCGCAGGGCCACCGTTGTGTTCATGCCGTAGCGGTACTGGTAATTGACGGTTGTGCGCAGCCACATGAGGGATACGACCTGCACTGTCATTGCTGCCATTCCCGGTAGGCCTCCTCCCAGCGCCTTCTGGCCAGCTTTGTGAAGGATCTCCGAGAAAAGAACATGCTGAATACTGTGCTCAGCTGGAGTGTGAATTACAGGAGACGGACTAGGAGGCGTGCAAAACGGGGTTTTTATATGTGTTGAGTACAGCTGGTGGCGGCCATAAACTATTGAGACGGGATTCCACTGCTCTACTTTCGCTACAGGGGGGGAAGGCCAAGCAGTGTTCGGCACACATGCAGCATAGACACCGCGTGTGATCGCATCACCCATACCAAAACATTGGGTAGAGCTTGCCGTTGCTTGAGATCACCACAAAGCCTGTCGGTCTAAGCCAGGCAACTATTCAAGCTCGCACAACTAAAAGATGCAGTCTAGGATTGAATGCTGTACCTACAGAAATCTTGATCTGAAGTACCCAGCGCGGTCTGTAGTGGTCTGCTTGGAAGTTACGGATGCTGCCATGCTTACAGTCACAGTCTACCGCTGTTGTGCTAAGCAGTCGTCACTGGAGGCACCAGCAGCCTCACCCCGAAATCTTAGAGTGATGACATCAGCTTGCCAGAGCGTCTCCCTTGCAAATTATGCATATACACATTGGGCTTTCAAGTGCTCCTTGTGCGCGGTATGTAACAGTTGCTTCTGTCGGGCAAGTGGCGAGCTGTTGCATTCTTGAATGCTGGTCACACGTGCTCCTTGTAGCTCTGTATTCGCCCGACTGCCATGTCGTCATTATCTTGGCAACGCGCCTGCAGTAGCATAGATGCCAGGAGGCTTGCGCCAGGAGTTCAGCTGCGGTTCAAACCTTTCCTTGTAGCACAGCAAGCCTGTAGGCCAAGGGGTAGGCACAACAGCGCCAGCGTGTCTTTGCTCAATGCAATTCGTGACTGGAATTTTGGCCCCATCCGCTCAGGCCAATTGCACCTTGGTCCGCATGGAGCTACGACCGAAGGTTCACAGAGGCATCGGCCACTACGTGCCACAGCAGCGGATGCTGTTCCTGAGCCAGAGGACAAGGCTTCCCAGCCCAAGTAGGCGCAATGGTTTCTTTAACCCCTGCTTCTCGTCAATCTTCGCACGCCTGCTTTGAAAGCTAGAGCATTTGCGAGGCGGTTGCAGGTTGGCTGCACCCATGGCAGACGTGACAGTCTTTCTGTCTGCAGGTCGTCAGGCACGGGCAAGGTGTTGGCTTTAGGAGCCGTAGTGACACTGGGAGCGGCAGCAGCTGCACTATACAGCTCTGGACAAACAGCAGTGATCAAGGTGTGGGGACATGTGTGCCAACAGTGTCAACAAAAAGTCATTTCTCACCGGGCCACGAGAAACCCAGCAAGCCCGTTGTATACGTATAAACACTAGCAGACAGAAGCATGCCGTTTATATTCATGTAGTACCGTGTGTGCTCGCGAAGAATGTTGGTTGCATTTGCTTGTTCAGCAAGGGCTGTGCCTGAGGCGACAGGCTGAGGAATGCTTTGATGACCCCGCAAAGGCCCTTAGAGTGCATTGGAGTCCCCTACCACCTGCTAGGTTCCTTGAGGCTACCAGCATTTCTTGCAAACCATTTGCTGCCCAAGCAGCTCATTAGCATTGACTTCTGGTACCAATACTGCAGGTCTATAGTGTGCCATCTTGCATTGCTGACATTTCTGAATACAGACAACACCGCATGGAGCCAGACACAAACATATTAGTCAGTACAGGATGGCTTTTGTACATAACATCCAAATCTAGTAGACCCAGGAGCCTGTAGCAGTCATGCATTCAGTCACACCTCATGACCTCCCTCCCCCTCTCCTCCTTTTGCCACAGGACTTCATCCTTTCTGGTCCGTTGGGCCGCTCAGGTTTCATGGCTGCCTTCTCCCTCATCTTCCTTTCAGAAATCGGGGACAAGACCTTCTTCATAGCAGCTCTCCTTGCCATGCGGCTTGGTCGGTGGATTGCCTTTGCTGGCTCAGTCAGTGCCCTAGCAGCCATGACAATCATCAGTGTGGGAATAGGGGCAGTGTTTAGGAATGTGCCAGATGCTCTGAAAAGCAGCTTGCCGATAGGAGAGGTAGCAGGGATTGCTTTGCTGGTGTATTTCGGCATCAAAGCGCTGAAGGTAAGCTGATCTTCTGATATTGGTGCTGCTGCTGCTTGTATGGGAACCTGCACCTCTGAACCTCTTAGAAACAGAGGTACCTCAGGTTTGCACTGTCGAATGGTGGTATTGCTGCTGCTGCTACTGTTTCCTGACACCACATGCACCACCATGCCGCTACTGCTCCTTCTGCGACAGGCTGCCACAGGGTTGACAAGTATTTCTCATATGGCTTATGGATTGCATGTGCTGCTGTCGGTTTTGCCATTGCTGTTAGACATGGTCTGCCTCCCCTTGCTGGTAAGTTATGCCCCACGCCTGCTCTTTCAAGTAGAGTACTATTTGATTTCCTCTGTTACTGCTGCTGGTTCTATCCCCAGGCTGCTACGGAAGCCCAACCTACAGGTGGAAGTGAAGACGAGCTAGCAGACGCCCAAGAAGCAGTACAAGAAGCAGAAAGCAGCGGCAAGGTCAGCAGCCAATCCACATGGGGCTCCCTAGTGGAAGTAGCAGGGCTGATATTCCTGGCTGAATGGGGGGACCGGAGTATGCTGGCTACTATAGCTCTTGGTGCGGCACAGAACCCTGTGGGTGTAGCAGTTGGGGCTACAGTAGGTCATGCGGCTGCTACTGCCATTGCTGTTTTGGGTGGTGCTTTGGCAGGGAAGTATGTGAGTGAGAGGAGTGTGAATATGGCGAGTGGCGTGTTGTTCCTGCTGTTTGCGGCTGCCACAGCATACACAATGTTCTAGGGGACCGTGACAGAAGTTTTGTGTCTTTCAGAGAAGCTAGGGAGAGTCGGGTGTGTGAGCAGGGCTGCAAAGTAGGCCTTACAGGGTGGCAAGTATTTGTGCATTGCGCAAAGGTCTGGAAGAGCGGGACACAGCAGGTTCAGGAGAATGGGTTGAACAGTAGCTGTTGGGCGGTACAGCAACATCCTCTGGTGGTCAGTGGTTAATCAGCTGGATAGCAGTGCTTAGGAAGAACTTATGAAGGGCCTTGAAGATCACTAGCTTATGTAGAAAGCTGCTTTCAACATAAGCTGATCTTCAAGGCTGTACATAAGTTCTTAAGCACTGCTACCCAGTTGGCCTACCTTCAGTGGGAAATTTTGATGGTTCAGGCTCTGGTCGTGGTTTTTCTGGTGAGGCTGAAGTACATCAGTGGAGAGGTGGTCCTCCAACGACAAGTGCATACTCTTTGCTATCTTCGTTGAGTCTGCTAGGGTTGCTGTTTTGCAAAAGGGCATTAATCAGGCATCTGTGTCTTTCAATATGCTAGGGGGAGGAGGGAGAGGTGGTTTGGGGCCAGGGGTGGATGGAATGTTATTCTTCATGGAGGCGGCAATGACTCAGTCTGAAATTCGAAATGGCATGCATCGCGAAATACTAAATGTGTTTTGCTTGAGCTGCTTTATTCGGCAGAGTTACATTTGTGTATATGGTCCAGGCTTCTGAGATATTGCTGTTCTGATGCAAGTGCTGCACATTATTAGTGGTCCAGGTACAAACTTGCCTGTGCCGGCAGGCTGTTGGGGGGGACGATTAATCGCCAGCTGAAGAGTTGCAGTTTGAATGGATGAACCCGTTTGCCTGGGTCGACACCTGTTGCATGAGGGATAATAGTTGCCTTTACAGTATAAACGGCAGGGTCATCCGTTGCTTGCTTCTCTGTTTTGGCATATGTACACATGTGGTCTGGCGTGGTGGGCTGCATACAGCTTGCTGTGAATGGTGCTGCATGGTCTGTCAGCTGGGCCAGATAAGGCGATGAGGCTGTTTAGTTTCTTCTGCACATTTCTCTGGATGTACATGCAATTTTGAGACTGCACAGCCCCGCAATCTGGGACTGCACAAGTTGAGTGTCAAAGTGAATGAAGTATGTTGCTGTTGTTGGGGGTTTCCGTAACGTCGGAAACTGGTTGCTTCAACCCCCAAAATTCCGATGATGCCTGCGGAGTTGGGACTTGGATGGTGCATATGGATCGGATGCAGTCCGTAATTTGGCGACAAGTGTGCTGAGAAAAAATACACTAGGGTTTAGGCACTTTACTTATTATTATTACATTTCATGATATGCCATAGCAATAAGTGCCATAGGCCCCGCACTTCAAGCTGTCACAAAGAACAGCGAGGTGGAACAGAATACGGGTAAACTTCGGCATGTATGACAACATATGCCTAGACATATATGTGCTAGCTATTCCCCCCACACAGACAGGACTACTAGCTGGGTCACAGTAACCTCTGGCACTGTTACTGCGGCCTGGTACATGCTTGTTTCGACCTAGCAGCCCTTTTGCGGTTGCCGCGCCTTCAATTTTTGTTTGTTTATTTGTCGAATCTACACATACAGCACAGCATGGCCACATCACAGCTGACTTGACTTGACCCAATTGCTTCGTGCTGGTGCAAGCTGCCAAGTGCTGCCTTATCCCACCCCCTCTAGTGTATCTGTGCATTCAGCACACACGGCCCCAGAAAGCAAGAGCGCCGATGCAAGCTGCCTCCGTGCTGCTGGGGAAAGCTCGAGCCCCAGCACGCGGTGTTTTCTCCTGACACTACAAGATGCTTTACCACAGGCCACAGGCAGCAAGAGGCCTACTATGTAACAAGAAGTACTAGTAGCTGGTGGAGCCTCTCCATGCTCTGCCCGCTGCAGCCCACGCTGCTGCATGGCCTCCTCCATCACGCCATCATCCCACCAAAGCACATGGCTGCAACTATTTACTTCTTGGCCTTCTGCAGCTTGAGCACCTGAGGCAAACAGACAACGAGAAGCAGGAACATAGTCAGAGGAGGTGCACATAGCCGAAATCACTGTACCCAGTAGATGTTAAAGCAATGACCAAGCCCAGCTCCAATGCTCCACCATTGTGGGAAGAGGCACTCCAGACCAGAAGGTGGCTATGGCCACTGCTCCGAATCTCTGATGCAACTACCTCACCTATCCAGCCCAGCTCCAGCATGAGGTCTGCTATGAAGCCTTTGCAGCAAGCCCACTCGTTCTATCCCGCATGCAATTGTAGTGAGCCCATCGTGCCCAGGCTGTGGAGCATGGCAAGCAGGGTCACTGCGGTTGCGGAGCCCCGTTCGCCGTTAGTAATCTGCAGTTGTGTTCCATTGGGCTTCTGTGCCCCTGCATTCTGGCATATTAGCCCAGAGTCCTAGATGCATTATGGTATGTGTTCTGGGATATTATGTGCGTGTGGTCAAGTCGTGCTACAGTAGGCACGCACTCAAACAAATGTACAACTTATGCTTACTACACAATGTCTATTGACTAAGCACCCCTCTGCATTTTAAACAAACTAGGAAAAAAAGCCATGAGCAGTTAACAAAAGCAGGCTCAACAAAACGGGAGTAGAGAGATGGGCTAACAACAGATAGAAATGTCAGCCGCCCCAGGAGAAGCCGGGACCGCAGGAAGCAGCAGTCCCAGTGAACAACCAAGGGGGCTATCTGATTTTGCACTGTCTCTTCAGCAAGCAGCCACTGACATGGCCGAAACTGCTTTTATCAGTGCTTGTAGGAAACCACCCACCACTGCTGATGCCTAGCCCACCCTGCAAGTCTGCCCTCTTCCATTGCCCTCAAGTCAGGGCTGCCAATTCTCATCTTCCCCATTGTACTACATGTGAGTGTTTTGTCCCACCCAGCACCTCCTCTCCGATATTTTTCATGTCCCTATCCCACAAGCTGGTGGCTAACTGTGTGCCAGCTTGATACATTACATAACTGCTAATATCTTCCCCAGGGATCCGATGCCGCCATTCTTGCCTGCCATATCAATATGCTGGCTGTGCATAGCAGCCCCGTGCCCCCTACGTTCCATACCAAGCCCTTCTTCCCATTCTCCATTACAAGTAGAATGCTGTTCAGAGGCACACAGGGAGTCCTTGCTTGTCATTCTTGCACGGCAAGGTAATCGGTAGCTCCAACACTCTACCCCCCCCCCTTCCTCATCAGCACGCATGAGGCTGCTGCTCCAGCTGCTACCACTACTAGTGTGCTTGCTGCTGTGAGACAACACCCCAGGAGGATGCAGACCACACTAAGGACCCAAGCAGTCTCCAAACATCGCTTAGAGCTATCCAGGCTGTTGCTAACATAAAGTATGTTTCTGGTTCTCGAGCCGCTGCCCGCCGGCTTGCTCAAAAATAACATCAACTGACTGTTTTTATCTGACTGTTTTAGCCCAGTGCAAGCACTCAGGAAAAATGATGCTTCGTTGGGCTTGCCACCCATACGTGCTGGCTTGGTTCTTGTCATTCAATTCTACTGCACCACCCTTGATTGCTCAGCCTCTGCCAGTTTATTGACCCTTCTTTTTGGATTCTGTAAAACTTCTGCCAGCTCTCTCTCCTATTGCTGGCTGCCACCAAGTGCCATGGAGCGCCTGCATCTGCTGCACTGCTTTAGCTGCTGCTTCTGCTGGTACAAGCTCTAGCTCCCTGAGTAGATCTCTTCCCATGGTACCTAGCTGCAGAGCCCCCTCTTGCGAATTCCACCTAAACCTACCTTCTTAACGATCTTCTGCTCCTCGATCAAGAAGGCCCTGATGATCCTCTCCTTCACCACAGCATGGGCCAGGCACCCACCGTACACGCGGTTCACAGTCTTGTTCTTCTTTGACAAGCGCTTGCTGCTGATCTCAGATGGCCTCCGAGCAGGCAGCTGCGGGCAAAGCCAAAGATCATGCTGTCTCCCGCAGTACTGTTCTGCTCACTCTGACATGTGGAGCACTGTTCCCGAAGCAACTCGCTAAAGGCCACCCATCCGTCTATACATGCTACAATTACGAGCCTATAGCTAAGACAATTCTAAGCTACTTACCCCTTGGAGGACTACGCCGCTGAATCCACATCTGGGGTGCTTTGTGGGCTTCTTCTGGTACTGCACCACAAGCCTGCCACCTACAGAAATCGAGGATGTCTTAGACTGTCCGCTACAGTTCTTTGTCGCTATGTTGCGCCTCATATCTGCTTCGCTATCTACTCTACAAAGACGCCATCAAGCACCTGGTGTTTTCACAACACGAGTCCTGTTGGACTTTGTGGCGTAGGCGTGACGCCTTCGGTATGTCAGCCTCTGCACCATTGTGGCAGTGTTATGCAAGCTAGAGGCACTGCCTGAGGAAAGAGAGCTTGCAGGTAGGAAGATAGCCTATATCAAGCCTGTCGGCTGCTGTAGCCCGGGCACTAGGGCACTAGGGTTCATAAGAGGATTGAACCCTGCAGAACTCATCGAGTCTTTGACAACGGGCATGAACTGGGCATCCAAGCACACGCAGTCGCAAGCCTCCCTGTCAAAGCTACCACATGGACCTTGGAATCCTTGAGTAGAGCGGTTACGGCGTGCTTGTCGCACAGTCAAGAGGTTCCCGCCCACTGCTTCGTCGCACATGGTGGTACCTCCGGCACCCTTCGAGTTCTTGACGTAATGGTTTGCAAGGACGGCATATGCCTCATTTCCATGCGGTGAAATATTTATTGCATGACATGGTGATCGCATTCTTTGGTGCACATGGGTGCACTCCACCACCGAGTAGCAACGGGTAGCAGATGGGCTCCTGTAAGAGCTGAGATTGACTTGGGCCATTCTCGCCTGTAGACATGAACCGGTAAGCCTCAGCAGCTGCATCTGTGCCCCGTACTGCTCTGCTCCCATGCTTTCTGAAGGGTTGATGCGGTTGGGCCCTTCTGCACTGGATTCTGCTGAGTTTCATCAGACCAATAGCGGTATTTGCATCCTGAGCCTCGTCACACATGCTTCCTGCATTAGGTACAAAGTTGTAAAGCAGCTGGGAGATGGTACCTATGGCAGTGTTTGGAAGGCCATCAACAGGCAGACCAACGAAGTGGTGAGCAGCTTCCGTAATTGCAATTAGGTCTTGACTGCAGCTACAGATCGCGCTTGGGTTGTTGCATGGCTTCCAGGGAGACAGTCAATGGAATGGATTTCTGTCATGAGGCTTGGGGAAGGGCTCAAGCTCTGCAAGCTCAGTTCAAAAGGGTTTGCCTGCCATGGTCCTCATGGCCATGCATGGTGTCTCTGTGGAGTTCAGCCCTCTGCTTTCAGCACCGGATTTGCATCCCCACTCAGTCATACTTCTTGAAGCAGAAGCCTACTGCTGTAACGAATTAGCACTGACTAAGGGTGAGCCATGCACCTGGCAGCAGCTCTGCTGGAGCAGCAACAGAAGGCGTCGTGTCTTTGCACTCGCTCCTGTTTTTCGCGGCTCCATTTGTACCTTGCTGCCCCTTGTTCTCACGCTTTTGTAAACTGCGATGATCCTTGCGGTTTCCTTTAGGTGGCCATCAAAAAGATGAAACGGAAGTTCTATTCCTGGGAGGAGTGCATGAACCTGCGGGAGGTCAAGAGCCTGCGCAAGCTCAACCACCCCTATGTGGTCAAGCTAAAAGAAGTCATCAGGGAGAATGACGAGCTGTTCTTTGTCTTTGAATACCTGGTGCGTTCAAAAAACTTGTGACCATACGCAGGGGCACTTCCAGTGATCAGCAGCAATAGCAGCAGCAGGGACGGCAGCAAATAGGAAGTGGCCCAGAAGCAGGTAGAGCAACACAAGCCAACTGCAGCTCTGGGACAGCAAAGAAAAGCCTAAGCAGACTGTCAGCAGCAAGAAAAGGCCCGGCCTGCTGCCACATAGGAAGGGCAGCCTACAGGGTCAGCAGGCGTGATCGCTCAGCAGGCGTGATTGGTGGAAAAGCAGTGGAGGGCTTGCTGCAGCAGCTACTAAATTGCTGCATATGAATTTAGCTGTGTCACCTAGGGGGTGCGGAACACAAGCAATTGTGCAGGGCAATGACTTTGATAGGAAGGAAAGGAATGCATGTACTGCCCATGTCAGTAGGGGGGAAGTAGCTGAGGATGGGACAGCAAGAGTACAGCAGTCTGATTCCAGTATATGGAGCCTGTGGAACTATGCTGATTTTGAAAATATTACCACCTCCGCATGTCCTGGTGGCACTGCCCTTGGCAAGAAGGACTGTGAGCAGTTTGGGGCTGAAGACGGCGGGGGTGTAAAGGACACTCAGGTGCAAGTTGTAGGGGCAAAATGATTAGAAGCACAGCACCTCGTTGCTTGTGGACTGCTTCGGTCTTCAAATATGGATCTTTTTTGTGTTAAGGAGTACGCCTACAAGGTTGCTGTGGGGTTCGTTGAACTCCTTTCCTTCTTGCTACATGCCACATGTGTCCCACCTACTGGACCTTGTCATTTTTCCTTTGTGATGTGTCAACTTCCTCTACTTTGTATTGCCATGGACTTTTACTGATGCGCTCTGTACTGATGCAGGACTGCAATCTGTACCAGATGATGAAGGACCGGGACAAGCTCTTTCCAGAGAATCGCATTCGCAGCTGGTGCTTCCAGGTGTTTCAGGGACTGGCGTACATACATACCCATGGCTACTTCCACAGGGACATGAAGCCAGGTAAACAGCATGGATGAGGGTATGGAGAGGTTGGAAACCATAAGAACAGTAATGGAAGTTGTGGGAGTGTGAAACTCCTCTTTTTGGCAGCAGGGGAATTGGGGGAGCATGAACTTGTGCGAGTATTGGAGCACCAGTAATGCTGCTGGAATAAATGCAGAAATATGTCAGGAGAGATGAGGGTGATTTATCAATCACCATTGACCTTAAGAACAGGTGGAAGGTCTGTGCCTGCTGCCAACGCTCAGACAAGAGGTGCTCTGGGTGAGCAGCAAAATGGCATGTCTGCAGATGCATGGCTACTCCTGTGGGGACATGATACCAGGGTTGCAGGGAACCATGAATGAGGGCATGTGTGCTGCTTAGAGTCACAAAGACGCGACTCAAAGTAGAATGTATCTTAGAAAGCACTGGACATTCCTTACAATGAGAAGCAGAGTTGCTGCCCTCCAATTAGCATCATCTTGTCAACCAAGGGATGGTCTGTATGGTAATGCTTTCTCATGTTCAGGACACATGGATGACAAGAACTTACCAAGATGATCCAGGAATTGTCAAGATGCTGAGAGACATGTGTGCCGGCATGTGCTGTTCGTGCTCTTTTGCAGAGAACCTGCTTGTATCCAAGGATAACATAAAGATTGCAGACTTTGGCCTAGCACGGGAGATACGCTCACGACCGCCCTACACGGATTATGTTTCGACCAGATGGTAGGTGAAGTTGGTTACGGCTGGGGGTTCCCATGTTTGCAGACTGGGGTATGTTGTGGCTGTGCCTGTGGATGATCAACTTGACGAGGCCCGATTTTAATTACAGGAATGGTGGTTGTGATTTAGATGGGCTGTGCGCCGTGCATGAATTAGGATGAGAAGTGCATGTCGGGAATGGTTTGTGCATTAGAAAGCCATCATGCAGTGGTATGTTGGCGTCTATGCCATGAATGCTAATGAATTCCATGCCCACGGTAGTCCAGTTTACAGGAATGTGTTGGCTGGCAAGGCCCTCCTCATTCCAGCCTAGGCAGCCGCAGCTGCTGTGTCAAGAACGTGCATTTGACCAAACATTTTCACTAAGCCTTAAACATTATGTGCTCAGTGGGTTGCTGTTTGGTCTCCGAAGAATCAAGATGTGGTGGGCTCCAAACGTGTGGCAACTGTTGCATGTCCATGTCAGGTACCGTGCCCCTGAGGTCCTGCTTCGCAGCAGCTACTACAGCGCACCTATTGACATGTTTGCCATGGGCGCCATCATGGCTGAGATGTACTCGCTGCGGCCGCTGTTCCCTGGCAGTAGCGAAGCTGATGAGCTGTACAAGATCTGCAGCGTCCTGGGAACTCCTACAAACACCACTTGGGCGGAGGGGCTGAAGCTGGCGGCTGCTATGAACTTCCGGTTCCCTCAGTTCAGTCCGACTCCCCTGGGGAAAGTGCTGACGTCAGCTAGTGCTGATGCGCTGGATTTGATACAGGGGCTGTGTGCCTGGGACCCTAATGCACGACCTACGGTGCAGCAAGCTCTGGCACATCCGTACTTCCAGGTGGGATGCAGGGGTTGATGCAGGAGTGTGGTTGGGGGTTGCCCTCCAGGAGAGCCCTGCGATGTCAGTATTGTCATAGGGGTCGGCAGTATGTCTGATTGGTGAGAAATGTGGTGGGTGATTGTCTGGATGGCACATATGGGTGGAAAGGGTGTAGTTTGTAATGGGGTAGGGTGTAGACTGCAGATTTCGTCCTAAAAGCGGGTATGGGTGGCAGGTATCTTGGGTGTAGTGGGGTAGAGTGTATGTACCGGGCATGGGATATGACGGGCGGTCTGTGATTGCGGGTTCACCTTCATACCCACGTGCAGGTGGGAAATCTAGGGGACAAAGCGGGTTGAAAATAGGGCCAGGCGAAGAGAGGGGAGCTACAGGAACGAGGTATTAAGGTGGGTTGAAAGGCAATTGGTCCTGGTGGGCCTAGGGTCGGCCAGCATCTAATCTTAGTTGCCTGTGCTGATGCAGCTGTCTCTGTGCAGGATCTATGCTTGTTGTGGCTGTTGCGTTGGTTACCCCCTTCTACTGCCTCTTGTGCTGGCAGCAGCGGTTGGGCCCAAAGCAAGACTTCTAGGACATGTTCATGGCTATGTGTATTGCTGTGCAGGGGAACCTGCAGCCTCACCATCCCTGAGCTCAGCAATCCTCTGCAGAACTTACAGCCATATGCATTGTTGCATGATGTTAGTGTTTTGTGTCCTTCCTATGCAGGCGGGTCTGCGACCCCAGCCATGCCTGAGCACGCCGCCCCTCCATGAGCGCCAAAGCAGTTACAACAGCAGTGGGCAGCTGGGGGCAGTGGTCATCAGCATGGAGGGGAACAAGCAAGGCAAAGTCTCAGGTGCGTGTGCTGAAATAGCTGGAGCAGTGTCCTAGCAAAGCATTGTGGCTTGCTTGAAATGGTGTTTGGTAGAAGTTGCAGTAAATGGAGCAGGTGGTTCGGTCAGTAGGTGCCAATTTGCACCTTCTCCGCTTTTGCGAAGTATGTGTTAATAGCTGCGGTTGCTAGACATTTAAGCTCTTTAAACCTGTGGACACAGGGCCTTGTAAAGTGGATGCATGACGGGCCCATAATGCTGCTATTGCAGCTGGCTCCAAGAAAGTCTTCGCCAGGTCATCGCCTCTTTTGAGACATTCATCACAATTCTTCAGGAAGTAAGGTCTTGTGCTCTGTGCTTAATGAAGATATTTCCCCCTGGTGCACCTGCACACGGTAAACAGGCGTCTGGATGGGCTTTGCCTTCCAACAGTTCAATTGCAGTGTGGCCATGTGACATACCGGTAGCCTAGAATAATGATTGTGTTTGTCGTATCCACCCTGGCAGGTGAGGTCCACGTGCTTGTAGGTGATGAGAACAGGCGTGGCAGCAAGGACAGCCCTGCTATGGGCTCCTCAGCAGCAGCAGCAGCAGCAGTAGCAGTGAACGGCAGCATCCTGCCTGGCCTGCTAGATAGCAGTCAGAGTCAGACTAGTAATTACGGATCTGGAAGCGGGGCAAACAGCAGCAGATTGCCGTCTTTAAGACCTCCAGGGGGAGCCGAGGGAGGAGCAGCAGCAGAGGGAGGTGGGGGGTCAGGGTTAGGGGGTTCAGGAGGATTTGCGGGACCTGCTGGGGCTGGGGGTCTGCAGCATCTGGCTCCAGGGGTTGTACGGGTAGGGCCCTTGAGGGGCCAGGGGGTGAGCCCAGGCGGGCAGAGGGGTGTGAGTGGGGATCAGCAGCCTGGAAGGGTGGGGGCCCCTGGCGGTGGACCAGCAGCAGCAGTAGCAGCAGGTGGGTTTGGACCACCTGGACCTTTACAGCAGCAGCAACCGCTGTTGATGGGGCGGCGGTCATCATCCTTCCACCAGCAGCAGCAGCAGCAAGCGCCGCCTGGTGTGCAGCAGTTAAGAGGGCCTTTGAACGGTCCTCCTGGTGGTCCTCTGGCCAATGGCTTGAATCATGTGGGTGGTCATGGTTATGGGGGTGCCAAGCTGAACAACAACGGCAGCAGCAACAACTTGCAAGGCTTTGGGCAGCAGCAGTTTGCTGGGGATCATGGCCCAGGGCATAGAAACAGCGGTGATATGGGGCCTGGGGGGTTGCCGGGCATGAACCCTGCGCCAGGAGGTTTCAAGCCAGGGGGTGGAGCAGCAGGAGGTTTTGGGGTGCATCATCCGCTGGGGGCTTTGGGTGGAAGGGCTGGGCAGATCCCTGGTCTCAATGGCGTTACTGGAGCAGCAGCTGGAGGTGTAGGGAACGGTGGCGGGGGTGGCATGGGAGGCAATGCAGGTGCAGCACTATTACGACCGCCACCCGTGTGGCAGTTGGGAGGGGGTGGGGGTGGTGCAATGGGGGCTGGAGGTGGGGGGAATTACGGTGGGCTGGGGAAGCTGCCTGCAGGGGGTGGACTGGGACAGGGGGGCTCAGGTGGAAGGTTGGGGGGTCTGGACCTACCAGCACTAAATGGCAGGTGAGGCTTGGGCACGCTGAGAGGACATTGGGCAGTAAGCAGCTGACTTGTTTATTAGCAGGTATTGGGGCAGCCATGCGGTTCTCTTTGCTTGAAAGCGCTACAGCTGTTCTGCTGTCTTGTATCGACGCGGGTGTCCTGCAAAGTACCTGCTTCCTGCCTGTGGTGCCCACACTGTGGGTTCTGTGCTTTTATCTTGTGGTGCATTGGTGTAGCGAGTTTGGCCCCGTGGGTTCAAGCAACCCTTACCTGTTAAAGATGTGTTTGAGCTTCATATGATTGTTCATTATATTTGATCATCCATTATATAGACAGTTGTCTCCAATGCAGCTAAAGATTGTCGCCTAGGTGCGAGCTAAGTTTCTCTGCATAAGTTTGATGTAGGGCTGCTGCAGGGTTGAGTTGCTAATGGGTTACAAACGCAGGATTGGTAGAGGGAAGCTCAGTGCACTTTAACGCAGCTTATGGATCCTTTCCTTGCCAATGTGCACTAGCCGTTATGAAAACAGCCATCCTTCATTACGTGTTGTTTGTCATTCAGGACTTGGAAGTCAAGTGCACACTTCACTGCTTTACTTGCTGTTTTTTCTGTTGCTTCCTGTCTGTGTGGTACAAGTTGCCAATGTGCACTAGCCGTTATGATGACAGCCATCCTTCATTACGTGTTGTTTGTCATTCAGGACTTGGAAGTCAAGTACACACTTCAGTGCTTTACTTGCTGTTTTTTCTGTTGCTTCCTGTCTGTGTCGTTTTGTACCAATAAAGACATTAGGCGCACTGCACAGCACCCATCCCTGAACCTTGCAGGTACCATAGCTCTATCAGTTAGACAGCATGAACATGGTAAACAGTTTAAGCGTCTTTCGCTGCAGGCGTGGTCCAGAAGGTCCTGCAAACAATGGACCTCCCACGGGGGGAGGAGGGCCAGGAGGGTTCAGATTCAATCAGATGGGGCCAGGGGCTCTAGGAGGGGGAGGGCCTGGGCCAGGTAATCAGCGGCATGCAGCAGCAGGAGCTAGTGGAGGAGCAGGGCTGGGGGGAGCTGCAGGCTCTTACATGAATTCTTTCAGCAGGAGGTACTGAGTCCATATCAGTAGTTGCAGTCAGGAGGGTGCTGGTAATGGGTTGGGTGTATGATATCGGGAGGAGGAAGGTGGCTGGTTTCCAGGCCAACAACCATGCAGGATCAGCAGGTGTTGGGGAAGGGGGGGCAGAGACGTTGGGGAAGGTCAATCACAGTTTGACAGTTGCCATGTATACATACGCAGTTCGGATGTTGGGTGGTCCTTTGCATTGATGGGAGAAGGGTAAGCAGTTAGCACTCATGAAGGGAAGACATATAGTAGTGAATGAATCTCAGCTAGCCATTAAGTGGGTATGTTTGGATGTGGAGGCTACCTTTGTGATTTGGAAGTGAGCCGAAGTGCATGCTGGGGTAGGTCGGTTGCTGTGGCCGAATTGGCAGCGGGATGCCAGCGCGCTTCGCTGTGGATGGCCTATGGATGCTAAGACTTACCCAAGGATGAAGATTTCTACTGCAATTGGTTAGCGAATTGTCGCCAGGTCTGCATGGATCTTTCGGTCCGATCATGGTTGTCAAGGGCAGGCCTGATGGTTAGCATCTGTTCAATTTTCACCCTATTGTGTACTGCTTGTTACAACAAGCTTCACTCCAGGAAAAGGTGTGACGCGTGCGGCCGGTTGGGTCCGTACAGCATTGGGAGTGGGGTCCTCGGCGCAGGCACCAGCCGTGCTGCTCTAGTACGTTCCTGTTATTCGTGATGTGATATCGCAAATGCTCCAGATGGAAGTACTGGTACAGTTAATGATGGCCTCTAGTACCGACATGACAGTCGACATATCCGCCCTGGTCCGGGTCACGTCGACGGTCCGGTACAGGTCCTCACTGAATATCCTACAATCATCAGTAGAAGAGGATACTTGTCCTTATAAACGGAAAAAACCTGGGATAACCATTAGACGAGGTCTTTGTCTAGGCCTAAGGGCCATCTGAAACCTTTAACCAAGAATGAAAATACCGAAGATGGAGAAAGGACATACCGTGTTCCTTGGGCTGCTTGCATTGCTTCCATATCTAGCCGGCGCATCGTGCCCATTCAAACATCTGCTAGGCAATGCGCCATTGCCCGAGCAACATGCTCGTCGGTCTCTTTCAAGTACCACCACCAGCACTCGGGCTCTCAAAGTGTACGACCAAGCAGCGGTGGCCTCGCTCAACTTCACCGCTGTCAAGGAGGAGCTAGAAGCGCTTTTCAAAACGTCACAAGACTTTTGGCCGCACGATTTTGGCACCTACGCTCCTCTCATGATCCGATTGGCCTGGCACTGTACGAGTAGCACTAGCCTGAGGTAGTTTCACAGTAGAGCTCAAGGCGTCTCCCGAACTAATATGTTGCTTTTTCACGCAGGCTCTGGGTCTTACCGACTTTGGGATGGGCGGGGTGGTTGCGACGGAGCCAGAATGCGCTTTGAGCCTGAACTGAGCTGGGGAGACAACACCAACCTGGACAAAGCCAGAAAAGTCCTGCTGCCAATCAAGCAAAAATACGGTGACAAGCTTTCTTGGGGAGATTTAATAGTACTTGCAGGAACCACTGCCCTGGAGGTCACTGGTGGTCCTAAACTGCACTT
The DNA here is from genome assembly GCA_963556185.1 of Pseudopediastrum boryanum. Taxonomy (NCBI): domain Eukaryota; kingdom Viridiplantae; phylum Chlorophyta; class Chlorophyceae; order Sphaeropleales; family Hydrodictyaceae; genus Pseudopediastrum; species Pseudopediastrum boryanum. The sequence goes on along the minus strand of OY744511.1, from coordinate 4,674,680 downwards.
CTGTGCTGGACGCATTGACGACGCTGACGGAACAGCAAGCCTCGAACTAGGACCCAGCAAGGAGCAACAGATGGTGGCCCCCTGCACAGCTGGTGATGGTTCGTGCGCTAATCCTCTAGGCCAGACAGGAATGGGCCTAATCTACGTCAACCCTGAGGGGGTCAACGGCAAGCCTGTTCCTGAGCTGTCTGTACCCCAAATTCGTTCCAGCTTTGCACGCATGGTGAGTATGCAGGGCTGCCTCAGCCTGCCTTGTTGATACCCAGGGCACACCTGACAGGCTCTGCCGGGTAGTTTTCCTCTAAAAGTCCTGCCGCTGTTTAACGGCACTCGCCTCAATGGTCAGCCTGTTGATTTTCACCAACTTTAAACAATATGATGGGATGTTTGTGACTATGATTTGACAGAGAGATCTACCCAACCTTGAAGGGGCTGCCAGCATAGTAGAAAGGTCATTGATGGTCATTATCCCACATTCTTCAATAGAATTTTGGCAGGTAAACCAGGACAGACATAGGGCTGTGCAGCATCTCCAGGCAAAGCCCTGCAAACAACATTGCTTGTGCTGCTGTCACGAAGAGTGCAGCAGCTTCACGTGAGCTTGTACGTTTCCTTGCAGCATCCATTTGTTTCACTGTGTAAGGAGACAGGCTCTTTACTTGAACATTCCCTGCGCTGAAGTCCCCCATGTGCTGTCTTTTATTCCAGGGTCTGAACGATGCTGAGACTGTAGCTCTGATTGGAGGTGGTCACTCACTTGGCAGAATGCATGGTGAGTGTATAACTCAGAATTATGCTGTTAGGGTGCGAGTATTATGCAATTCCAGCGCCCGCCCTTGTCGTAGCTTCTTACGGTCAGTACTTCAACAGTCACATCGAGGAATCATACGTGATGGGATGAAGTTTGGCAGTTATATGTGCTCTTCATCAGATGCTGTCAAATTGAAACATGACACCCATAAACAAGCCTTCACCAGGTTGTTAGCCACATTGCCATCCAGTGCACGAGAGAAGAAAATGACAGTGGCTGGCCGCTGGTCCCATCCTAGTATTCATGACTTAATCTTATGGTCAACAGCAGTGCCCGCAATCTCTAGAGGAGTCTCTATTGTACTACTTCTATATATGTCTTTGCAAACACCAGTAGTGCTCATGGATCCTTCTCTTTCTGGACGTGATACACTCTCCTTTGTTGTTCTGTCCCTCTCACAGGTGCGTGTGCCACCGGCCCTGGCCCCAACCCTAAGGAGAGCCCTAGTAACCCCTGGCCAGGCACCTGTGGTTCTGGTCCCATGAAGGGCAAGGGCAACAACACTTTCACATTAGGATTTGAGGGTGCATGGTAAGGGTGGAATCCGGGGGTGGCAATTGCAATGCCTTAAACCCTAGGCACCTAACCCGTCCGGAAGCCGCACAGCCCAGATGACATGAAACAAATGAAATGGTTCTTGAAACAAACGGCACTTCCAGTGTTACCCTCTGTTTGGTACAGATGTCTCAATTGAATGCTGTAGCTCAATTCCTTATCATGCTGCATGGTATCGTCTCTTACTGGCAAATGCCACCAAAGGGAAGGCTTGCCAAAGTCTGCAGTCGCACGTGGCAGCAGCAGTAACAGTGGCGGGGACGGCTGAGAACGACGGCAGTTGTACTGCTGTTGGGCAGAATGACCTGCAAAAAGATATGTGCATTCCGTCCTGCACATTGGGACCCATACAGTAACAGAATCCCAACTGCTTAGTCCATTATCCATTTGCTGACTGCATGTGTCAAGGTTGGATCCTACACTGGCTGGTCTGCACGTTTTAGAGTCCTCTAGCCAGGGCGTGGTGTAAATGATAATCAATTTGATTTGGCTCCTGCAGGGTTTAGCACACACAATTGCGACACCGCCAGTAATGCATTTCCAGGCTCACTGAGTCACCTTTTTTAACTTCATTGCAGGACAACGACCCCAGAGCGCTGGACCAACGAGTATTTTCGTAACATCCTGGGGTTCCTGTGGGAGCAGACCACGAGCCCAGGGAACAAGACCCAGTGGATTCCAGTGGATTTTGCTGATACCAGTGACTTAGACCCTAACACAGATTATGGCTTCAACCCTGCTGGGCTTTTGCCGGACGTGGTGATGTTGACAGCTGATATTGCTCTGCTGCATGACCCAGTATACAGGGAGTTCCTGAAGCTTTATGCAAGGAACGGTACTGCGTTGAACGAGACTTTTGCTACTGGTGAGTTTGATTGTGATGCCTAGATGACAGAAACGGAAAGTGAAGCTGTGCTTAGGCATCAGCCACATACTGCTGCATGTAATTCACAGTTGGATTTGTAACCAATCTGCTGACAGGCACAAACAAGCACATTGGTTTTCAAAGCAGTGTTCACCTATGCAACTAGTCCTTGGAAGCATGAAGCATAACCCTGCGCTTTCATGTCGGCAGTAAGACTCCTGTAGTGTGGCAAGAATGTAGTGCTTGCAAGCGTGAGTCGCCTATAGGCCTTCAAGAAGGGTTGCCAGCTAGTGCAAGAGGGGCTGCAGAGCAGCTTGTGCGGTGCTGTATCTGCGCCATATGCTGATCCAAGCAATCAGAAGCAAAGACCTTTCCTTCCAATGCTGTAAGCACTGGCCATCTTAAATTTCTTAGAGCTGACAATTGTGCAGTGAGCACCTCGCTGGCTGACCAATAAAAGGAAGCCTACCCAAGCTATTTACGGTAGCACTGCTCAGTGTGCACATATGGGACCCTAGCTCTTGCCCTTCTTTGCATAGCTCTGTCTCTCTCTCTCTCTGCTGAGTGTACTGGTTCCTAATCACTGTACTGCTCTTGTACTGCTTTGTTTCTGGTTGCAGCATGGTACAAGCTGACCACCAAGGACATGGGTCCAGCCAGCCGCTGCATCAACTCAGATGCCCCTCCTCCTCAGGACTTCCAACTCCCCTTGCCACCCCCACCCTCTCCCCTTGCAAACTTTGCTGACGTCCAAGCCACCCTAGCCAATGTAACACTAATGAAGTTTAATGGGTACCTTGCCCCTGATAACATCACCGGGAAGATCTCCTACGCACCGATATTTGCACATCTGGCTTGGCAGTGCGCCAGCACATTTAGGAAGACAGATTACAGTGGTGGTTGCAACGGTGCTAGGGTGCGGTTCCTCCCGCAAAGTGAATGGCGGATGAACTGGTACACTAAGAACATCCTCCAAGTCCTCGAGCCTGTGAAGAAGAAGTTTGGGGCAGCTTTGTCTTGGGCGGATCTAATAGTGCTGGCGGGTAACACTGCCATCGAATCAGCAGGTGGCAAGCCCATGAAGTTCTGTGGGGGGAGGTCTGACGCTCTCGATGCTAATGGGACAGAGCATCTGGGTCCTCGCCAGTATTCCACACCCCTTATTCAAGTCCTAGATAACTTCAAAGTCATGGGCTTGACCCCTAGGGAAGGCGTGGCACTGTCAGCACGCCTTAGAAGCCCCATTCATATGAAGCGTTTAGGCTATACGGGTTCCTGGAGTGCAGACCCTTTCAAGCTGTCGAACGAGTATTTCAAAGCTTTGGTCAACGAAAACTGGCAGTTGATGGTCAAACCTGCCAGAGGTCAGGCAGAGTTCAAAGCAGCTGGGAAGCAGCTCTACATGTTACCAACCGACATTGCTTTGAAGCAGGACGCACAGCTGTTGACCATCGTTAGGGAGTTTGCAGCAAGTAATCATGCTTTCCTTCAAAGCTTTGCAGCTGCTTGGACCAAGATGATGAATGCAGACCGCTTTATGGGGCCTGCTGGCAGCGTGTGTACATGAGTACGTACACAATAAGAGTATATCGCATGAGCAGCACCACCAGCACAGGGAGAATTCTGGTACTGGTGTTCTTCTAATGACCATAAAAGGCAGACCTTGGCTTCCCAGCTGCAGGGTGATGACAACAGCAGCCCTTTTGCAACTGAGGCAGTGTGTCAGCCTCAAGGATAAAGGCACTTTGCAATGGCAATAACATGTCAGCCTCAAGGATAAAGGCAGTTTTTCAATGGCGGTCAACGTTTCAGTTTCAAGGGTAAGGGAACCTCTGCGATGGCAATCAATGTTTAGGTTGCAAATACAAATGCACTTTTGCTATGGCGATCAACATTTCACTTTCAAGGGTAAAGGCACTTTTGCAGTGGCAATTACGTGTCAGGTTTTAAGGGGTAAGGCGCTATTGCTATGGCAATAACGTGTCAGGTTCAAGGATAAATGTGTTTTGGCAATAGCAATACTAGTGTGTCTATTTCAAGGATGAAGGTTCTTTTGCGTGTAACGTGTCAGGTACAAGGATAAAGTTGCTTTGGCAATAGCAACACTTTGTCCATCTCAAGGATGAAGGCGCTTTTGCAATGGTGAAAGTGAGTCAGTCTGAGGGTAGGCTTGGTGAGAGCACCTATGTCTCACATATAAGAGGGATGGCCTCCCGCTGCAAGAGTTCAGTTGAGTGCATGCATGTGATGCGACTTACTGAAATTTCAATAAGGAGAGCACTCTGGGATTATCGTTACACTTGGCAGGGCCTCTCCATCTGGGAAAGGACTTGGCCAGGTGTTTGTGACATGGACTAGTGAGTAAGTTCCACAGTACACAGTGATTATGTGCATCAAGCATGCACATGTGATGCTATAGTCCTGCCATCGTCTAGGGCAGTAAATCAAACTTGTCAAGTATCCATTCCTAAGAACCCACCATAATTTGTACCTTTCTTTTGTCCGTGCTTGTCAATTTGGAGCAAACCCATGTATGGAACTTGCTAAAGATGGTGGATCAGACTGCTTGTAAAGGTCTGTCCCATTCTATACCCCCATGGGTATTAAGTAAGCGTACCAGTTTGGTTAGACATAGTGTGGTGCTCATCGCATAACACCATAATGACAGAGGAGCACGGGGGGTCATAGTGATACGTTATTACAGAGGGGGACCATGTGGGCAGCGGTCAAACCAGTATTGTTTTAGCTTGCATTCGCTGCGCAGCCGTCAAGCCTAGAATTAGGGCAGTAGAAGACATGCTGGAGGTACCCTTGCATATATCTCTTTGAATATTTGGTGGTAAAGGTAGCATGGGGGAGCATATCATGTTGAAGGGACCAGGGACAAGGGAGAGCGAGAGAGCTACAAAGAGGGGAAGAAAAAGTGTCCAACATGTGCAGGGGTTAGTGTGCCGCATGCTTGTTTTGTTCATCTCTATTGATAATTCGGCCCTGCCCTGTAATACATCATATTGTTTATGTCTAAAGATTGTGTACCGGGCAGAATCTCAAGGCTCACTTTCAGAAAACACTGCATGGTAGAGCAGTGAGTTGTGGCACTGTCACAGACTTGCACTGTATGTTTTGTTTGGATAGGGAATAAAGCATATCATAACGGCATGCATAGGACACCAGCCGTGTTGGGCGACCTCTAGCCCATTTCATTCAGGAGCACAACAGCACTGCAATGGGGGACAAAGGTTATAGTGTGGACTCCTATGTTGGTGCTAGAGGGGTAAGAGTATGATGGTATTATGTAAAGGCTCAATGTGGGGCCACTGGCAGAAGCTGGGAGGTTACTCCTGCTGATCACCTGCTGACTTCTTACCTGGCAGGCACGGCACTGTCCATTTGTTAAGAGGACACAAGTTATCAGGGCCAATGACTCCTGCTGTCTGGCTGACTCATTGCTTTCAGCTGGACACATGTGCACAGTGGGCGTCATGGCATGAGCGTGATTTGACACACTTGGACCCTCGCCTGGGTTGGGCCGGCAGCAGGTGCCAGATGCTACTGCCGGTTCTGTAATTAGTGAGCAGGCGTACAGCGAGCAGGGCGTGGTAGTTTCAGTTCGAGTAGACGCAGCTTAAACCAGCAAGGCAGGCTGGCCGTCACAGGAAGCATCCATGGTGATGTATGCTTATGGCAACCTGCTGGGATGCTTGATGGGTGGATGGCCCTGCAAGGAAGGGAACTTCTTGTGGTTCAAGGTGCGATATACATGTCCGTATAAGGCGGCCAAAGCTGAGTCAAATGCAGGAGCAAGCAAACACTGGAGACCACATGCTTGACTATTCAGCTGCGGCAGAGGCAACGGACGGGCAGACACTACTGTATTGACGTTTGAGGGCTCGGCCGGAGCCGCCCTATACATTCTGCTGTCGATAGGCACATATAATTTCGCAAGCTGGATGGGAACACCAAAAGGTGATCTCATCCTATCAGGCGACCCCCCTGGACGTCGTCGCTGCCTTCTCACTCACCCACCGGGGTAGCCGTCCCCGCAGCCGGCCGCCAGCAGTTCCCTTTCGAGTCTGGACTGCCGAAGAAGTGGAGATCGGGTTGCTCCAGTCAGAACGCTCCGGAAAGATCGGGTTGCTCCAGTCAGACCAGTTGCTCGAGCCAGAACGGTGCGAGTTGACGGTGGACTTGCGCCGATGGATCGGACACGGTCGCGCACCGGGAAGTCCCTCTGAGACAGGTGCTCCAACACAGAACACCTCTTTTACAGAGTGCATCCACGTGTGTTTAAAGTGCATCTTACATCTCTGATGAAAGAAAGGCGGGAAAACCAGTCTCAAGCAGACCGCCTGGATCCAGAACAGTTCACCCCTGCCCGCAGGCATCATGTGTTGACAAGGGAACATACAGCATCCGGCATGAACCTCAGCTCTGAAATACACAGAACAGTGTCTACACAAAAATTACCTATTTTGAAACTTCATCATATGCCAGGTGACAGACCTTCTCATCAACATGTCACTCGACTGTGTCATCCTGTCAAAACGGAAGCAACAAGGAACAATGTAAATGGTACAACCCCTTGGTCCATGGCAGCTAGCCAGCAGCATGTGTGGGACATGGATGATCACAATTCATGATATGCCATAGCAGAAGTGCCATAGGCCCCCATAGGCATGAGGTATGGGACTAATGCCCACTCTGGTCGGTCAAACACCAGTACTGGTCAACCCCACATTGTCTCTTCTGCACCATGCAGTTCACACCGCAGTACACTTGTATGTGCTCCCCACACATCAAAACTCACTGCCTGCCCTTATGTTGCCACTAACCAGTCCCTTAATGTAAACGACCAACAAATAAACCATAACAGAAGTGAACCTCCAGTTGAGGCCTTCCAAGGAAAGGAAAGCCAACAAAGACGCTACGGGGTTTCCCATGGCAGCTCCTCGCCATGACAGACCCTAGCCATGCACAATGAGAACTCTCGGAGACCTCATTAAACCATACCACCCACAAGTACTCACCAAATGAAGAGCCACCTCCCTTGGTACTTTGCCCGGCCTAAGTCAATTGTAGGTTTCAAAATACAGCAGTGACGATGGCCCAAAAAGGCCACCAGCAACTGCGTCACAGAACTACTCCATAAGAAAAACAGCAGCATGTGCACCAAGTCCAACCATCAAAACAACAGCAAGTCAGATAGCTGCATGCACAACATGCACACCTCATTAGCTTCCATCAAAATGCTGAATTCAGGATATCAATGTTGTCGAGTCACTAGTCAAAGTCAGGAGAAACCCCTGCCAAACACAGCTGCACAAACACAGCTGCACAACTTCTTTTGCACCGTATAGACCACTGCCCTGCAAGCCACAGCTGCACAACTTGATTTGACAGAAACAACACTGCCCTGGCAACCTACTGGCCTTTTCAGACCCCCCTGCAACCCAAAAAGCAGCCTATGCCGCCCCCACATGACATACACACCAATGCATTGCGCTTGCACACAGCATATACCACGCACCACACTGCCCTGGCAACCTTCTGGAGTGCGCTGCTCAATGCAGAGATACTCAGCAGGACCTTCGCGACAATCTGGAATTGCATTCCTGGTCAAGCGCGTAAGCCCCTAGAAACTGCAAGGATGCTTGACCCAGGAAGCATTCTCCTTCCAGTTGCAGAATATGCACAAGGATGTTTAAAAGTTAAAAAATGCAAGTCCTCACTCCTTTGCACTTACTGCCCCCCATTTGGGCACGGGGCACCAAACGCTTATCGGCACCTCCAGTCCATTAGACTCGATTGGAACAAGATGGCACCTCACTTTGCATAGGCACAACTGCCCTGCTGTCATGGCAAGCACTCGTTAACCATCCCCTCCAACACAAGCCACATGTCATGAATGCATTTTCAGGGATCCCCCATGTCAGCCCGCCCATCCCCAAGAAAACACGTGATAGTGAGCATTTGCCCTGGGCCCATACTCACCATCACCACCACGTAATTGCTTTTTCAACATGCAGACTACCATAATCTTTACCGCCTTCCTGACAACAACAAAAGCCAATTCCAACACCCACATGTTTGCCCCTTCTACACAGTCTCAAGTCACCAGATGTCACCTCTCACAATCCATCCCCCATGCATGCGAGACACAGTTGCCCAGGACTACCCCTTAGCCCGGGACTCCATAAGCATGTGTCAAAACAGAGTCTGCACCTCGGACATGCTGACTGTGCCACCTAGCACCTCCATATACTATTCCATCCACAGCCAATCAACACATGGCGGGGTGTGCTGCCAAGCCCCTTACCACCCTGAAAACCAAGCAACACATGATCTCCCTTTGCATATGCGATAGCTGCCCCTTTGAAAACGCCAGGATTCACATGCAACAGTATCACCCAGGACCAACCGTCCAACAATGCAAAACTCCTTGCACACGTAGATAGTGGGCAGACAGTGGCTCATTAAAAATACACACTGGCAAGTGCCAGCAGTGCCATCTCCCCCTTGAGATACCCATACCCCTTAGTCCCTGATGCAACAAGTGTCCTTCGCACTTGCTCATCTACCTCTATGAATGCTGAGAACAATCAGCAATTGATAGGGCAGCCACTGCAGGCTGGAAAGCAGAATTCACAAGCCCATACAGCCATTTATGCTCCACCTGACAGCACTCCAGTAATCGCACGGTGCTTCATCTCCTCCCATGCACCGCACACTTGCGACTTGTCTCTACTGGCAAGGTGAGCAGCTGTCCAACTATCAATCAAGAGCTAGCAAACCAGAGAACAAGGTACAGGGGGTATGCTTCTGAGCCCATGGTTAGAGGAAAATGGGAAAAGTGCCTGCCCTTCTCCAATCGCGGTCTGAGACATTCCCCATGTCCAACCAGGCTGACCAATCACAAATTGCTGGCCACGACGCCCAAGCATATACTGATGCACAACAAAATCAAAACCCCAAGCAGTGACATGGCAGAAGGTTTGATATGCCGCTGAGCACATGACAGCAACGGTAACGCACCTGCCCAGACATCGATCATATAAGTACATAGCCCATTGCTTCTACAATAAAATTAGCCCCCAGAAGCCCAAAATAGGACAAACAAATCCCTTTCCCTCAATGCACATTAGTTGCTGCATCTCATCTCCAGCCCAGCTACCCCAAGACCCGCTGAGCCGCCCCCTAGCAGGGACAGACAACAACTCTGCCAAGGGGCCCGACGATACACAGCAAAACAGTGGCCGTCACAGGAGGAACACAAGCTAGTGACCGCTGCAAATCCGCCACCAAAAGGTGCAGCCTTGTACCCAACTCCTCCCAACTCTGCACCTGCACCCCCCATCTCTGCAGCCAAAACATGAGGTATGCGGCCATGCCATGCAAACCATCCCCTCTCTCGCACCAATCTACAAGAGCGCAGCACGGGTTGCTACCAGATCAGAGCTTCTAATACACATTTCTTGCCAACACACAAGCTCACGAGGTGACTACCAAGAGTGCCACCACCGTGCCCATAGGCCATCCACCAGCCCCTCTAGTCCACCAGCTCTGTGTCCAGTATCCTGCTCCTGAGCGTCAGCAGCCGGTACCCTCCCGGCTTCTTGCTGTTGCCCCGCACCCACTGCGTCCGCACCGGCACCAGCGCTCCCTTGGTTTCCTCCCACGTGCTGCTGCTGGGCCGGAACAGTCCGTCCTTCTCCTCCTTCAACCAGCGCATGACTAGGTGGCCCTTCACACGTGCCTTCATGCCCCTGCAGGAACACCAGGAACAAGCAAGCATAAGAGAGTCTGGCACTACTCATACAAAACAGCAAACGCCATAGCAGAACCTTTCCACAGCAACCTGGCAGAGAACCAGTGAGCTCGTCCGACAGACACGAAGCATACACTGAAGCCATAGAACATCATCAATGCATGCAACAATGAACGGAAGCCTACATGCAACAAAATCTACAGCATGCCTACAAGTGCAATTCGCAGTAATACATGGAGAAAAGAGTCCAGCAACCTATATTGAGCATGAGACTCTGCAGGCACCAAGCAGATGGCACGACCTGAAGCATGAGAATGCTTAAAAGCTCAGACACATCATATCTGTGCCGGTGTCCACGTGTCCTGCACACCTCCAACGTTTGCTACCAGAGCCACAAACATGCGACACAATGAGGAGTCAATGAACCGCTCAACGTGCACCGAACAGAACACAAGGACAACCCTAAGATTAGCACAGTATGCATGCATCAAAGCCCAACAACAAGGCCTAAAACACTTCCACACATGCATGCCAATGTGCTACTCCCAGATACTCTGCTTAGGGCCTCACATCTACTCCCTGCCATCCCTATGCCTTACTTGAGCACCTGGACCATGTAGAAGTACTTCTTCCCCTTGTCCTCCCCCAGTATAACTTGTGGCTCCTCTGAGCTGGGGGGCTCCTTGCCATCCCACCCTGCCAAGCCACCATCTCCAGCTGCCTTCACATCGCCTCCTGTGTTCAGCAGCGCTCTAGAAGCCCTCGGACTCTCTGGCTGCTCCTCTTTCTCCAGCTGCTGTCTCCCAGCAGCTGCCTTCTTAGGCGCACCAATATCCTCTTCCTCCTTGTCCTGCTGCTTATTTCCCCTGCCCTGGCGCTGCTGCTGCTTGGCCACCCGTCCTGCCACGACAGCAAGCTTTGCTCGAGCAGCAGCAGTAGCTCTGCCAGATCTCTGCTTTGTCGCCTTCTCCGCTGCCGCTGCTGCTGCCTTCGCAGTCTGTGTCATCCTCGGGCTGCTTCCAGGCTTGTTTGCCCCTCCTGCCTCTTGCCCCCCCTTCCTCCCCTTCTTGGCCCCAGGCATCTCCTCATCCCCCCCTGCTGGCCTCTTGTCTCCTACTGCCACCTTCGGCGGTCTGCCCCTGCCCCTTTTGACAGGAGTGCTTGTGCCTTCATTGTCATCAGCTGCTACTGCTGCTTTGCCTCCTCGTGAGCGCTTATTGCTGCTGCCATGCTGCTGAGGTTGCTTGCGCCCCTTTGCAGGTGGCGTCTTGACCTCCTCTTCCTCCTCATCTGATTCTGTTGAAGAGCCACTGCTATCCTGCTCAGATGTAACAGACAAAGGGGACACCATGCAACACCCTCAGCACCACGTATTGCAGCTTTGCAGTTCTACGGTTCCATTCTTACCTCTCCTGAAGAGGTAGAACAGAGGTTCCAAAAGCAGCCCCAAATACACACAAATAGCAGCATGGCATGGATCATTGCGCACTCTGCACAATCCATCCATGTATACTACATAAACTGAAGCATCATACAACAGAGTTTCAAGTCCATGCATATTCGATAGCATGCCATAAATGCCAAAGGCTGCATATATGCCTGCAATGCTCTTGGGAATCAATGCAAGATCAGTGCAGAAACGTGTCAATATCCATGCTCAGATGCTACCTCTGCAACCATTGTGCCGTTCTGAAGCATACCTGAGAATCCTCATCCGAATCCTCTTCACTGTCTGACGTCGACTCCGAGTCAGTGTCAGTGTCTGGAAGCCCAAAGATGCGCATGCTAATCCGCACCCCATCTTTCAAAGCATCACACTTGCAGCGGGACTTAGTGATCGTCCTGTGCATGGTCAGCCAGTCTTCTGTGGCAAAGTTCACAGCCTCTGCACAGTTAAAACCCAGGTTGTAGCCAGCATGGTATGCAGCCGCATTTAGCACAACGAATTGGTTGGGCTCCTGGATCGTCTGCATACAAGCAACAGAAGCAGAGTCAGACAGTGTCAGCATTCTTATATAATGTGATAGCATCCTAACGGTCAGGCTTACATGAGGCATGAAAGCAAAACCGAACTAGAATGGTTTGTAAGCAATATAGCGGCAGAAAGTGTTGGAATGCAAATGCTGCATGGCAGAAAGCAAGCATGAACACAGCGCTGCTGTCTGGTTTGTAAACTTGCACCTCAATATGTTATTGGGCCAGCATAGGTTGAAGAAAAATCCCGCCCTATTGTGCTTCCCTTTACGTAATGCAGGACTACACTGTTGCAGCACCATATCTTTAGGGCCCCAGCCGGAGCCCAAAACAACCCTTCCAACCCGCTACACCCCACAACCACCCCTATGGGCCCCGTTGATTACCTGCATATACTCAACCCCATAAGTCCGCAGCAGTGCGGGGCTGAGCATGATGTCCTTGTGCCGCATGAAGGCGGGGCAGGCCTTGTGCAGCTCGGGGTACACGCTCTGGCACATGCGCTCAAACTTGCTCTTCTGGGATGGGGGCACACAGTACCACACCTTGGGGGCACCAAAGTGAAGGTAGTTGATGGAGTACAGGTCAGCATCCTCCTGCACAGGCAAACATGGCACATGTGGATTCGTGGTCAGCAACAATATCCAAGCACATCTTTGCACCATGAGGGCCACCATGATCTCTAATGCCAAACTGCCCATATGCTTATTCCCAGATAAGATGTACCTTATACCTCTGGATCTCAGAGTCCTGTCAGCTGTATTCCTCTTGCATTCTTGGGTCCAATCCCAATACATTCTCATACATGCATTCCTGTTTCCCCATGATGCTATTTCACCCAGCACGTGTTCAACAACTGCTGGCTGGACTCAGGATCAAGTCTCTCCTAGGCCCTTCCTGTGCCTTGGAGAAACATCTAAGCCTCATATATTGTCTGCCCTCCTATACTTACCACATGCCAGCTGAAGAAGCTCTTCCACATCCCAAAGTACGTCATAGGCGTGGTCACTCCTGCTATGTCCGGCACATCATACTTCTTCAGCAGGCAGCCCTCCAGGTCTCTGAGGTTCCAACCATAGGGCAGCTCCTCATCAAAAAATGACTGAGGGGTGTCCGCGCCATACAAAGGCGGATTGATGGTCAAGCTGCAGCACAACAGCAATAAGGAGTCTTAGGATATTAGGTCAATCAACCTCAGGAGCTCAACTACTGTCTAACATGCACTGCAGCAACCTGGTTATTATGGCGGGCCTGCAACTGAAAAAATGTGGGGTATTAACACCAGACAGAGAAGAGTCAAAAATCTGAACTGCATCAGTACAACTTAAGCACATGTACAGGCATACATTACTGTCTGACTGCCACGCACTATCTGCATTGCTCAGATGCAGATTCCCAAAGCAAGAAAGAAATACAGCAAGATTCACAATACGGCTTAAGCCTAGTAAAACCAGCACTGTCCCAGCGCTCAAACCTAATCTCTCATTCAAGGCAACAATGTTCCTCTCTCCATCTTCCTTACCTTCTCTATTGGAACTGTCACCTTGCAAATAGAAAGGGTAAGATAAATGGAAAGAGAAACACCAATTAACAGACCACAAACATACTCAAACCAATCATGAACCTGCTATAAGCAGGCCAGGCTATGTCCCCAGGTCATACCTGCTCCAGAAAGACCTCTCCTTCAACACATCTTCTTTGTCCCTCTCTCGTGAAGGTGGCTTGTGTCCGTCCTCTTCACTTAGCTCCTTGAAGTCCTGAGCCGTCAGGGGCTTCTGCTCAATCAGGATGCATCGGTACGCCCCTTGGGTGCCGAAGGCCAGCTGCTTGATAGGACATGCAATGTCGATGCTGCGCAGCTTGGGAAACGGCTTCCTCCTGCAATCACAGCCGGACACATGTATCAGCCTCCCATAAGGTCGCAACCCCTCGTATATGCCAAGAAGATAAATACAGAAGCCCGTGAACATGGCAAGATGAAACTTGGTTACTGTAACTCCATGTAACTGTGTCTGGTACACATACAGTACACATCTTCCGACAGCCACGCTATCGCTGGTCTCCAGTCCTAAGTGCACCTTTTACAGGCATCTATCCTGCAATATAATACTCAGACGCTACTGCTGCTTGCACAAACAGCATCCCTGCTTGGAGCCCTACGCAAATCCATGCCTACATGCCCTTATCTCCTACTGCAACCCCTGCTGCAGCTCCAGCACCATTCACTCCTCTTGCGGCAGTGCTACTGCAAATCTGAGACTGCCACCACAACCCTGTTGCTTCTGCTGCTGCTTCCATCTCAAGCTCTCTGCAGTTTTCCAACTTGCCCCTCCATACTCCTACTGCTAGGGGATACAACCCTGCATTGCCGCTGCATGTCTCCTGCTGCTGTCCCTTCTGCTCTGCTGCGGCCCCGCCCCCTGCTGCTGCTGCAGCTTGCAACCAAACAAAGCTCTGCCCCCCTCTGCTTCAGCAGGTAAGCAGCGTCCAGTGCTTTCCCAAAACACTGCTGCTGCTCCAGCTGCTGGCATGAAAACCCCTTCCCCATCCTTTTATGGGGCTGTGCTTGCTATGCGCCTCCTCTGACCAAAGGACTGACTCCTATCATTACTGTCAGCAGGTTGCTGCACCCTAACCCTTTGCTAGGTTAGCCCAAAAGGGACTCACGTCCGTGGTGACCAGCCATTTGGTGGAATGACCTTGAACATGGGCACATCTGGATGCTTCTTCAAGGTCTTCTTGATGAATGCACAAAACGGCTTGCTGAAATCATCTTTGCTCGGCCTAAATACAGGGCACTGCTCTGGGGCTGACCCCATAGCAACCCGTATGGCCTGCTGCCTGCTGTTACTACTGCTCCTGTGCTGCCTGCTTGTTGCTGCTGCGAGGCTGCTGCGCCCTTTCAAGGCTTCAGACAACGCGGCTGACCTTGCTGCACCGCCTGCTATTGATTTCTGGCTGCACCCTGTAAACATTGCAGAGATCGGACAGGGTCAGCACCAACAGAAACGACAAGCAGCTGCAGGCAACAAAGCCTACCAGATGGCTCAGAGGCCCATTGCAAAGCATGAACGAACCTCTAAGAGAGCGTATAGCAGGAATGAACCATGTGGCAATGCAACAAAGACTTTGCCAAGCACACGGTGTGGGACGTCCGTAGGGTGCATGCTTATTGGTCAAGGCACTGCAGAAAGTACGGCATGGCTACAGCAAACATGCCTATCAGCCAATGGTCATTCCGTGATGACTATGCACCGCCAGAGAGAAAGAAGCAGTCCAGAAACCATCATTGCTGACGACCTTCCCACAGACCCACGCACCGGCCTGCCGTGGAACCCTCTGAAGCGCACTGCCTGAAGCCTACACAGGCAGATCCTCCAGCACCACCCAAGACTATTTATAGGTTTCCTAGGAGCTAAAAAACAAGCCTGCCCAAGTGCGCAGGACCGCGGCGCCAACTGTACTAGGTCGTGAATGGATCGAGCTGGGGTGCTTGCGCGAGCGATCGCCTTCTGCAGCAATGCGCAGACAGGTGCCCATGGCGCTGCAGTGGTCATGGGTCTCTTCCGACTGCATGCCAGTACACGCTGGATGTATGGGAGGAGCACGAATCCGGGCGTATTCCGCGGGGGTTCGGCACCTTATTAAGCCCCTGCTCCGCAGCTTGTCACTTGCTGTGTAACCGGCCGGCCGGATGGCTTATGGACCATGCTCTTTTGCCTTTTGGCCACTTCACACTACACAGCCGAAGGTGTCATGATGGACATCTCCTGTATACCTTCGCGCAGCAGCAGACCTAAATGAAGTTGCAGCAGTGCTGCTGCTGACTGCCCACAGGGTGGGGTGTTGCTCTGCAGCTCGGCCCGGCCCGTTTAGATCATGGCTGAATTGGAGAGGCAGAAGGTGAATCTCTTCTAGAGGTTTAGATTGGGTCTGGAGCCATGCTGGCTCAAATCATGTCCCTTAGTGGCAGACACAATGGTGCCCACTGAAAAGAACATTTTTGTAGTTTGGGCCGCAGCTTGGGGATTGAGCAACATGGGAAATAGAATGGCTTATTCTGGTCAGCCACATAACGTAGGGGAGAGCTAGGGATCTCCAGGCAGGAGCTTGGGCACTGTACCTCTATGGCCAGCACTGCAAAGTCAATCCAGGCAGCACTCAGTGTAACAGTGGAAGGTGAGCAATGTGGTCCCTTATGATACCCACTTAAAGAGTTGTGGCTAGCCAATTTTGTCGAAGCCATGAGTCCTCTGCCTGTCACTTGGTCAGGTTGAAGCAAATGCATGTGTAGCTATCTACGCAAGGGGCATATATAGTCAGAAGCAGCATCGCAGGCACCGCACAACACAGCCGTATCTTCACTGTAAGGTATTGGATACGGTTTGCTTGGGTCCAGCTGGGACACTGCAACCCAGCTGCAGGATGTAAAAAAAATTGGGTTTCCCACCTTCGTGCTTATGACTAGATGAAGGGAGCCACCAGGCAGTTCAGGTTGTTTTTGGGGGAGCACAGCCATTAAGGGATGCCCCACTGAAGATCTGGCCTGCCTGGAGGTAAAGGGTTGCATGCATTGGAGCTCCATGTCAGGTAATACAGCAGCTAAAGAGATGGTGTCTTTGTTTGTTGAGCTATTGGTGTTTGTTTGCTTGGGATCATGATGTGAGGTCCATCTGCTTTGCCTTTAGTCGGGCGTTTGGTGTCAAGCTACTTTTCCATCTGCCGCAGGGCATTGGTCTTGAGCTCACACGTACAAGCCTGCTCCTGCAGCAGAAATGTTTCCTTCATTTTGTTTCACACCAGTCCATGAACGTTTTTAATCCCTTGTGGATGCCAATGAGTTTGCGCTTTTCCAAACAGGCATTGCCACAATGTGTGCTCATGGCAGCGCACTAGTGTAGCATCTTGAACAGCTCAGGTTCCAGCTAACTACTCCGGTCAATTGTGCATAAGTGTCGGGCTCCTTCAAGTGGAGTTGCTGCAAATTGATAGATGCTTGCATGCCTCAGGGAAATGCTTAGTTTTGAGGTTGCTCGTCACTCAGAAAATGCCAGTTTTAAGCAGCAAAAGCTGTGGTCAGTATACATTGTAACCATGGATGTCCTTGGATGCATCAAGGGTAGCGGACTGCTTTTAAAAAGTGCTTGCAGTGGCAGATAGTAGCCTGCCATGCAATGTGTATGTGGACTTCTAACTTTTGAGGAATGTCCTCTGTAAAAGGAAGTTATATTGGCGCGATGTCCTCTGTGAATTGACTTGATTGGAATCATCAATACTGGCAAACAATCCATTCAAGTCCATTCAAGACATTAACCACACAAGCAGCATGCATGGCCACGCCAAAGCAGCCAATGACCCGCCAGCACAACAGAAGTAGCTCACTACCAGGTTGTAGACAGCAAGCCCATGGGTGTGCTAAGCGATTTTGAATGGTGGACAGAAGGATGCTCCTCAATGCAGGCAAACATGAACACGAGCTGTGCACACACAGCCGGAGCATGGGTGCCATGAGCTGTGGGAGGTATCGGAGAATCCCTAATATCTTTCTGTAAGAACACCAAGCCGCACGCAGAACAGGCATATGTATCGAGTTTGGAAAATTTCCACAGTATTGAGCAAGGTAGCAAGAGCAGCTCCTGCTTATTTTAACCCTTTGTAAACGACTAAGAGGTGCTGCTGCAGTGCCTACTAGAATACAGACTGGTTTATGTTCCTACTGCTGCATCAGCATGCAGCCTTTGAGCAATGGAGACTAGGAGGAATGTAGGAATTAATACTTAAATGACAACAACTTTGGTAGCAGCCTATCATAGAAATAGCCTGTAAGCCAGCTCCACACTTTGAATGCATGGCAGGGCTTGCTACCATTCTTACCAACCACGCAGACTCAATTCCAGTGCATATGGGACATCTTTTACGGACGTAAACCCCTAACTTCTTTATATCGGCAGGCACAACTATTAAGTTTTGGCACTTTGCTCATAGCCATCACTGATGATATACTTCCACCGGTATTGTGAAGTGAAGTGATTACCAAGTAGTCAGCATGCTGTTCAGCCCAACCCGGATACCAGGTGGACTCCCACGCTGCCAGGTAACGATACCAAATACTAGGCAAAAAATTGTCCTCCACCGCTGACGCAGGTCCATACCTAACAGACCTCCTAAGCTGACCTGGGATCGACCGGAACCCCTGACAGGCGATCACGCGGCACTCGCACCTTGCTCCATCGCCAACAAGTCTGTATGGGCGGCCTCATCTGCTTATTCATTCATGCACCAGCCTGGCCTCGTACCCGCATCAACATAGCCAGGGTGATGGGCCAGTATACTCCTTCTTATACTGCTCCTTCTGGCACCCCTCCTTCTCACGGTATCCAGGAATATCCGAACATGTTTCTCGCCTAAGAGTGCTGCAGGCGTTGTACATTAGGCGATGTACCAGGACCTTCCGCATACCTCATGCAGTTGTACTTGGCTTCAAAGCCTTCAAGCTAGCAGCAGCGTGGAAACCATGGAGCTGCAGCTGGCCTGAAGGTCATGCCATGAGCGACTGGCGTATTGAGGCCTGCCTGGAGCCTGTGCAGCATGTGGCACAGCGACCACTCACTCACTTGATGGCGGCGGGGTCGCGGACACGGTCGCGGAGCAGTGCAGTGATTGGATCGAATTTCTTGGACAGAAGTGCCCGAGGCCTGTGGTCACAGAAAGTCATGCCTTGCTCGCGCCAAGCAGGGCACCAGCCCGTGCAGCAAGGACATAAGCTGTTCGAGCCCTCAAAGGCCACACTTTCTGCTGTTTTGCTGTGCCGTGCATATCAAAAATGTTGTCTCAACGTGCTTCAACCATGCAAGGGCGCACGGTCGCCCCAGCCCTGGCTATTCGGCCCGTGCCAGCTGGTGAGGTTGAATTGAAAAAAAAATAGTTCAGTGGTCATTGTGGTGTTAGACTTACTCTATGCTTTTGTAGGCATCCTGAGGCCTTTGAACCGAAGCGCGGTAGTGGTGCGGGCACAGCAGGTGAGCGATCTCATGGGTTTGGAAGCTCCGTGTTTCCAGCTTTCCTATAAGGCTGGAAATGAGGATCTGCTGTGGCTGTTGTAACGTCCTTTATGTCATTGCGCCGATAAGCATGTATGCTGATGTTTCTATTGTCTCTGCAGGATCAGCTGGCCCCTGAGGTAGCTCGTCGCTCGTTCCTTCGCAAGTGAGTGTCCTCAGCAGCAGGGTTCTTAGCTACCAAAGCACTTATGTGCTTTTGCAGCAAGTGCTTGTCACATCCTAGTTTGGAAAGATGCAGGAGGTTGAAGCCACAGCTCAAGTACTGACGTAAAACCTCGTTTCTGCAGCATTTTCGGTGCAGCCGCAGCTGTGCTTCCAGCTGTCGCGGCAAAGGCTGCAAATGCAGCCGAAGATGCAGCTGGTGTTGCATCCTCCCGCATGTCCTACTCCCGGTTCCTGGAGTACCTGGACATGGGCAGGGTGAAGAAGGTGAGACCTACTACTGCCATGTGGACAGCAATGCAGGGGTTGTGTCTCCTAGGATACAGTTGTCTGCTAATATACAATGGTCTGCTAGTATACAGTTGAAAAATGGGAATGTGCTCAGCAGGCTGCTAATGTGGTGCCTCCGCAGACATGCATTGCCTGCAGTCGAAGGACTTTGCCCTAGAGTTGTGTACTGCTGCAGCAGTAGAATGGAAACCGGCTTGTCTGTTCTGTGCACCTATGGCAGTTAGGAAGCTGGCGTGGAGGCTTTAGAACTGCATGCATGCGTTCCATCCAGAACAGGAGAACATACATGCATTCTTAAGCAAAGCACATTCTGCAAGTGGCTGCGCAGCGCGGTCCATTATTACACCAGGTGTTCATGGAAGTTATGTGTTTATTCATAATAATATTGGGAGTTGCATCTTGCAATCTTTAAAGGTGTGTGCATATATGTTTCCACCACGTCACGAGTGAGTATCCCCTTCATACCATATGGGATATGAAGCTAAATGCTCAATCATGTGCGGGGGGTGTTTGGCTTCCAGGGATGGAGAATGCGCAAAAAGTTCCATTGTTTTGCCAAATCGACCCCTGGCTCCGCCATTCTGAGAGTGTGAATTTCATGGGCATGTAGGTTGACCTGTATGAGAATGGCACCATTGCCATTGTTGAGGCAGTGTCTCCTGAGCTGGGCAACAGGGTTCAGCGTGTGCGTGTGCAGCTTCCCGGCACCTCCACAGAGCTGTTGAACAAGCTGAGGGAGAAGAAGGTCGACTTCGCAGCACACAGCAACACTGAGGATGGTGGCGCAGTATTCCTCAACCTGCTAGGTACGCGAACGGAAAAGAAGAATCTTGAATTCCTCTGCAAAGTTGTCTCTTCCCCCAAGCTGGCAGCTTGGTGGAAAGAATTGTAAAGTAGCAGGTGTTGTTGGTTAGGCCCAGTTCAGCAGCAAGATTCTGACTGCAGGAGCTTTCATCCGCTAAGTTCCAGCACTTATCTTGCTGCCAGATGATATGCATGGTTAGATAACCATGCAGCAGCCCTCCACCTGTTGTCATGGTATGATCCCCATGCCACATGCTGTCCTGAAGCTTGTCACAAATAGAGCAGTGGTAACAAAGGGTAGATAGGGTCCATCAACTGCAGTCTGCTTCTATTCCACTGGCTCCTCAGTATCACTTCCAATGATAGCACCTGGAAAGTTTAAGACCTGCGTCAGTGTATCAACTTCGCTCAGCATTGATTGTAAGTTATGCAAACGAACATTTGCTTCCAGGTCCCAGCTCAACTCCTGTGTTATTGTCTTTTTGCAGGGAACCTTGCTTTCCCTCTGCTGCTGGTGGGTGGTCTCTTCCTGCTATCTCGCCGTGGTGGTGGTGCTGGGGGTATGGGTGGACCTGGGGGCAACAACCCCATGGCCTTTGGCAGGAGCAAGGCTCGTTTCCAGATGGAGCCTAACACTGGAGTCACCTTTGAGGATGTGGCTGGTGTAGATGAGGCAAAGCAGGACTTCATGGAGGTAAGGTGTTCAGTGGACTTGGTTTTGCACTCGGTACCCAGTACGATAGGGATTCATTGTAGCAGTTACAAAGCCATAAAGCTGCCAGTTCAAACTTGTCCGCTTGGCCCTGCTACATCTGGATTGGAGACAGCATGGGGCTTTTGACAGATACGGGATGAGGAGGCGTCTTGTTTTGAAAAGGACGAATAAATGCAAGAGCTAAACCACCATCCGAAAGGCGAAATCGAGACCGAAGCGTCGTACCTGAATGCCACCTCCGAAAGTTGCCAGCTGGCCAATCCTCCGACACCACGTAATACCCACTCAAAAGCATGTTTTGCCACATGCATGAGAGTTTCTTGCCTGCATAGCATATGCAAAGCATTGATAGTCATTCCAGCAGTCAGGGCAGCTGCAATAAAGAGGCTGCTGCGTTTCCGACATGTTGCTGGGTGCTCAGGGCACCAACTTCAGCTCCTCAAGCTGCTGCCTCTCTTGTTTACATGTAGTTATGCTGATGCATCCCCATTGCATCCCCATTTCCTGCTGTGCCTACAGATCGTGGAGTTCCTGAAGCGCCCTGAGCGCTTCACTGCAGTGGGTGCCCGTATCCCCAAGGGTTGCCTCCTAGTGGGCCCCCCTGGTACCGGTAAGACCCTCCTCGCCAAGGCTATTGCTGGCGAAGCTGGTGTGCCCTTCTTCTCCATCTCTGGTTCCGAGTTTGTGGAGATGTTCGTTGGTGTGGGTGCCAGCCGCGTCAGGGACTTGTTCAAGAAGGCCAAGGAGAATGCCCCTTGTCTGATTTTCGTCGATGAGATTGATGCTGTGGGTCGGTCCCGTGGTACTGGTATTGGTGGTGGCAATGATGAGCGTGAGCAGACTCTGAACCAGCTGCTGACGGAGATGGATGGCTTTGAAGGCAACACCGGCATTATTGTGATTGCTGCTACCAACAGGGCTGATATCCTGGATCCTGCTCTGCTGCGTCCGGGCCGTTTCGATCGTCAGGTGAGCCTGTGCTTGGCGCCAGGGGTGCAGGGTGCATCATGGATGATGGGTAAACGCACAGTGGGCAATGGTGTGAAGTACCACCAGCGGTAATGTGGTTATGGTAATCTGAGCTATAATTATGATGCAGTTGATGAGGAAAGTAATAGGGTAGAGGAAGGGTGAGCTGGTGGTGCTGGTGGTAAGTGGGGTGTTGCAGCTGCAGTGGGCACCAAGAGACCAATGCTGCTCCCCTGCCTTGGGGCGACTGCCTGGATGTCTGTGTGAGGAGCATGTGCAGGTCACTATTGTTAATGTTTGTGTGGTTTCTTGTTTAAGTAGTTTGAAAGTACTAGCTTCCTGGTTTCAGTCTGCTTGCTTACCTCCTGCTTTTTCTTTCTCCTTTGCCCTTTTCCAGGTGACCGTGGATGTTCCTGACCAGAAGGGTCGCCTCGAGATCCTGAAGGTGCACTCCCGTAACAAGAAGCTGGATACTGAGGTTGACCTGCAGGAGATTGCCCTGAGGACCCCAGGCTTTGCTGGTGCTGACCTGGCTAATCTGCTGAACGAGGCAGCTATCTTGGCAGGCAGGAAGTCTCTACCAGCAGTCACAATCAAGGAGGTGGATGATGCTGTGGACAGGTGAGGAGGGAGTGGGGGATATGCCTAGGTAGGGCCTGATCGTAGCTTTGGAAAGGAGGGGGGCATGCCTAGGTAGGATCTGATTGTAGCTTTGGAATGGAGTGGGGCATGCCTAGGTAGGATCTGATTGTAGGTTTGGAATGGAGCGGGGCATGCCTAGGTAGGGTCTGATTGTAGCTTTGGAATGGAGGGGGGTATGTCTAGGTAGGGTCTGACTGTAGGTTTTGAATGGAGGGGGGCATGCCTAGGTAGGGTCTGACTGTAGCTTTGATTGGAGGGGGGCGTGCCTGTGTAGGGTCTGATTGTAGCTTTGGAGTGGAGAATAGGAGACTAGGAGAGGCAGTGGTGTGTGAGATGGGAGTCGCTGATTGTTACAGCACAGAAGGAGAGTGGGCATGAGTAGTGTGGTATCCGTAGTAAGTACCTTGATTGGGAGCTGAGTTATGGAGAAAGGTGGGTTGGGCACCTGTGCCTGCACTGTGAATATGCAGTTGGCTATTTTTTTCCGGATTATGCGCCATGTCGTGCATAGGTAGTGCCAGGTACTGACACTGCTGCACTCTCGGGAAAGATCTTCTTGTGAGGAAGCACAAATGCTGGCCATAGGTATTGGGCTAGAGTGAGGCGATTATCATGCAAGTACTGGCCAACTACAACTAGTTCTGACGTGCTGGTGTTGCTGCCTTCACAGGATTGTTGCTGGCATGGAGGGCAAGCCCCTGACTGATGGGAAGGCCAAGTCTCTGGTAGCATACCATGAGGTGGGGCATGCTGTGTGCGGCACCTTGACCCCTGGTCACGATGCTGTACAGAAGGTCACCCTCATCCCCCGTGGCCAGGCACGTGGTCTAACCTGGTTTGTGCCTGGTGAGGATGCTACCCTTATCAGCAGGCAGCAGATCTTCGCACGTATTGTTGGCGCTCTTGGCGGCCGTGCTGCTGAGGAGGTGATCTTCGGTGACGCAGAGGTGACCTCAGGTGCCTCTGGTGACCTGCAGCAGGTGTCTGGCATGGCACGGCAGATGGTCATCAACTACGGCATGTCTGACATTGGGCCATGGAGCTTGATGGATCCCTCTGCTCAGCAAGGGGATATGATCATGCGCATGATGGCTAGGAACTCCATGAGTGAGAACCTGCAGCAGCGGATAGACAATGCTGTGAAGGAGCTTGCTGATGAGGCATACCAGGTGGCATTGAAGCACATCCGGGACAACAGGGAGGCGATTGATAAGATCACTGAAGCTTTGTTGGAGAAGGAGACACTGACTGGGGATGAGTTCAGGACCATGCTGTCACAATACACTACCATCCCTGATGAGAACATCAAGGCAGTGGAGGAGGAGAAGGGAGCTGCAATGATTGCATAAGCGGACAGCAGGGTTGGTGGGCGGTATGATTAGAGCTGCTCTGCTGTGGAAAGTGTGCAGGATGGGTGTTGTGGAGGCAGGTGGACAGGGTTTTTTGAGTGAAGGCTGAATTAACTGGAGAGGGGATGATAGATGGGTAATTGGGTAAGCATTGATGAAAGCAAGGTGGTTGTGTGTGCGGTGTGGAAAGGGGAATATGTTGCTGGAGGGGTTGCTGGAAAGTTGCTGGAGGGGTTGTCGAGTATGGCAAGGTGATAGGTGATGGTGGTAGCCTGGTCTGTCACTTGTTGATGTGTAAGATCTGGATGTATAAGTGATTCTATGTACTGCTGTATGGCTGGACAAGCCATTCTTGACAATGACTGTGATGACAACAAGGAACATTGGCCTTCCTGGTGGGAGGTTCTGCCGAGGAATATTTTCTCACCCTTGTTTGGCTCTGATTGTCCTGTCACTGGTCGCAATTTTGTGTCAGTACTGATGTTTGGTAGTGCATGTTGGTCTGATCAACAGCTGGTCGACGGTTGAAGGGTTGAAAGTTGTACACGGCATGGTAATCGGGTATGCCTAAAATTACCACATAACGTTGGCGTAGTCTGTACAATAAGAGTAATGATCAGACAGAAAAAACGGTTCGGAGATCGCTCTGACGGGTTCGTGCGTCCTGCATGGAGTTTAGCCTGGCCGCATGGCAAGGCTGTTATGATGGGTGTGGTGGAGACAGGTGTGGTATGGATGCCTAGGATCATAGTGGTAAGAGTTGGATGTCGGTAGACTAGATCAGCGCAAGAGTTGGAACCTGTCGTAGATAGACTGATGGCAGTAGCATCATCCGCGGTTTAGCTGATAGAACCCTTGACGAATTTGTAGTTGGTTGTGACCGGTCGCAGGAGGTCTGACTTAAGGGGCAGCAGTGCCACTCAACTGTACCAGTACATCAATACTGAACATCGCCAACATGCAAGCGATATGAGAGGTTCAAGCCTGACGCGAAGCCTGCTTGGCCCCTTAAAAGGCATGGTTATCGAGGCTGCTTGAATAACTACTTTGGTGTGAATATCAAGTGCAAAGTAAAGGACGACAGGCCAAGTAGAGCTATTGGTTAACTGGTGGACCAGCGACGGAGTCCTTGGCCTCGAACCTAGGTTTCAACTGCCCGGGATTTTGTAAACAGCCGTGGTCTCTGTTTGCGATTATGGTGTTCGGTCGTTGCTTTCCAGCGATCGGGGCAAGCTATGTAAGCAGATTAAGTTTTGCAATGATTGTCCATCTTGTCACCCCAGGGGCATGACCGTGGGCCGACCGTCGCATCGGTGCATGGTGGCATCCTTACCTTAACCGACAGCTGCAGCAGCCTCTGCATTGAGACACAATAATGGTGCTAGCTAAGCGGCTCAGTTGGCTAACCTTGTGTTTGCTGTGGTTGCCAGGCTGACAACCTCAAGCGTGCAGCAGCTGACGGCGACCTCCTATGGGTCAGGAAGATTTTGAAAAAAGCACCTGCAGATCCCAATAACCCTAACCATACGGTAAGTATGCAGCAATGCTTATTAAAACATTCCCCTGGCACCACTGTGAGGCAAAGCCCTGCCTCATGCTTCAGCTGGAGAAGCTGTGGAGCAGCAAAGCTGACCAGTCAACTAATACCATCATGCAGAGTCCCCTCCAAATAGCTTCAAGGTATGGCCACGTTGAAGTTGCGAAGGCCCTCATATCAGCAGGGGCAGACATCAACCGGGTAAGCCCTTGCTACAAGCAGGTACTCAAGCCAGGGTGGTCTGCAAGGCCAGCAGCAGAAAGTTCAGCAATTGCTGCTATGGTCTTTGGTCCACTGTATGGCAGCAATTGGTCAGCTGGAAAGCCATAGCCCTTTTTGCTCACACTGGGGCATAATTGCTCCAGCAGCTAGAGTCCCATCGGTGCTGCTGATTGAGCAGCTGCCAACACGTATGTAGTACGAACAGTGGTCCTAGCTTGCCCAGTGACACAACCGTTTCAATACTTGCAGGCTGCTGATGGTACCCCCTTGACAGAGGCAGCAGCATATGGTCACCTGGAGCTGGTGAAGTATTATATTGATCAGGGAGGAGACATCATGAAGGTGGCGGTAAGTGCACTGCCCCTTTCCATTGCTTCCAGCCTTTGTCATACATCTGCAGGTCCTGCAGCTTGCCTGGCAGCCACTCAGCAAAGCCACAGCATGTTCCAATAGCCCCCAGCAATAGCATAGTATGGTAGACTCCATTCAAGCCTAACCACAGCTTCAGAACAGTTGGTGGTTTCAGGCATGAGCTATTTGCAGGTGTCACCAGCTTAGGATGTCTGTGTTTTTGCAGAATGGCATGCTGCCCCTCCACATTGCTGCCCGCAATGGCCACCTTACAGTGGTGCAGCTGCTGCTGGCAAACCACACTACCAACAGGGTTCTGGAGGCCCCCAACCCTGAGGGCAAGACACCCTTGCTCATGGCATGCCTGATGCCCTCTGGCGGCACGGATGTAGTGAAGTTCCTCATTGAGCACGGAGCCAGCACCAAGGCCACTGACAATGTAAGCACAGGGAAGAGTTGTGCTGCTGCTGCCACTGCCTCTGGCAGCTTCAAAGTTGTTATCTTTGCATCCTTCCAGTGTGCTGGCTAGTAAGGTTCTTGGGTGCCAGGATAAAGCCTTGTATTCAGGTTGGCCATCGAAACTTAGGGCAATCCCCTAGGATGGTGAGCAGTTTGATAGCATTCTGCAAAGAAACTCCACATCTCGGCAAGGGGACAGGTGTGTGTTGCTGACACCATTGCACATCGTTCATCCTTGCAAGGCAATGCATATGCACAGAGGTAGCCTCAGCAACCCTGTTCAAGCTCCAGTTTAACTTGTATTTCACAAGCATTTGCCGTATTCTCTCGACTGCTGTGTTGCCTTTGCAGATGGGCAACAGTGTGGTGCACTATGCAGCCATCATGGGCAACCTGGAGTGCCTCAGGCTGCTGTCCAACCGCTTGGACGCCTCCCTGCTGCAAGCCACCAACCAGCATGGCAAGACCCCCTTGCACCTGGCAGCTGCATACGGCAGGACAGAGGTGGTGCAGTACCTGATCAGCTCTGGACAGGTGGATGTGGCGGTGCAGGACCAGGTGAGCAAGGGCCATGGCCAATGGTTATATGGGTAAGGAAGTACAAAAAGTCTGATGCAGCAGAGTTGGCACTGAGATGTGTGTTGCGTTATCAAAGTTATGGGCTGGCGGAACACTGGATCTTTGCAGCTGTGTGCAGCAAACACTACTAAAGCTATCGCTCTTAGGGGCACCAGAATGTGCTGGCTGACCCGGAAACTGCTGCGCCTGTATCTCCCATGGCCTGAACATGTTATGCGAGGCAATTAGCCACATGCTGCAGCTGTTTGCAAAGAGGCCAGCCATGCACATGATTGCTGAAGCACTCCCTGCTTCCCGTAATTGCTTTTCATATGTTTTTCTGCAAATATGCCCAGACAGGCAGATGCCCTGAATTTGGTTTGATTACGACAAGTCCCGACCAGTGCAATTTTGCACAGGGATGCTGCATTTTATCCTGAGCTGCAAGCGGCTAATGAAGTCATCTGCCTAAGGGCAGTAACGTCTAGTGCTGAGGGCTGAACTATCTGCTGCCACAGGACGGCACAAGCCCCCTGCACATGGTGTGCAAAAGCGTGATGTGCGACCAGGTGTCCCAGTACAAGATGGCAAAGGCACTCATGGAGGCTGGGGCAGATGCAGAGGCTGTGGACAAGGTGAGCCTGACTACGTAACGGTTGAAGGAGCAACGATAGTGTCAGTGCTATACCAGTCACGTGCTGGCAGCAGGCAGGCTTGCTGGCTACTGATGTATCTTTTCCAGTGTGTAGCTTTGTGTATCCAGCAGCTTTTAAAACCTTGGACTGCTTCTCTTGGATTCTCAAATTATGGACCAGGAGCAAAGACAGCCGGCTACCAATCCTAAGGTATTAAGACACTCAGGACTGGTCCCCTGCATGTGGCATTGTTGGCAAAGCCTACTGAGCCTTTGTATCTGCACTTATCTGAAGAAATTGCTGGACAAACTGTGCAATTTCCACCTCATGCACAAAAAATTTCTGCTTCAGGCTGGTCGGGTACCCTCTGACTACACCATGGCCCCTGCCCTGAGGGAGCTGCTGTCAGGCAGGCAGCAACAGGAGGCAGCAGCCCCCGCAGCAGTAGCAGTAACCTTCTCTGCAGCTGGAAGCACACCTGCAGGAACCGCGGTAGCAACATCTGCAGCCACAGCACCTTCGGCAACAGTGACAGCACCGGCACTACCAGCAGATGTAGCAATAGCAGCAGCTCCATCTCCGGTGAAGGCTCCAGCCGCCGCAGCAGCAAAAGCAGCTGAGGCTCCTGGCGCTCCAGCCAGGCTGGAGGTGGAAGTAGCACCAGCCAAGAAGGGATCAAACAAGTCGCGGGCAGCCTCCAATACACAGAAGGTAAGGAAGGTTTGGGCCTGCTATGTGCTTTCAATGGCCTCCAGGCCTGCAATCCTCTGATCTACATGGCAAATATAGCAGGTATCCTGGGACATCTCTAAGCATTGGATGCTGCAGCATGACTAGAGTGCTCAGACTGCAAACCCACTTTGGCGGGAAGCCAGCACACTGCTGATCACTGCAAGATGCTTTTATGTCAGAGATGCTTGACCACCAAACGGCCACATTCTTTTAAGGTTATAAGTTGCTCAGGTTGAGCATATTTCATGACACTTTCTCGCGTCTCTGCTTCCACAGATTGCAGCAGCCTTGACCGCTGGCCTAAGCAAGGCTGGTGCAGCTGGGGATGACGAAGAGGCAAGCCCTAGCAGTCCTGCTGACCGCAACAGCTGGTTGGCTAAGGAGGCTATCCGGGCACACACCAGTGAGGAAACAGATGGCTGGAAATTGGGTACCACCGCTGCAGCCAGTGTCGGCAACAGTCTAGAAGGATGAGGAATCAGGTAGCCGACAGGAAGGCTGGGAGCAAGGCAAGTCTGCCGCATTGGCTGTGGTATGTGGGACAATGGTTCTTCTTTTCCTTCAATGGGTGATTGGGCTTGGTTCGGGGTTACTAGTCTCTGGGTCAACAAATATCTGCACTGGCAGGGGTCAGTTGGTGTTGACGGTTCTTGCTCTGCATAATTAGATCAACAAAGAGGCACTGAATGTATATGCAAAAAAATCCGTGCGATAAGACGGCTGCCATGTTGGGAAAGCGAGTAGCAGTCATAGGTCAGTGCTTAGCATGTGTTTTGCTGTGACAGTGTAGTTAGAATTGCATGCATATCTCTTGACAATCTTTTTAAATTGTCCTCAGGACATTATGCGGCACTATCTGGTAGAGTCGGTGCCCCCCGCTATTAGGGGGCTAGGTCAGATTATCGGTTGGCTTCTTAAAGCTGCTGTGCATGTGTTCTATGCTGTGTGCATGCCCAGCTAAAAAAAGATGCAACAGGAGCGTGAATAGCTTACGATAAGAAATTGGTGTTGCCCAGTGTATGTATGTCTGGTGTGCTGGCTGCTTTCAATCAGCACCTGAGTCACTGTTCGGGGGTATAAAAGCTGAGTGGCATTGTAGAGCAGTTGGTAGTGTTTGAGCTTATCACAGCCAGTCTTGTTTTGTGGAGCCAAAAGTGTTGTAAATGTGATCGTAGGGTTTCTCAACCACAACCTTCAGCTTGCTGGACGCTGTACCGTAAGGGTGTGCCATGAATCCTTAAAGACCACTACTGAATGATCAGAAGATGCTTGCAGCAATGGTATCTCAAGCCTTGCATAAGGAAAACGATGTGTACAGTAGTATGTACCGCATCATTGCGATCAGATGTACCCGCAGATGGCAGCCACGCATCTGGTCGTCAGAATATACACAGTAGCACACGGGCTGAATAGCGTGTTCAGCAGATCTACCTAGTAGAATTGGCCGGAGGACATCTCATGCGTTGAGGCAATGTTGAACATGTCAACAAAATTCGTCATGCCGGTGGCCACGCAGGTGCGGTGCATCGAGCGAAAAATATACAATTGAGAAGCGCGCACGATTAAATCGACGTAAATACACATTCCAATATATAGCATCCGGAACAGGGTAGTGCGGAGGTCGAATTGACCAACACCATCGCAGACATGGACACCGATAATCGCTTGCAAATACAGGAGGCTAAAACAAGACTCGCGGCAAAACGGGCAAGCTTGAAGGCGCGGTCCACAAGAATCGCGGCAAAACGGGCAAGCTTGAAGGCGGGGTCAACAACCAGGCCCACATGTATCCCTATATCTGTGGAAATCTGGCGGTCCCGCTCGTAGTCCCGCACCAACCTCTATTTTTTGTATAAGTATACATATAATTATACGGCTGATTAGCTTGCCGTAATAACGGTATTAACAGTGAGGCCAGTACTAATGCTTTGGGTCAGCAGTTACAGCCAATGGGCCCCGGCCAAGGCAGGCTGGAAGCCCCTGATTGTATCGACCCCCCAGATCAGCACTCTCTCACTGAGCAGCTACGTCCAGTGTTAGTTGATTGATACCAGTGTTTCCATCACACCCTGTAAATGTGGCGTAAAAAAATTAAGACCTGCTACAGTCCTGTGCAGGCCACTGACAGTAGCTCTGTTGTCTATCACACACAAATAATCCCAATGATACTGCACCACAGCTGTAACATGATCAATTGAGCCCCAATGCAGTCAATTATGCAGCGTCCGGTTCCAGAGCCATCTAGTGACCAGAGGACTTTACACATGAAAGACGAAGCTGGTAAGGAGCTGCGACCCTAAAATCAGGCAGCTACACGTTCCATTGAGCTGTGCGCCTTGGTCTGTTGGTTTCCTCTGGACTGCACAAGGATATACCAGTGGTCTGTAACCCTCTTCCTCTTGAGCTTGTGCAACCGTACTGCTAGCTGCTGTCCATACAAGCTCACCATGGTGCAGCTTGCCGTGGGTTGCTGCGGGTTTGCGAGGTGATGGGGCTTGAAGGCTCCTACGGGGCCTGCATACATACAGTCAGGAGGGCCCCTATGAGTGATAAGAAGGTAAGTGCCAACGGTACAAAACACGTCCACCAGCTCCTTATTACTTCATGCAAAGATCGAGAGAGTGGCAATGGTATTGGAATTCATTCCGTAACATACAGAATATTCTGCTTCCGCCAGAAGGCGTTCACCAGCTTTGCTCTAAGGTACTCAACCTCCGCCATGCTGCCATGCCGTGACCCTCCTGGTACCGTCCTGAAGCCGGTTCCAGGTTCCGGTTCCAGGGCAAAATGTGCTCAGTTCCGCGGTTCCAGCGATGCCAAACATGTCAGTTCCTGGTTCCAGCCCTGGGCCACCCTCTGGCCAACATGTCACATGCTGGTTCCAGCAAGTTTATTACAAAGTGTAGAGTGCTCAACTGAGTGCAAGAATAGCATTTTTCATTGTACAATTGGTTGTAATAAGTACAAATCATCGCTGGCTTCTGGGGCTTCGCCCCAGACCCCACCAGGGGGGCTGTTCCTCCCCCCTGGACCCCCGCCTCCTGCTTGGGTCCATGCTGCGCATCGACATGGCATGGTCTCCCCCAGAAAAGTTTGGTTCCAGAGGCCTTGTTCAAGTCTAGTTCTGGTTCCAGAGGAGGTTGTGGAACCGGCTTCAGGACGTTATCCTGGCCGGTTTGCTCTAATAAGGTACTCAACTTCTGTCATGCCGTCATGCTGTCATGCCGTGACCCTCCTGGCCGGTTTGCTCTAATAAGGTGTCACTCAACTTCTGTCATGCCGTCATGCTGTCATGCCGTGGCCCTCCTGGCCGGTTTGCTCTAAGGTACTCAACTTCTGTCATGCCGTCATGCTGTCATGCCGTGAGCCTCCTGGCCGGGTTTGCTCTAAGGTACTTTACTTCCGTCATGCCGTCATGCCGTGACCCTCCTGGCCGGTTTGCTCTAAGGCTACTCAACTTCTGTCATGCCGTCATGCTGCCATGCCGTGACCCTCCTGGCCGGGTTTGCTCTAAGGTACTCAACTTCCGTCATGCCGTCATGCTGTCATGCCGTGACCCTCCTGGCCGGTTTGCTCTAAGGTACTCAACTTCCGTCATGCCGTCATGCCGTGACCCTCCTGGCCGGCCGGCTCTAAGGTACTCAACTTCTGTCATGCCGTCATGCTGCCATGCCGTGACCCTCCTGGCCGGTTTGCTCTAAGGTACTCAACTTCCGTCATGCCGTCATGCTGCCATGCCGTGAACCTCCTGGCCGGTTTGCTCCGAAGGTACTCAACTTCCATCATGCCGTCATTCCGTGAGCGGCCATGGCGCAGGCGGTAACCATACCTTGCTGTCAGAGGACTGACCCGGGTTCGATTCCTAGTTGTAACATTACTTTTTGTCCTAATCATACTGCATGCTGCCCATACTGTCCCACCCATTTGACCAATAATTCCAGTCGTTGCGCCATTGAAAACAACCATTTCCCACCACTTCCCAGTAATGCTACACAACCTGCCACTTGTCTGGCTTATCTCAATGAGCAGAATTCTGCTGAAGTAGACTCGATGATGAGCAAGAACCTGTTGCAGAACGAACTGGATGTAAACCCACAAGCATCAAAATTCCTAACACTGCTTCCCAATCTATAAGACTCCACCTTGTCCTGAACTACCTGTCCTAAACTACCTCTTAAAGTGTGGCATCAACAAAAACCCCAAGCCCGTCACCACCTGCAACTGCTGCTGATCCAGGGGCAGCAGCAAGATTACCATATCCACCACCACCTGCCAAGGCTGCTGTTGCACCACCATCAGTACCTGCATCTGCTGCTGCACCACCACCGTCTACCCCACCACCTGCAGCTCCTTCACCACCAGCAACTGCACCACCAGCAGCTCCACTCAGAAGGTCAGGGCTCAGGAAGTCCCAAATCTTCAGGCTTAGTTGTCCCAAGGCAACTGCCAGTGCTGCTGCTGCTTCTGCTGTCTGTGGAATCTTCTTTTTCAGCCACAAAACCATATTAGGTCCCTTGCCCTCTGACTGGACCTCTGCAAGAGAGCCGATCCTCTTAAAGATGTCCAGCTGCTTGTCAATAGCATCCTGTTGTTTCAACCCTGCATGTTGCAGCATGTCGATGGCATTGACCAAGTTTCCAGCCAGGGCATGCATGGCAGCCTTGATGAGGTATGCATCCTTCTGAGCCCCTGAGGTATAGCAGCCAGCCACAAAGGCACAAGACAAGCCTGTCAGCGAAAGGTATAACATGCTGTGGAATAGTGCAGTATAACATTTCATAAGATGCCATAGCAAAAAGTGCCATAGGCCCAGTACAGTCTTGAGAGAACATAGGCACAAACAAATGCAAGAACACGTACAGAACCACATACAGCAAGCGGAAGAGCCCCCCCCCCCCCCGATGTTTTCCCTTCCCCATTGCAAGCGGAAGAGCCCCCCATCCCCCCCCCCCCCAATGTTGTTCTTCCCCATTGCAAGCGGAAGAGCCCCCCCCCCCCCCGATGTTTTCCCTTCCCCATTGCAAGCGGAAGAGGCCCCCCCCCCCCCCCTCCCCGATGTTTTCCCTTCCCCATTGCAAGCGGAAGAGCCCCCCCCCCCCCGATGTTTTCCCTTCCCCATTGCAAGCGGGAGAGGCCCCCCCCCCCAAAAAAAAGCCACATTGCAGGGCTGTCAGCAAAGTCATACCATGCTGTGCAGGGGTGCAGTACATTCAATCATGTATCAAACCCAGTCACTGTGAACACAGGCGCCGTGCACACAGGCGCCGTAAACACAGGCGCCGTAAAAACAGGCACAAACACAAGCACAAACACAGGCACAACCAAAAGTACTGTAGCGCCCGGTAATCCCCAAGCAAGAGGTACCCACCTGTGCACTTGTCCACCAAACCCTCACTGATGTGCTTAAGCAGCTTTCAAGAGACTGGTTTTAGCAGGCCCAGGGTGTTGTAGTTGCTAGTGCTGAAACTGTACTGGTAAGCTGCGGGCTCAAAGGTCGTCATTCCGGCAGGTGTCCCCGCAATGCTCTTCTTATAGGACTCAATCACATTGGAGTTATTGGTAGGCATAGTGAGGGTGCGCTGGGCAATCTGAGGCAATCTGGGCCAACCTGGACAACACAGCAGTACAGCAGCAGTACAGCATTAGTTGAAAAGGTCACTGGTCAAGAAGACCGCTTAAGACACATCTTTATTCTACAGATGCTCCAGTAATGAGGATCTCCACTCACGATACACAAACTCAATAAGACAAACAAACAAGCAAGCAATTGTGCGTATCATGCCAATTACACAAACAAACAAACAACTGAAATGCAGAGAAGTAAGTACCACAAACAAAAAACAAACAGCCTTGACCTAACCTCCAATTAGTCACGAATGGCAGGAGACAAGATCAGTATGCAGTCTGGGCAGCGCTGCTAGCAATGTTGTCGTTGCTGCCATGTTCTCTGGCGCTACCCTTTGGTGCACAGCATTGCACAGCAACCTCATGCACCTTATCCGCGAAGTAAGCTGGGACCATGTCTTTCCGGTCCTGCCAAGCGCATGCTGCCACGTTGCTGAATTGGGGGAGATGCAACCAAGCCAAGTTGTGGCACACAGCAAGTTCAAAGTGATAACCAAGTAGAGCATACCATGAAGGGGTTGCTGCTGCTGCTGAAATCTTCTGCTGCCCCTGTGGGGAGTCCTCAAGATCACTAGTACTCCTGCTGCTGCTAGTAGGAGCCCACGTGAAGCTGCAGCTGAGCTGATCAGGTAGCTTAGGCAAGCAAGGTGCGGCTGCACCCATACAGTAGCCATGCCCTGGTTGGAGTAAGGTGGCGGGTGCTGCACGGCCCAAAAGCTGTGCAGTGAACTATCTCATATACAGTAGCCCATGCTTTGCACTTCTGTAAGCGAGGCCATGACTGCCTTCATGTCAAGCTCTTGCTGCTCCTGCTCCCATCATGCAAAGTCGAGGTCCCATTCTCTCGTACTGCTCTGGGAGCTCCATGCGGGCAAGGTTGGACACATGGGGGTCGCCTATTCGAGACAGGGAGACGCAACATACCACCGCTATGAAGAGGCAATCAGTAGCCTGGAACAGCGGCAGCAGCTGGAGTATTGCAAGCCCGTAGGTAAACGCAAAAGTTCGCAGCAGCTAACCGCAAGTACTTGAATAACCGAGAGGCTACCACTGCTCAAAGGAGTTGTTGTCACAGACATTAAATTATTAAAACAAAACTAAAAAAGGAAATGAGCATGGGCCGTTGCAACTCAGGCAGAAGGAGTGAAGCAGGTGGTCACATGCCTTTCAGGTTTGGAAGGAGAAATAAAAGTAGGAGGATATGTAACAGAGCAACATATGCTTGCTGCGGAGGCTAGTAAGAGGAATCATATGTAGCTGAATGGGCGGCTAATCCCAAGAAAGTTCAGACGAAGTGACGGAATGACGGAATGACGGAATTCCTCGGTTCCTAGCGCACCCTGCAGAACCCGAGCTGGTTACGAGTTACAAGTGAGCCATGTCCATGATCAAAATACGCCTGGCAAACAGCATTATAATCGCACCGAACCATTAGCCTTCGGGGAAGCGCTACCGCACGTCTCTTTGGAAGGGCAAGAGTGCACCTTTACAGTGAAAGTGTAAAGACTCGCTAACAGCAGTGAGCTCGAACAGAACTTGCTGCCAAAGCCATATTCAGAAGGCCACCAAGCAGGTTTCTGCCGCTGCTGTTCAGCAGGTTTGCCCTGCTCTGACTTCTGCCAGGCCTCAAAAGGTTTGCCAGGATCACGGCACACTGCAAGCAAGGGACACAGATGAGTACAACAATCATACAGTACCCATGACAGCATCACTGCAGCCATTCTCATGTCCTTACCCTTAAGGTCCTGCTTCACAGCGGCACGGATCAGGTGATGCAGGTTGCTTATGTAGTCTGATTTTGTCACAGGCTTAGCTTCAAGCAGGGCCTTCATGCTGCAATCCAGGATAATGGTGAAGTTAGCTCGAAAAACATCGAGCTGGATGGTACATGGCACCCAGAGATAATTGCAGGTAGACCCACAGAGCTGACTGCAGATACACACACGCACACACACACACACATACCTGCTGCCACCGACAGACATCTCCACCTCAGGCTTAGTTACAGAATAAAGGGTCTGTGTAAGACTGTGAGTCAAGACAACACGACCTGTGTCATGCCGAGTAGCCCCAATAGCCTGCAGTAAGCTAGGGTGGGAGCACTCCACATATCTCTCCAGGTCCCCCTCCCCATTCGCTAGCTTAACATTGGCGCAGACAATGAACATGTATTGTACATTCGCTTCTTCCCCCATGATGTCCTTGATTCCGTCGAGCTGCTCCAAGGGAACCACTGCTGTGAGCAAACAAGCCGAAGGGGTGTGTCCTAGTTTAGTACAGCATGCTCACGTTTGCCTTGAGAGTCGCTATCCTCTCTGCCAGAACAGCCTTTTGGCGTCCCTCAGGTACAGGATCCCATTTCTTTCTTCTCGTTTTGGGGTCAAGGTTCTGAAGGGATCGCTGACGCCCAGTGAGCTCCTGCGGCTGCAATCCCTCCACCGTCGCTTGCGAAGACATCATAAGGCTATATAATCCCACGATCATTCATATCCATGTCAAGTAATCGCTGGCTAGGCAGTTGCAGGGTGTGGTTCCCAGGGTCATGGCACCGGGCCTACAAGCTGTTTCACGTGCATTTCAGTCTGCGGAGGCACGCCTAAGCAATGGTACCCTTATACAAGCTTCACAAACGCAGCCCCTTGGTCTACGCTTGGGTTATAGGCTTAAGCAAGCATATCGCAGGAGAACCGGTATTACCATGCTTCGCGCTGGTATTTGAATCATGCCTATGACCCACTCTGTACCTCTGTAACCAGCGGTATAACCTGGGTGACCTGCCTCGTTGGTGGGAAGGACAGACACATAGACACACAGATACAACTCGATATCGAGGGCAGACGCTCCCAGTTGGTTGCTGCTAAATCTGTGTTTCCAAGCAGCGTCACCGTAGTCACTGTTCAGGCACGATCGCCTTGCTGGTGGCAATGCTGTCCGTTTCTGTAAGCACCACGAGGTCCCGTTGTCATATTTCATGTTAGACCTATGTTGAAAGAACAGCTGAGCTACCAACCACTTTCAGCTCCATGTTCACCAACCAACCAAGCCAGCACAGAAACGTGATCTGCATGTTATAGCCCGACACATGCCTTTTAAATGCTTCATGCCACGAACGTTTGTTCAACAAGGATCATGGCATGTACAAGAACAATAGCCTATACCAGCCCCGCATCACACACCACTCCCATCACACACCAATTCCCGCCCCAAGCACGGCCATACAAATCCTGGAGGCTCCTCATGAGTCCAGTCCAGCGCTGGACTGGGCTGTTCCCATCAATCCTGCACGGGAGAGGATTAACCACACCACCAGTACGCACACTGATGCAATTAAACCGCCTCTTTCATGTTCGCCTCCACAAAGGGACTAATACCCCTCGTCTACGTCTCCTGCGTCCGCAGCAAACTCATTGGCAATGTTGATGGCCACAGCACTTTCCAGCAGTTCGTCAGGAAGTTGGCTGCCCTCCACTTGCTGCAATCCTGAAGACGTGATGGCGTACTCAAACACACGATTGGCACTCAGTGGGGACTTGGCAATCTGCACACAAAAAGCAAGGACACATGGCATCTGCTGACCAAGGTGCTGATAAGATTGAGCACATGCTCTATCCCCCATTTGGCATAAGTTGTATGCAAAGATCTGGTATGTATGCTGTTGTGTTGCTGGTTGTTTGCTGGCTATTTGAAAAAGTGTGTGCATTTTCTCCAGGGCCAGTATTCTGCATCATTGCATGTGCTTGGACATACATGACCATGAAGTTCAAACTGGTGGAATGATGTTCAACATGTCCTGGTTCTATCTCTGTTAGTGGCTTTGCCACCCCTTTGATGAACTGTGGCACCGCACGCGTGCCGATGGGTTTGCCAATGTAAGATTCACACACACACACACACACACACACACACACACACACACACACACACACACACACACACACACACACACACACACACACACACACACACACACACACACACACACACACACACACACACACACACACACACACACACACACACACACACACACACACATGAAGCATGAGCTGCAGGCACATGTTACTGCTGTCTGACAACAGGTCAGGTAACCCCATAACCTTCAGGCGGACAAGCCAATTGAATCCTCTCCCAGCCAAGGGATGGATAAGGCCATGGGAGCTTTTACAGCAGAAAGACGGAGCACACCACAAATTGGGGTATGTAGCCCTCGCCCTATGTAAGTTTTCGCGCAGACAGAGCCAGCGCTTCCTCCTTCTTTTATATTCACAGGCTCAGAGCAAACTCTAGCCTCGTCTAGCTGTGTAGACTGCTGACCTCCTAAGGTCAGAGCAAAAAAATTGGAATCTGTGCAGTGCATGCAAACAGACATCATGCTACCATAAGCACACTTTTCAAATGATCCCATACACAACGCTTTCCCTGTTCAACATGTGTGGTTCAAAGTGCCCTAGTCAACTTGACAAGACATTCTTGCTGATCAGCCCATGCCACAGGCTTACAATGTTCATCCCAAACCAGGTGAACCTCAGCTTACCCGAACAAAGCGCCTGGGGCCAAACCTCTCCAGCACCAACCGCACATTCACACAATGAGCCCATTTAGGTCCCAAAGCAGCTGTCAAGAATCCGCTGCTGCTGCTGCTGCTGCCGCCTCTTGCCCCTGCTCCTCCTGCCTGCTGAAATGAATGCGCTGCTGCAGCATTTGGTCGAGAGGTGACTTGGTTGGTAACAACCAAAGGGATGCGATGCTCTTCTGCAAGGCGTTTGAGGGTGACTGCTTGTTGGCCTAGGTGCTCTTGCCGCTGCAGTGTCTGTCTAGCTTCTCCAAAGTCCAAGCGAAGTAGAGCAGCTACACTGTCCAGGACCACTAGCTGGATATCACGTGCTGCTATCTGCACCAAAAACAAATTAGATCAGTAAGCACACTAGTGAGCAACGCCTAAACAACCCCTAAACCCTAAAGTAGACTAGGAAAGTCCTAAAGCCTAGTAAGCCCTGATAAGCATGCTTGGTTGCAACACAGTAAGGGGAGCAGCTCCATGCAATTTGCTGCATGGACAGAGGCTTGGCATTGCAAGGGTCCCTGTTTTCAGGGTTCTCCTATCAAAGTATCCTCCAGCCCCTCCTCTGCCCCATTCAACAATCAGACTGTGAGAGATCCTGAAGGAAGGACGGGAACAAGCATTGCCACGATACCCATCCCAGGTTCAAGATGAAGCATACTGCCACCACCCCTAAAAGCCATCTAGTAGCGACTGGACCATTCGATACTTCCTCTCAAGTGATGTTGTTCACTCAGGGAGCAGGGCTGCAGCTGCTGGATTGCGGAAGTGTCGCAGCTCAGGTGCAACCACCAGGGATGCCCCCACATTGTCTCTTACATGGGGGACGAGGACAACATCTTCAACTACAGTAACAAGCACCTGATCACCTACGAGGCCTGCTTGGACTACTGGCACACAATGACGTGCCAGAAGTGCACCTTCAGATCCTACCACAAGAGCCTGGGTTATCGCTATAGCCACCAGGGCTGCTTGAAGTTGTTGCCTAGCTGCAACACAGTGAGGTGAGGGATTGCTACTAGGGTAAGAAAGTGGCGGTCCTGTAGTCTGTCATAAAAGCTGGGGTTAGCTCTTTCACCCATGCTATTGCCCACAGAAGATGGCTGCCTGTCTCGCATTTGACCACCCCCTGCTGGTGCCTCCATGACTGCAACTACTTAGGTGACTATGAGACATTAGCTATCGGTGGTGCCATCTCATACTTGCGACCTGTCTTGATGCCTGGATCCTGGTGCTTGGCACTCATCGGGTTGCGGTGTGAGTTGTGCTGTGAAGAAGTGTGTGCTGTTAGGCACCTTTTGCATGGATTGCATCCTTAATGTCAACCCAAGCCCTTGTTGGCTTCCTTTTGTCTTTCAGGTCCATGCTGACCAGCTTCCTGGCAAGCTTGGATGTCCCCTACTCGGAGTACTTTGACTGCCCGTGCTGTGCTCAGCTGCCCCATGAACAGCGTGTGTTCATCACAGACTGCAAGGAGATGGGCGTGAAGAAGCTGTATGCTAGAGGTTATGCACCTCCAGTGGTGGAGGACCTTGTGGTCGACGAGGCTTTGTAAGTGCAAGCTATCAGGGGTGCATATACTTGCACTGATTGAAACATATTTGCCATGAGGTGCTGGATGCGTCCAGATTGGCTAGGCCGTGTTCAAAATGCTAGCCAATAAGTGAAATGAAATCATTTTTGTGATCCCTGTGTGGACTGCAGGAAGTTTGAGGACGTGGTGCCAGTCCCCAACAAGAAGCTCAGGGATCTACTGCTGAAGTGGGGCAGTGATGGCCTGGCGGCTGATGCAGCTGACCAACTTGTCGCCCTCGCCCGGAAGCACTGCCCTGCCATTGAAGATCTGTTGGTTGTGATTGAACAAGAGTAAGTGGGGGTTGGGGTGGTTCATGAGGTAGGGGTACATGCTATTTCATACGTTCAAATTGTCTCGTGCATGTTTCTCTTGTTAGTGCACAGAGACTATTTAGCGTTCTCTTTTTTGCAGGGATTTGTGTGCTGGCATGCGGTGGTTTGAGGCCCCAATGGAACTCCGCAAAAAGTATCAACGGTTCTTGAAGGGAGTGTGCATTGCCTATCCAGCAAGCCAGGCGCTAGCCCCCACATATGCCCTGGGAGAGTTCAAGGATTACTTGGAGCACAGAATCACCTTCCTGCAAGTCCGGGAGCAGCTTGTGGATCACTTTCTTGCCCTGCACTACCTGGTCCGGGAGCATGGGTGGGCAGAGCTGCCCGAGAAGCTCATCCCATTGTTGCAGTGGATTGCTCACAGGGCAGCACTACCCCTCACTGTGCAACAGGTAAGGGGGTCCTTGTCTTGTAAATCTCTATTGTCTGTGTTATAGAGCACTTGCAAAGGCTTTGTGCATCAGCTGGGCAAGGCTTCTTGAGGTCCTGAAAACGTTTTGCTTGCATTTCTGAAATGGCGTAAACCATGTTATTCAGGACATTCTAGCCCAACCATTTCGTTGGCATGTGCAAATGCTAGATTACACGTAAAGGCAGTGAGGGGACATATGAAGATGCCAATTGTTATGCTCTGCCCACTGTGATGCATCTCTTGCAGGATCGAGTCGCTGATGTGGTGAACCCAGCAATGGAAGACTCTCACGTCTTCATGCCCTCCCTTCCACTGCTAAGGCTGCTGCCTGGGCGGTACCGAGTTAGAGGGAGGCTGGCACAGCTGCAGGGGCCCTGCAATAAGATCAGCAACCGGCACCCAAAGCTGACTCCTGGCATCAACACGGTGTTCTGCCCCCACGGCATCTGTGTAGGGTTCAAGCTTCTGGCATCACCGGAGGGCCCAGGCACAATCCACTCTCTGCTGGCTACACGACTAGAGAATGGTAATCAACTGATATATGGGCCTCAGGAGTGTTGCTACCCTGCTCGAACTTATTGGCCTTCTATTGCAGGTCCCTTCATCATCATCTACGACAATGCATGCAACCTGGCGGCTTACTGCTTGAAGCGCACACCAAGGATGTTCGCTAGGACTAGGTTCTTAGTGGACAGGCTGCACTTCAGCAACCATACTACGTAAGTACACAGAGGTTACTCCTTAGTGCTGGTGCTCGCACTGACCCTTGCACACTGCAGCCTCAATACACTTCTGTTGTAAACCCTTGCCATTGATTTGCAGCCTAAGCAGCCATTTGATGCAGCTTAAGCAGCTGTCATGCTCATGTGTCCTGTGCCAGGTGCGGACTCGCGCACGACATGAGGATGCAAAATCAGAAGGAGGTGCTGGCTGAGGGAGTTACCATGCGCACTCTGAACTCGCAGCGCGCAGAGCAGATCAACTCTAGGCTTGAGAAGGTCCGCACACAGGTAAATTTTGTGTAGTGCGTTGACACCCCTTCAGCAAATTTAGAGGGTTGGCAGGCATCTGCATGTTCTGGGTTCTTTGCACCTCTACCACATGCCAACCCTGGGAAGAATTGAGAAGAATGGTGGTGCTTGCAGGTGGCGTATTCAAAGCATGATACGGTGATGATGATGCTGAAGTGGTTTTTGGGATTGACCAACAAGCCCTTGGTGGATAAGCTAAAGGATGGGCGCTGAGTCTGGCATCCCAACACCTTCTAGGTAGGTGCTTGCCACAGCAGCAGGAGTGCCCTGGTTAGTTAGGCATTTAAACAGCGCTGGCAGCAACGGGCGCTTGGGGTATGTTTTTGAATAGAGCTGCAACTTTCCCAGTGTTTTGTTTTGTGCCTATCTTGTACTGATATGCATGTTTTCCACTCTGAACTTGCTGCTGCCTGCTGCCGTGCTGCTTGTAGGTGTTAACAACAGCGAGCGACCGCAAGCAGAGTGAATTGGCAAGCTAGAGGACTCAGCAGCTGGAGTGACTGCAAGAAAGGTATGGGGTGGGCATGTGGACGGGCCTGGGAAAGTTTGGGGGCTTTTCAAGAAGTTCCATTTTTGGACAGCAGCAGGAGTGCCCTGATTAGTTAGGGCTTTACACAGCGCCGGCAGCATTGGGCGCTTGGGGTGTGTTCTTCAAATGAGCTGCAACTTTCCCAGTGTTTTGTTTTGTCCCTATCCTGTACAGATATGAATGTTTTCCACTCTGAACTTGCTGTTGCCTGCTGCCGTGCTGCTTGTAGGTGTGAGCAACCGCGGGCGGTGGCAAGCAGAGTGATTTGGCAAGCTAGAGGAATCAGCAGCTGCAGTGACTGCAAGAAAGGTATGGGGCGGGCATGTGGACGGGCCTGGGAAAGTTTGGGGGCTTTTAGCCAACTTGCGTTTTTGGACGGCAGCAGGAAGACCCCGATCGGTGGGACTTTACACAGCGCCGGCAGCATTGGGCGCTTGGGGTGTGTTCTTCAAATGAGCTGCAGCTTTCCCAGTGTTTTGTTTTGTCCCTATTCTGTACAGATATGAATGTTTTCCACTCTGAACTTGCTGTTGCCTGCTGCCGTGCTGCTTGTAGGTGTGAGCAACCGCGGGCGGTGGCAAGCAGAGTAATTTGGCAAGCTAGAGGACTCAGCAGCTAGAGTGACTGCAAGAAAGGTATGGGGGGGGCATGTGGACGGGCCTGGGAAAGTTTGGGGCCTTTTCAAGAAGTTCCATTTTTGGACAGCAGCAGGAGTGCCCTGATTAGTTAGGGCTTT
This sequence comes from Pseudopediastrum boryanum, assembly GCA_963556185.1. Taxonomy (NCBI): domain Eukaryota; kingdom Viridiplantae; phylum Chlorophyta; class Chlorophyceae; order Sphaeropleales; family Hydrodictyaceae; genus Pseudopediastrum; species Pseudopediastrum boryanum. The sequence continues at coordinate 4,631,421 of OY744511.1, read as the reverse complement.
ACACAGCGCCGGCAGCATTGGGCGCTTGGGGTGTGTTCTTCAAATGAGCTGCAACTTTCCCAGTGTTTTGTTTTGTCCCTATTCTGTACAGATATGAATGTTTTCCACTCTGAACTTGCTGTTGCCTGCTGCCGTGCTGCTTGTAGGTGTGAGCAACCGCGGGCGGTGGCAAGCAGAGTGATTTGGCAAGCTAGAGGAATCAGCAGCTGGAGTGACTGCAAGAAAGGTATGGGGCGGGCATGTGGACGGGCCTGGGACAGTTTGGGGGCTTTTAGCCAACTTGCGTTTTTGGACGGCAGCAGGAAGACCCCGATCGGTGGGACTTTACACAGCGCCGGCAGCAATGGGCGCTTGGGGTGTGTTCTTCAAATGAGCTGCAACTTTCCCAGTGTTTTGTTTTGTCCCTATCCTGTACAGATATGAACGTTTTCCACTCTGAACTTGCTGTTGTCTGCTGCCGTGCTGCTTGTAGGTGTGAGCAACCGCGGGCGGTGGCAAGCAGAGTAATTGGCAAGCTAGAGGACTCAGCAGCTGCAGTGACTGCAAGAAAGGTATGGGGCGGGCATGTGGACGGGCCTGGGAAAGTTTGGGGGCTTTTAGCCAACTTGCGTTTTTGGACGGCAGCAGGAAGACCCCGATCGGTGGGACTTTACACAGCGCCGGCAGCAATGGGCGCTTGGGGTGTGTTCTTCAAATGAGCTGCAACTTTCCCAGTGTTTTGTTTTGTCCCTATTCTGTACAGATATGAATGTTTTCCACTCTGAACTTGCTGTTGCCTGCTGCCGTGCTGCTTGTAGGTGTGAGCAACCGCGGGCGGTGGCAAGCAGAGTGATTTGGCAAGCTAGAGGAATCAGCAGCTGGAGTGACTGCAAGAAAGGTATGGGGCGGGCATGTGGACGGGCCTGGGACAGTTTGGGGGCTTTTAGCCAACTTGCGTTTTTGGACGGCAGCAGGAAGACCCCGATCGGTGGGACTTTACACAGCGCCGGCAGCAATGGGCGCTTGGGGTGTGTTCTTCAAATGAGCTGCAACTTTCCCAGTGTTTTGTTTTGTCCCTATTCTGTACAGATATGAATGTTTTCCACTCTGAACTTGCTGTTGCCTGCTGCCGTGCTGCTTGTAGGTGTGAGCAACCGCGGGCGGTGGCAAGCAGAGTATTTGGCAAGCTAGAGGACTCAGCAGCTAGAGTGACTGCAAGAAAGGTATGGGGGGGGCATGTGGACGGGCCTGGGAAAGTTTGGGGCCTTTTCAAGAAGTTCCATTTTTGGACAGCAGCAGGAGTGCCCTGATTAGTTAGGGCTTTACACAGCGCCGGCAGCATTGGGCGCTTGGGGTGTGTTCTTCAAATGAGCTGCAACTTTCCCAGTGTTTTGTTTTGTCCCTATTCTGTACAGATATGAATGTTTTCCACTCTGAACTTGCTGTTGCCTGCTGCCGTGCTGCTTGTAGGTGTGAGCAACCGCGGGCGGTGGCAAGCAGAGTGATTTGGCAAGCTAGAGGAATCAGCAGCTGGAGTGACTGCAAGAAAGGTATGGGGCGGGCATGTGGACGGGCCTGGGACAGTTTGGGGGCTTTTAGCCAACTTGCGTTTTTGGACGGCAGCAGGAAGACCCCGATCGGTGGGACTTTACACAGCGCCGGCAGCAATGGGCGCTTGGGGTGTGTTCTTCAAATGAGCTGCAACTTTCCCAGTGTTTTGTTTTGTCCCTATCCTGTACAGATATGAACGTTTTCCACTCTGAACTTGCTGTTGTCTGCTGCCGTGCTGCTTGTAGGTGTGAGCAACCGCGGGCGGTGGCAAGCAGAGTAATTGGCAAGCTAGAGGACTCAGCAGCTGCAGTGACTGCAAGAAAGGTATGGGGCGGGCATGTGGACGGGCCTGGGAAAGTTTGGGGGCTTTTAGCCAACTTGCGTTTTTGGACGGCAGCAGGAAGACCCCGATCGGTGGGACTTTACACAGCGCCGGCAGCAATGGGCGCTTGGGGTGTGTTCTTCAAATGAGCTGCAACTTTCCCAGTGTTTTGTTTTGTCCCTATTCTGTACAGATATGAATGTTTTCCACTCTGAACTTGCTGTTGCCTGCTGCCGTGCTGCTTGTAGGTGTGAGCAACCGCGGGCGGTGGCAAGCAGAGTGATTTGGCAAGCTAGAGGAATCAGCAGCTGGAGTGACTGCAAGAAAGGTATGGGGCGGGCATGTGGACGGGCCTGGGACAGTTTGGGGGCTTTTAGCCAACTTGCGTTTTTGGACGGCAGCAGGAAGACCCCGATCGGTGGGACTTTACACAGCGCCGGCAGCAATGGGCGCTTGGGGTGTGTTCTTCCAATGAGCTGCAACTTTCCCAGTGTTTTGTTTTGTCCCTATCCTGTACAGATATGAACGTTTTCCACTCTGAACTTGCTGTTGTCTGCTGCCGTGCTGCTTGTAGGTGTGAGCAACCGCGGGCGGTGGCAAGCAGAGTGATTTGGCAAGCTAGAGGAATCAGCAGCTGCAGTGACTGCAAGAAAGGTATGGGGCGGGCATGTGGACGGGCCTGGGAAAGTTTGGGGGCTTTTCAAGAAATTCCATTTTTGGACAGCAGCAGGAGTGCCCTGATTAGTTAGGGCTTTGCACAGCGCCGGCAGCATTGGGCGCTTGGGGTGTGTTCTTCAAATAAGCTGCAACTTTCCCAATCTGTTGTTTTGTGCCTATCTCTTACAGATATGCATATCTTCCACTCTGAACTTGCTGCTTCTTGCTGCTGTGCTGCTTCAATTGGTAGGGTTCTACACACCGGCGGCAGCAATCTGCGGTTTCTTCATTGAGCTGCAACTCTCCCAGTCTGATGTTGTGTGCACATCCCTGGCAGGTGCACTCACTCACTACCTGTATTCCACTCTGAACCTGCTGCTGCCTGCTGCTGTGCTCCTTCTAGGTTTATCAACGGCGGGCGGTTGCAAGCCGAGAGTGTTGCGGATGCAGTGGTGCACTAGGCAGCGTAGATCAACGAAGGAGAAGGTGTTGCCATGGATGTGCCGAAGGGACGGTCAGCACCATAAGAGGGAAGCAGCCGAGCGGTTATGTTCCTACCTGGTTGGTAGTGGAAGCAACATCTGGCTTAGGCGGCGAGTAGATGAGTCTGCGATTATGTTTTGAGTTATTGTCTGCCATTGGGGCAGTGGATTTTTGGGTGCTTTTGACCTAGCTGCTGGACCTCATGTCTAGGCATATGTTGTCATGCATGCCCAAGACAACCCATATTCTGTTCCACCTCGCTGTTCTTTGTGACAGCTTGAGGTGCGGGGCCTAGTGGCACTTTTGCTATGGCATATCATGAATTTTGATCATTTATGTCTTTGTTTTTCAAGTACCGTATGTGGGCTTAGATTTGGTAATGAAATACTATGTAGGGACACAGTGTGGGGCTTAGGGTTGCTTGTATTGCAACTAGCACTAGTGCTTTGGGTCTGGGTTGCCGCTGGGTTTAAAGTGGTTTCAAGGGCATGCACACCGTTCCATCCTTGGGTCGACAGCACATATGTGTCGGAGCCCCAGTTCAAAGTAAACTAGGCACAGCTTCTCAGCAGTGGAGGCTTTATATCAGGTCGCTGGTTATGACCTGCAAGGAGTCATCACAGTCCAATTGTGAGGACTGTGCAATTGTATCGGCACTCAGAGTTGTCCCAAAGTAAGGCCATACACTATACCATGTAGTAGCGAATGCATGACTGCATTGTGTTCAAGAGTACGTAGTGCCAATTGAGTCCTTCATTATGATGCATAGTGGACCTACAGGCCAGGTAATGCCACTCCATGGGATCAATCATGTGGCAGGTTTGTGGTCGGAGTGGTAGTCAGGCAGGTTAACTCCCCTGGCACTCCCAGCGTTGTCTTCTTCTAGCGTGTATTAGACTAATGATTGCGTTGCTATAAATCATCTCACACGGCCATAAGATACGGAACAACCGCTGTAAAGCAATAGAAGGAGTGCTTGGGCCTGACCCGTGACGGCAATCGAAGAAAAGTGAGGCAGTGACGGTGACGCACCTGCCCAGTACATTTCGGACTGGGAGGGCTTAGAGAAAGCCCGAGTACTCTATGTCGTTACGCCTGTCTGCTTTCTCTACAAGGTGCGTAGCAGAAGGTGACTGCCCGATCGGCAGAGACCACTGACGGCATGCAACATTGTACCGAAGGGCCCCCGATGCCCAATAGACTCAGAAGGCAGCCCGCCCAGAGCTACATTACCTTGTACAGCACAGCAAAGATATCATTTGGTTCTGAGTGCCAATCACCTCAGAAGGACAGATGCTATGGGTTCTGAAGAGTGGGAGTGGACTGAGTGGGAAAGACTGGAAGCAGCTGAGTGGGAAGGAGCTTACCGACATGGCTACACACTCACGACATACAACACGAGTAGCAGTGAAAACTTACACTGTTACTACCCAGAAGCCTTATGAGCGACGATGGCCGTCTGCATGTCACTACTCTTGCCCAAGAGGTACCCTATCTGATAGACCCAACTGCTGTAGCCGTTAGTATATATATGGTCAATGATTCATTGAACCTGACTGCACTACATACAGTATCCAAACCGTGTGGCCTGCAGGGATGGGCCAACTGCTTGCAGGCCTCAATTGCAGCAGGTCCAAAGTACTCCAGTAAGCTACAGCAAACTGCCTTGCCCGACTGAATTGGCAGACTGCCTTTGAGTAGTAAAAGTGCCGGCCGGTGTACACCGCAGAGCCCAACTCAAGGAGAAGATGCGGAAAGCCGCTGCAGTCAATCATTTAAGAACTCAGGAGTCAAGTGCTATAACTAGACTAGCTGCTCTACTCATTACATTTCATGATATGCCATAGCAAAAAGTGCCCATAGGCCCTGCACCTGAAGCTGTCAGAAAGGACAGCGAGGTGGAACAGAATATGGGTTGTCTACGGCCGCATGCATGACGACATATGCCTAGACATGAGGTCAGCAGCTAGGTCAAAAGTACCCTCCACTGCCCCACTCCAATGTAGCGGTCATGAAAGTGCTGAATATGTCTTATATCATATGATGCTATCATATCATCACGGGCACAGAGTTGCAACCGGTTCAGCGGCAGGTACATTACTTGACAGAGCATGAGTCGCTCTCACTCTGTGGGGAAGAGGAGCCCGAGACAAGAAGCAGCGGAACTGTCTGCCTGGACTAAAGTGGAGACTTAAGTGATCACATAGCTAATCACTGAGACTATCCTGCGTACATACAGCATGCATGCTTTGTGACTGGCCAACACAGCAGCCCAACCAAAACAGGCAGCATGGCCGCAGCTTTGAAGAGATAGATGCAAGCACACCCTGTAACATAAACCCACTGATGCTTTGAAACGCAATGAAGCACCACTACCTTGTGGCGATGCCATACAGCACTTCTAACACACAGCATCAAACGTAGCATGTAGCCAGAACAGACAGACATCAAACAGACAGATACCAGTCTAGCGCACATGCAACAGAACTGTGTTTTACTTCAAAAGACACAGATGAATATGGCAACCCTGCCAAGGTTTCAGCTCCCAAAACAACGCTGCATACAGATCGCTAGCGGTGGCTCATATTGGTCACTTCCAGCAGTGCTGGACGAGGGTCTCTGCCCGCCGCTACCCCTCTCTCAGCACATTGCTCTCCCTGCTGGCTGAGCTGCTCCTTGCCCTCGCCCTTGGCCTTGGCCTTGCCCTGTTCCTCATCATCATCTCCAAAGAACTGCCTTTTCTTCCTCTTCCTCTTCCCTAACCACAGTCACAATGAATGCAGAGTGCAAACCGTATTCAATTGGCGCAGTCAGGCATCAAAACAAAGCACAGCTATTGCTTCATGACATTATCCTCCTTCCTGGAGGTTGGGTATGTTGTCCCCCTGTCATAGCAAAAAGTGCCATAGGCCCAAACCTCAAGCTTGGTGGAACAGAATATGGGTTGTCTTTGGGATTACCAAGAATAATGATATCGTATGCCTAGACATGAGGTCCAGCAGCTGGCTCAGCAGCACTCAAAACAGATGTAGAGGCAAAGTGGTTTCCATGGTGCTTCATATGGCACATAGTTAAGGAAATATTGATCGTGTTCTTCCTCATCTGCTTCAAAGACAATTTTGCGTTATTCCAGCAGACATCAAGGATGTCATGCAAACAACATATCATGCAAGCATCTCTGAGGCATTCATGTTGATGTTGTCTCACCGTCTTGAGCAGCTACTGCAGAAACAGCTTCCATGGTCCCAGCAGCCACTGTCTGATCAGGTTGAGCACCATCTGTTGTAGTCAACTGTGTCTTGTGGATATCATCTGGCGTGGCTGCAGTTCCCACTTGACCTATTGGGACCCCACCTCCTGCTGCTGCTGCTATGCCTCCTCCAACCTCTGCTTCAGCTGCATCCATGCGCTGCTCTGCTGCTATGTCTGCTATAGGTACTGTTGCTGCTGCCTGCTGCTGGTCCGCTTGCAGTTCTGGTACTGGTCTTGTTACTGGTAACTCTCCTGCACTGCCCTGCAGCACGGCTACTGCTGCTGCTGCTGCTGCTTGTGCAAGCAGTGACGCTGATCGAGCCCCTGCTGGTGCTGCCTGCTGCTGCTCAGCTAGTGCTTCAGGTTCCATTTCTATTTCTGGCGGCACCCCTGCATTGGGCTGTTGTACGGCTGCTCCTCCCATTGCTGCTGCTGCTGCGACTTGGTCATGTGCTACCAAAAGAGTGCCTCCTGCTGCTGTTGCTGCGACTGCTGCTGAATTGGCTGCTGTTGTAGGCCTGGGCCTTAGCGGTTGCGCACGGGGTACACCACCGGCTGCTGCAGCTGGAGTGCTTGCACCCCCTCGTACCTGAAAGCAACATGTGGTTTAGAGACCATGTGGTTTAGAGGAACATGTACCGTAATGGCAATGAAGTTGAAGGCACTTCTGCAAACCAGAACTGGATGAAATGGCAGGGACCATGTATCGAAAGTAGGCTATTCTATCCAAATGCAATAGCAGGACTACAGGTAGGTGTTCTGAGTGCTACGTCATTCTAGGCAGTTCTGCCGATTCCAAGCATAGCAGCCATCATGCACTACCCATGCATCAGGCCAAGCACAGCAGCTTCATGCACTAAGTGCGTGGCCTCATTCTTACTTGCGGCTCTGTGATTGAAGCTTGCGCTGCCCATGAGGCAATGCATTGCCCAATCTTCTGCAATTCTGACACATTGGCCTTGTTGAGGAACTTGCTGCCAAAGCCATATTCAGAAGGCCACCAAGCAGGTTTCTGCCGCTGCTGTTCAGCAGGTTTGCCCTGCTCTGACTTCTGCCAGGCCTCAAAAGGTTTGCCAGGATCACGGCACACTGCAAGCAAGGGACACAGATGAGTACAACAATCATACAGTACCCATGACAGCATCACTGCAGCCATTCTCATGTCCTTACCCTTAAGGTCCTGCTTCACAGCGGCACGGATCAGGTGATGCAGGTTGCTTATGTAGTCTGATTTTGTCACAGGCTTAGCTTCAAGCAGGGCCTTCATGCTGCAATCCAGGATAATGGTGAAGTTAGCTCGAAAAACATCGAGCTGGATGGTACATGGCACCCAGAGATAATTGCAGGTAGACCCACAGAGCTGACTGCAGATACACACACGCACACACACACACACATACCTGCTGCCACCGACAGACATCTCCACCTCAGGCTTAGTTACAGAATAAAGGGTCTGTGTAAGACTGTGAGTCAAGACAACACGACCTGTGTCATGCCGAGTAGCCCCAATAGCCTGCAGTAAGCTAGGGTGGGAGCACTCCACATATCTCTCCAGGTCCCCCTCCCCATTCGCTAGCTTAACATTGGCGCAGACAATGAACATGTATTGTACATTCGCTTCTTCCCCCATGATGTCCTTGATTCCGTCGAGCTGCTCCAAGGGAACCACTGCTGTGAGCAAACAAGCCGAAGGGGTGTGTCCTAGTTTAGTACAGCATGCTCACGTTTGCCTTGAGAGTCGCTATCCTCTCTGCCAGAACAGCCTTTTGGCGTCCCTCAGGTACAGGATCCCATTTCTTTCTTCTCGTTTTGGGGTCAAGGTTCTGAAGGGATCGCTAACGCCCAGTGAGCTCCTGCGGCTGCAATCCCTCCACCGTCGCTTGCGAAGACATCATAAGGCTATATAATCCCACGATCATTCATATCCATGTCAAGTAATCGCTGGCTAGGCAGTTGCAGGGTGTGGTTCCCAGGGTCATGGCACCGGGCCTACAAGCTGTTTCACGTGCATTTCAGTCTGCGGAGGCACGCCTAAGCAATGGTACCCTTATACAAGCTTCACAAACGCAGCCCCTTGGTCTACGCTTGGGTTATAGGCTTAAGCAAGCATATCGCAGGAGAACCGGTATTACCATGCTTCGCGCTGGTATTTGAATCATGCCTATGACCCACTCTGTACCTCTGTAACCAGCGGTATAACCTGGGTGACCTGCCTCTTCTATGGTCATAAGCGGCCCCGGGAGGAGACGGAAGACAGATGATTTATTGTGGCCCGCCTGTTCATTCTGGCAGAATACGGAAGGGAGCAGAATGAGAAAGGAATCCCTATCGATATTCTGGCAGAATGACGGAAGGACTTCTCTATTCTAGAAGGAGCCATGGGCATCCCATCCGCTGCTGCCAGAAGGGACCATTCTGCCAGCATGGCAGAATAGACGGAATGAGAGCAGTATATTCTGTCTGCAAAATCATAGCGGAAGGGTGCCATTCTGCCAGGATACGGAAGATCACAGAATATTCCAGTCACAAAACTGCCTTCCGTGTATGCGGAAGGAGGCCATTCTGCCAGCATGACAGCATGGCAGAATTCAGGCGGAATTTAGGCAAACTTCTGGCAGAAGCCAGAATATGCCGTCAAGTGACGGAAGGATTCTTTGTACCATTGCCAGTCTATGCCCTGCCCCGCGCAAGAAGGTCCCTCTCAATGAGGCGCGGCTGGAACAGCTGCGGCAGGCAAGGGAGAAGGCGGCGGAGGCCAGGAAGCGCATTGGCGACGTGAAGCGCACTGAGAAAGCCCTGAAAGAGCGGGAGCTGCAAGCACGTATTGAGCGGGTGCAGGCGATGGAAAAACAACTTATGAAAAAGACCCCGCCCATTCCGGTCAAAAAACGTAAGCACGCACCGCCCCCACCCTCCAGTAGCAGCGAAAGCGAATCAGAGAGTAGCAGCAGTGAAGAGGAACGTCGCCCGCGCAAGTCCAAGCACTCCCGGCGGGCCCGCAGCCTGCCCCAGAGGGCCGCCCCCGCCGTTGATCCCCACAAGCAGCAGGTGCACGCCCTGGCATACGGCAGCCTATGAAACAATCCCTATGTGTAAGCGGAGCAACCTGTAAGGTCTCGCAACCTGTGGTTGCTCGAGCAAGCTTCGCTTGCGAGATGCCCGCGGCCCTACTTCGGAAGCTCTGCTTCCTCGAGCAAGCTTCGCTTGCGAGACTTTTGTAGGGGCCTTAGTGTAATGGATCTGGAAACTACGCCGGTGAACATACACGTCCCTGAGCTGAAGATCAAGTACCCCAAGCGACGCCCCGCCCCGCCCGGGATGCCTTCCCTCTACAACCTGGGCATGATATGCGGCTCCCGCGGCAGCGGAAAGACGACTGTGATGGTCAGGATGTTGAAAGCATACGACCAGGCCAAGTCATTTGACCACCTGTGGCTCTGGGCGCCGTGCTTCCACAGCGACCCCAAGTACAAGCTCTTTGAGCGCGGCACGCACTTCAAGCTCCACCTATATGACCGGGACTTTTCCATCGCGGAATTCAAGGGCGCACTGGAGCTGATTGAGCAGAACAACCAGGAGTATCAGGAGCACCAGGAGCACCAAAAACTGTGGAAGAAGTTCCTCAGACACAAGGATCCGCTGAAGCTGAAGGATGAGGAAGTTCTGAAGCTGGACAAGCTCGGGTGGCAGCCCCCTGACCCCACAAAGTTCACACTGGGTAGACCGACCAACCTGATGATCTTTGACGACTGTGTGGGCAGTCGGGACCTCTACCGCGCTGATAGCAAGGGCACCGTGGCGCAGTTCACCATCAAGCACAGACACCACCACACAAGCATCTGGTTCATGTCACAGATCTTCTCAAACGCAGTGCCCAAACAGATCAGGAGCAATCTATCCTTTGTGGTCCTGTTTGGGCAGAAAAACGCGAACATCCGCAAGCAAGCCAGTTTGGAATTTTCAAGCCATGTGTCCGCTGAGGACTTTGCATCTATGTGGGCCGCTGCAACCGCTGACACGCACGGGTTCTACTTTGTGGACTTTGAATCTCCGCCAGAGATCAGGTACCGCATTGGCTTTGACCGCGCCTTCATCCGGTAAATTTTCCAACCATCCTTCAGAGAGACATGCCCGCACTTTCAAAGACCCAACGCAAGGAGCTGGAGGAGGGCCTGACCGAGGCATACCCCCACCTGGAGCCGCAACTCCTGGGCTACCTGATTGACGTCTACGAGCGTGACTCCCGCTGGCTCAACGACCGCATGCAGGCAGAGCTCCGCCAGGAAAAAGTTTCTGCCCGCAAAGCAAATGAAGCGCCTGTTCCCACACCTTGATGTGGACACGGGGGATCAGAGGAAGTGGGTGGCTACCCCCGCCCGCAAGCTAACCAACTACCGCGCCATCCCCTACCGCCTGGTGCTCAGCAGCGCGTCAAAGACGTCGGGTAGCGCACACGACGCCACCTTTGTGTTCAAGCACCAGCCCTGGGGCCTGGACCCCCTCATGGACCTCTCCCGCACTAAGTTCAAGCTGCGGGTGGAGAGCTTCACCGTCACGGGCGTCAAAAACGCCCCCGGGGATACAGACGTCGCCCTGGCCCTGCTTGTGAATGTGGATGGCCAGGGCTTCGACCAGACCTTCACCTACGACGCCGTTAACCGCGGCATGACCGCCTGTGTATGCACCGCCACCGGCAACCAGCAAGCGCTCACCCTGGCGCAGAACTGGGACGTCCCTGTCCGCACGCTGCCCGGGACAATGCTGCGGGTCTACCTGAGTGAAGTGGGAGCGCCCCGCACGCCTGGTGCCGCGCTGCTGGATGCTCTCACCTCCACATTCGAGTGGCACGCCGTGCTGGCTCTGACGCCTTGTGACGATGTTGTTAATTAGTAGTAAGGCACCATGTTTGAGC
>OY744511.1:4419072-4620065 GCA_963556185.1 Pseudopediastrum boryanum | reverse complement strand
GCAAGCGGAAGAGCCCCCCCCCCCCCGATGTTTTCCCTTCCCCATTGCAAGCGGAAGAGGCCCCCCCCCTCCCCCCCGATGTTTTCCCTTCCCCATTGCAAGCGGAAGAGCCCCCCCCCCCCCCCCCGATGTTTTCCCTTCCCCATTGCAAGCGGAAGAGGCCCCCCCCCAAAAAAAGCCACATTGCAGGGCTGTCAGCAAAGCCATACCATGCTGTGCAGGGGTGCAGTACATTCAATCATGTATCAAACCCAGTCACTGTGAACACAGGCGCCGTAAAAACAGGCACAAACACAAGCACAAACACAGGCACATCCAAAAGTACTGTAGCGCCCGGTAATCCCCAAGCAAGAGGTACCCACCTGTGCACTTGTCCACCAAACCCTCACTGATGTGCTTAAGCAGCTTTCAAGAGACTGGTTTTAGCAGGCCCAGGGTGTTGTAGTTGCTAGTGCTGAAACTGTACTGGTAAGCTGCGGGCTCAAAGGTCGTCATTCCGGCAGGTGTCCCCGCAATGCTCTTCTTATAGGACTCAATCACATTGGAGTTATTGGTAGGCATAGTGAGGGTGCGCTGGGCAATCTGAGGCAATCTGGGCCAACCTGGACAACACAGTAGTACAGCAGCAGTACAGCATTAGTTGAAAAGGTCACTGGTCAAGAAGACCGCTTAAGACACATCTTTATTCTACAGATGCTCCAGTAATGAGGATCTCCACTCACGATACACAAACTCAATAAGACAAACAAACAAGCAAGCAATTGTGCGTATCATGCCAATTACACAAACAAACAAACAACTGAAATGCAGAGAAGTAAGTACCACAAACAAAAAACAAACAGCCTTGACCTAACCTCCAATTAGTCACGAATGGCAGGAGACAAGATCAGTATGCCGTCTGGGCAGCGCTGCTAGCAATGTTGTCGTTGCTGCCATGTTCTCTGGCGCTACCCTTTGGTGCACAGCATTGCACAGCAACCTCATGCACCTTATCCGTGAAGTAAGCTGGGACCATGTCTTTCCGGTCCTGCCAAGCGCATGCTGCCACGTTGCTGAATTGGGGGAGATGCAACCAAGCCAAGCTGTGGCACACAGCAAGTTCAAAGTGATAACCAAGTAGAGCATACCATGAAGGGGTTGCTGCTGCTGCTGAAATCTTCTGCTGCCCCTGTGGGGAGTCCTCAAGATCACTAGTACTCCTGCTGCTGCTAGTAGGAGCCCACGTGAAGCTGCAGCTGAGCTGATCAGGTAGCTTAGGTAAGCAAGGTGCGGCTGCACCCATACAGTAGCCATGCCCTGGTTGGAGTAAGGTGGCGGGTGCTGCACGGCCCAAAAGCTGTGCAGTGAACTATCTCATATACAGTAGCCCATGCTTTGCACTTCTGTAAGCGAGGCCATGACTGCCTTCATGTCAAGCTCTTGCTGCTCTTGCTCCCATCATGCAAAGTCGAGGTCCCATTCTCTCGTACTGCTCTGGGAGCTCCATGCGGGCAAGGTTGGACACATGGGGGTCGCCTATTCGAGACAGGGAGACGCAACACACCACCGCTATGAAGAGGCAATCAGTAGCCTGGAACAGCGGCAGCAGCTGGAGTATTGCAAGCCCGTAGGTAAACGCAAAAGTTCGCAGCAGCTAACCGCAAGTACTTGAATAACCGAGAGGCTACCACTGCTCAAAGGAGTTGTTGTCACAGACATTAAATTATTAAAACAAAACTAAAAAAGGAAATGAGCATGGGCCGTTGCAACTCAGGCAGAAGGAGTGAAGCAGGTGGTCACATGCCTTTCAGGTTTGGAAGGAGAAGTAAAAGTAGGAGGATATGTAACAGAGCAACATATGCTTGCTGCGGAGGCTAGTAAGAGGATTCATATGTAGCTGAATGGGCGGCTAATCCCAAGAAAGTTCAGACGGAGTGACGGAATGACGGAATGACGGAATTCCTCGGTTCTATGCAAATGGTCATAAGCGGCCCCGGGAGGAGACGGAAGACATATGATTTATTGTGGCCCGCCTGTTCATTCTGGCAGAATACGGAAGGGAGCAGAATGAGAAAGGAATCCCTATCGATATTCTGGCAGAATGACGGAAAGACTTCTCTATTCTAGAAGGAGCCATGGGCATCCCATCCGCTGCTGCCAGAAGGGACCATTCTGCCAGCATGGCAGAATAGACGGAATGAAAGCAGTATATTCTGTCTGCAAAATCATAGCGGAAGGGTGCCATTCTGCCAGGATACGGAAGATCACAGAATATTCCAGTCACAAAACTGCCTTCCGTGTATGTGGAAGGAGGCCATTCTGCCAGCATGACAGCATGGCAGAATTCAGGCGGAATTTAGGCAAACTTCTGGCAGAAGCCAGAATATGCCGTCAAGTGACGGAAGGATTCTTTGTACCATTGCCAGTCTATGCAAAGATCAGTGGAGTTTAAGACGTTAAACCATTTCCATGAGATAGAAAGATGTGCATGACCATGGCAGTTCCTGTGCAATTGTAAGGACAGCAGGCCTTGCTGAAAGCACATCCCGTGCCTGGTTATCAGGCAGTACATTGCTGCTACCTTGGAAGTGCAATCCATTCACTAAACAGCAGGGGCTGACTCAGTAGGGACGGTGTCTGGAATTAGGAACCCTGTTGTCGGTTGCAGTCGCCATGAATTGAGAACCTAGTTCAGACACCAACTACTTGCTTTTGAAAGGCATAATACAGCAGCCTATAGTGAGCTACGGCACCCATAGCATATTCAGAATGGTATAGGGTGTATATGGCCTGCTTACCCTGAGCCTTGCACCCTCTGGCAGCTGGCGGATGTCAAAAATGGGCATATAGCCAAAACCTCTGCCTTGTGATCCAGGATGCCTCTCTTCATCGCTCAGGTGACAAGTTTTGCCCTGTGCTTACGCATTGCTGTTGGGTCTGTCACTGTCTGTGAGTGCATTCCTTCAGCTGTCTGGCTGGTGGATGTGTGCTCAGTCAGGCAGCACCCCAGGCAGCACACAGAGAAACAAATAAGAGGAATAAACAGCAGGGGAGTCTCAGGAAAACAAAGTTAATGTCCCCAATGCTACTTTTAGTGTCAAAATCGCAAGTATGATACTGAAGGTGTTCAAACTCCATAGTATGCCATAGCAGAAGGCCATATGTTGATCACCAATTGACCTTACTTTTTAACACTTTCCTTTGCTTTGTAGACTTCATTGAAATCGCAGCAACCTCTGCTAACATGCTGGAAGCAGTGATAGCTGCTCACGTACACTCATCTCTTGCACACAGTTTTGAACCCCTTTCAAGAAACCACCCTCTCCAGTGCTAATAAATTACCAGCTTCAATCAACCAATAGGAGCAATCTACATACATGCACTGCCTCCGGGTGCACTGCATGTGCAAACAGAGTACCTTTCCTATACTAGGGCACAAGCAAGCTTGTTTGAAATCAGGAACCATCAATGTTACCAATTACCAATTACCAAATGGCCCCGTCAAAGCGGGGCGCCGGTGGGGGCAGCGCCACCCACAAGGAGCCAACTTAGGCTCCAACGGCATACACAATTTCATGTCCAAGCTCAAACAATGGCTGCCACCAATGTTAATATGAGACATTGCGGTAGCAACAGAGGCCAGCACACCTTGCTGCACGCCGGCAGTTCCATAGTGCACGACTGCCAGGCTGTGGCTCCTATCTGAGCGCTATCATTGCTAGTACAAGGCGCCCAAATAAGGCAGCATGGGTAAGTCTATTGTAGCCACTGGCTCCTTATGCCTGTCCAAACCCATGAGGCGTGCACTGGCCGTGCAGCTACATAGTGTAAAGAGGGAGTACCTACGACATCGTGTCTTGTTCCCCAGCAGGGGATGCCAATGGGTCACCTGGAATCATGTGCTACTTCCTATAGTAGGCTGGCTCAGTGGAATCCTTACATAAACGGCCCCTTCCCTTGATTCTTCCGTGGCTCTCTCTATATGTGCTACCCGGGCCTGGCACTAACACTGAGCCGCCCACCCCATCAAACATGCCAAGCTGCTACTAATAGGATTGTACTAAGCTCGCAGCAAGTGGTTTGAGTCAGGTGGTTGGAAGCACTGCAGTTCTTGTGTTGCATGTGTGGTCACACCTGCAGCTCAAGAACTGCAGCAGCAACTACCATACCTTGAACTCATGCCTGATTGGTTCTAATAGACCCTCATTAGCAGATTGTGCTCGGAGGCACCCGATGCAGACCATTTGCACCTAGAAGCCGTCTCTGAAACCTAGCACAAACCAGCATAAAACCGGCCCACAGGTTGCTCCCACAGAACCAGGCAGCCTTGATTATGGGATGTATTTATGTATCGGTCACTGGTGTTCCACCTTTTTCTAGATAGCCTGCTGGAACATGTGCTCACTGAACTGCGGAGTTAACAGCTACCGCATAGTGCCGATAAACCCTCCCTGTTGCAAGCAACCAAACAGATGGACAGCTAACTCTTTGTGGCTAATTGCAAAGCTGCTGACCTGATAAACTAGCATATGGCGCACCTAGGTCAGGGCCGACCTGTGCTTACAATTCTGCTGCACACACGGACAGCAGGCCATGAGCCGCATGGCGTCTGTAAATGAGTTGAGCTTCCGTGTTACTGCCAGGCCCTTTCTCAGTCTGCATAGAGGCTATATGATAAATGTTCAAGTAATTGCACAGCATTCCCCATCACACCACGTGTTATGATGCGGACGCCGCCTAGCGACTACCGTATACATTGCATCGACCTGACGTTGCAAGCTGCCCTTTTAAGCACCATCCTGTTGCTGGTTTTCCCTGTCATGTCATTCTGTGCACCCACCTCATACAGGAAAAGACCCATGTCAGCGCACGTGGCTGAGTTGGTCATTGGAGTGTGTCCTTCGGGCCGGCAAATCCCTTGCTTGTGTAAGTCATCGGAGTACTACCCCAGTGCTGGCAAACAGGATGCTCTTGGCTGGCCACACATCCAATTAGGTAGTTGATGATCACGAACAGCGGCAGACTTGTGCACAAATACCCAATGCATGGGATAACTACATTGCAGCAAATTCCACTCCTGCTGCACGGGCACCATGGGCAGAATTTACTAAAGTAAACAAGGGAAAAGGCGAGGTCACTCTTGTTGACGGCAAACTCAAGACCCGTAATGCATTATATAAACATAAAGTATGTTTTGTTGCCATCGAAGGGACCAAGAAACAGGGACTGAGCTGAGCAGTAGTACCTGCAGTCATGCGGCAGTTGGTGTCGGAGTTTACGATCGATGGGACTGAGTTGATGCTAGTCAGCAATCAACGCAACAGTGGAAAAGCATTTACGCAGCAAACTCCAAGCTAGTAGCAACAGCAGCTTACCTACTAACCGCCAAGGCTCATGGTTGTGGCGCTGGACACGCATGCAGCTGCCCTGGACTGAAGGGACGGAGGATAATCTTGAAGAGCGCACTCGCATGCTCCTAGAACTGGTACAGTCTCTCCGAATGCATAGTGTATCTTGGAACCAGTTTCTCTGGTGCAATCTGTGCACGGGCACTCAACACCTGAGTAGCTGTCCACCCGATCGCGCGATGCCTGCGGTCCGACGTGACAGCGGATTGAAATAATGGGAGCCGTGCATAATTCACACCTAACTACCGACACTCCTATAAATGACTGAGTGGACAGTGATGAGCGGCTGTATGCGGCGAGCTGCTGCGACAAGCAACAGCAGCTTCTGCTAGAAGACGGTAGCTGTAATATGTGCTGCTGACCGAGACAGCAGCTGATGACGAGGTCACAGCAGTCTGTGGTCTGAGTGGGAGTGCTGGCTGCGTCATTCGCCTCACTCATTCTTGGCGCGGGGGAGACAGCGAAGGGCGCCGGGAGAGCCTTCTTGCTCACTCGAATGGGGAGTGTGACCGCCCACCGTGCGCGTGTGTACAGTTGGTTGCAAAAGTTTTGGCCCAAAACTCAGATTTTGTTAGGAAATGGTCTGCTTCTGTGAAATGGCATGGCCGTTCATTGCTCTCTTGCACAGGCAGCTTCTGTATGAGGTCCAGGTTGTCACCAATGGGTGCGGTCAGCATCTCTGTTGCTCTGTGTTGCTTGGCTGCTGAGAAAAGCAGGGGTCTTGCAAGGGAGACAGCGGAGGCATTTTTGCTGCTTTTTAAGGGGGTAAATGCTGAGAACTGCCAGCAGGCACAGGTGCCCTTTCTTTACTGTTTAGGGGCAGTAGCATATAGACCAGGTG
This sequence comes from Pseudopediastrum boryanum, assembly GCA_963556185.1. Lineage (NCBI taxonomy): Eukaryota > Viridiplantae > Chlorophyta > Chlorophyceae > Sphaeropleales > Hydrodictyaceae > Pseudopediastrum > Pseudopediastrum boryanum. Next base: position 4,613,837 of record OY744511.1, on the reverse strand, counting down.
TGAAGCAGGCGCAGGGGCTATACCAGTTCAATGGCAGGGCAGGTGGGGGTAGGCAGGGCATGCGAGAAGTTGGGGCAAGTGCAAGGCTGAGCTGAGAGGGCTGTGGGAGGGGAGCAGATGGGGTGTGGGGCTGGCAACCACAGGAGGGGCAGAGGTGGAAGGGGAGAGCCAGGTTAAAAAAAGCAGGAGGGCTATAGGAACAGGGGGGAGGCTTGCTGGTCTGCGTCTGCGGCTAAGGCTAAGGCTGGCTGGCTGGCTTTTATATAGTATATTTATAGGGCACGCCCGGGGCTCGAACTCGGGACGTCTCGCGTGCGAGGCTACTTGTGGTACCACTTGGGCATACCAACTGCAGCACATTGATGCTCTGCCTGTTTACTTTCTTAAACATAAATGGTTGTAAATCAGGTCTTGCTGCTGCTGCTTAAACCCCAGCCTTATGTTCCGGCCAAAACTTTTGCAACCAACTGTGGACATTGGTTCTGCTGCTGCTGTTTGACAGAGGCAAGGGCTTTGGCTTGGGGCAGGGCTGGTTTAAGGTACCAGGGGCTGGACCTATGCAACAGTCACAGCCAGGGTGAATAAATTGTTGCATGTGCTGGCAACCCATGACGGGGGCCCTTCCTAACCCTACCCTCACCAGCTGCAGCAGTACACTAAGCAAATACCAACAACTGAGATACCTTGACTTGCACACTTCCCCTGGTAGCACATGCCATAGGACATTACAGCTGGAGCAGGGGCTGTCTCTGAAGCTGCCTGTGCCATGCGGAATACCCAAAGGGCATATCTGGCGCCCCCAAAGCAGGGTATACCCCCAGCACATGTAGCGAGCTGCTGTTCTCTGCAGGTGGAGCATGATTGGCATAGCCGATGTGGTATTGTAGAAAGGGGGAGCGGTGCTGAATAAAAACATATGCTTTGAGGAGGTTGTTGAGAGATCTGCTAGCACTATCATGGCAAGATCTGGTGGAAAGTGTTAAAACAGCAGTAGCAAGGGCACGTCGGGTCTAGAAGGTGGTGCTGCACCGAAGGGATATGCGTAACTTGTCTTGTTTTACAACAAGCCTGGCCCAGTGAACAACTCTGTGGTATGCTAGACCTTGTTTCAAGCAGTGACAGGTGACAAAGAAAACAGTCCTCCAAAGTGGTGGTGACAGCGTGGGTGACAGCCTTGCAGCATAGGCCCGTCTCGCCCGCCGCTGATTGCAGCATGTAGAAGGAAGCTTCCTACCATCAAACTGGCATGCAAAGCACACCAGCTTCTGTTAATACTGAATCCTTGGCAGTGACCTTGAAGCTTATGGTAAGATTGCCAGAAGCAGGGCCCCTCCAGCAGGGGAAGCATCCATGTTGAAAACCACACTTTTTGCTGCCTGTAGCAATGCTCAGCATTGCAGGGATAGCTAATGTGGGGCCTGCTGTGCAGAGCATGCATGCATGACTGCAGCTAGTGACATGGTACTGTAAAGCCAAGGAAAGCTTGCTGATAAATGGGAGAAGTTCCATTCCATGCACCCTAACTCAGGTGACCACAGGGGCGTACCCACTTTTGACCAAAATCTGAAAAGTCAGCTCAAGCACTTTCTCAATGCGGTTGCGGTTGCCACCAATTTAGCACAGCAGGCAATAATTGCATCAACAAGTTCTTTGCAACAGGCTAGACACAGCTGTTATCTCTGCTTGCACTTGAGGAAACAGGAGGTGCAAACATTGGACACAGTTGGTTGCAAAAGTTTTGGCCCAAAACTCAGATTTTGTTAGGAAATGGTCTGCTTCTGTGAAATGGCATGGCCGTTCATTGCTCTCTTGCACAGGCAGCTTCTGTATGAGGTCCAGGTTGTCACCAATGGGTGCGGTCAGCATCTCTGTTGCTCTGTGTTGCTTGGCTGCTGAGAAAAGCAGGGGTCTTGCAAGGGAGACAGCGGAGGCATTTTTGCTGCTTTTTAAGGGGGTAAATGCTGAGAACTGCCAGCAGGCACAGGTGCCCTTTCTTTACTGTTTAGGGGCAGTAGCATATAGACCAGGTGTGAAGCAGGCGCAGGGGCTATACCAGTTCAATGGCAGGGCAGGTGGGGGTAGGCAGGGCATGCGAGAAGTTGGGGCAAGTGCAAGGCTGAGCTGAGAGGGCTGTGGGAGGGGAGCAGATGGGGTGTGGGGCTGGCAACCACAGGAGGGGCAGAGGTGGAAGGGGAGAGCCAGGTTAAAAAAAGCAGGAGGGCTATAGGAACAGGGGGGAGGCTTGCTGGTCTGCGTCTGCGGCTAAGGCTAAGGCTGGCTGGCTGGCTTTTATATAGTATATTTATAGGGCACGCCCGGGGCTCGAACTCGGGACGTCTCGCGTGCGAGGCTACTTGTGGTACCACTTGGGCATACCAACTGCAGCACATTGATGCTCTGCCTGTTTACTTTCTTAAACATAAATGGTTGTAAATCAGGTCTTGCTGCTGCTGCTTAAACCCCAGCCTTATGTTCCGGCCAAAACTTTTGCAACCAACTGTGGACATTGGTTCTGCTGCTGCTGTTTGACAGAGGCAAGGGCTTTGGCTTGGGGCAGGGCTGGTTTAAGGTACCAGGGGCTGGACCTATGCAACAGTCACAGCCAGGGTGAATAAATTGTTGCATGTGCTGGCAACCCATGACGGGGGCCCTTCCTAACCCTACCCTCACCAGCTGCAGCAGTACACTAAGCAAATACCAACAACTGAGATACCTTGACTTGCACACTTCCCCTGGTAGCACATGCCATAGGACATTACAGCTGGAGCAGGGGCTGTCTCTGAAGCTGCCTGTGCCATGCGGAATACCCAAAGGGCATATCTGGCGCCCCCAAAGCAGGGTATACCCCCAGCACATGTAGCGAGCTGCTGTTCTCTGCAGGTGGAGCATGATTGGCATAGCCGATGTGGTATTGTAGAAAGGGGGAGCGGTGCTGAATAAAAACATATGCTTTGAGGAGGTTGTTGAGAGATCTGCTAGCACTATCATGGCAAGATCTGGTGGAAAGTGTTAAAACAGCAGTAGCAAGGGCACGTCGGGTCTAGAAGGTGGTGCTGCACCGAAGGGATATGCGTAACATGTCTTGTTTTACAACAAGCCTGGCCCAGTGAACAACTCTGTGGTATGCTAGACCTTGTTTCAAGCAGTGACAGGTGACAAAGAAAACAGTCCTCCAAAGTGGTGGTGACAGCGTGGGTGACAGCCTTGCAGCATAGGCCCGTCTCGCCCGCCGCTGATTGCAGCATGTAGAAGGAAGCTTCCTACCATCAAACTGGCATGCAAAGCACACCAGCTTCTGTTAATACTGAATCCTTGGCAGTGACCTTGAAGCTTATGGTAAGATTGCCAGAAGCAGGGCCCCTCCAGCAGGGGAAGCATCCATGTTGAAAACCACACTTTTTGCTGCCTGTAGCAATGCTCAGCATTGCAGGGATAGCTAATGTGGGGCCTGCTGTGCAGAGCATGCATGCATGACTGCAGCTAGTGACATGGTACTGTAAAGCCAAGGAAAGCTTGCTGATAAATGGGAGAAGTTCCATTCCATGCACCCTAACTCAGGTGACCACAGGGGCGTACCCACTTTTGACCAAAATCTGAAAAGTCAGCTCAAGCACTTTCTCAATGCGGTTGCGGTTGCCACCAATTTAGCACAGCAGGCAATAATTGCATCAACAAGTTCTTTGCAACAGGCTAGACACAGCTGTTATCTCTGCTTGCACTTGAGGAAACAGGAGGTGCAAACATTGGACACAGTTGGTTGCAAAAGTTTTGGCCCAAAACTCAGATTTTGTTAGGAAATGGTCTGCTTCTGTGAAATGGCATGGCCGTTCATTGCTCTCTTGCACAGGCAGCTTCTGTATGAGGTCCAGGTTGTCACCAATGGGTGCGGTCAGCATCTCTGTTGCTCTGTGTTGCTTGGCTGCTGAGAAAAGCAGGGGTCTTGCAAGGGAGACAGCGGAGGCATTTTTGCTGCTTTTTAAGGGGGTAAATGCTGAGAACTGCCAGCAGGCACAGGTGCCCTTTCTTTACTGTTTAGGGGCAGTAGCATATAGACCAGGTGTGAAGCAGGCGCAGGGGCTATACCAGTTCAATGGCAGGGCAGGTGGGGGTAGGCAGGGCATGCGAGAAGTTGGGGCAAGTGCAAGGCTGAGCTGAGAGGGCTGTGGGAGGGGAGCAGATGGGGTGTGGGGCTGGCAACCACAGGAGGGGCAGAGGTGGAAGGGGAGAGCCAGGTTAAAAAAAGCAGGAGGGCTATAGGAACAGGGGGGAGGCTTGCTGGTCTGCGTCTGCGGCTAAGGCTAAGGCTGGCTGGCTGGCTTTTATATAGTATATTTATAGGGCACGCCCGGGGCTCGAACTCGGGACGTCTCGCGTGCGAGGCTACTTGTGGTACCACTTGGGCATACCAACTGCAGCACATTGATGCTCTGCCTGTTTACTTTCTTAAACATAAATGGTTGTAAATCAGGTCTTGCTGCTGCTGCTTAAACCCCAGCCTTATGTTCCGGTCAAAACTTTTGCAACCAACTGTGGACATTGGTTCTGCTGCTGCTGTTTGACAGAGGCAAGGGCTTTGGCTTGGGGCAGGGCTGGTTTAAGGTACCAGGGGCTGGACCTATGCAACAGTCACAGCCAGGGTGAATAAATTGTTGCATGTGCTGGCAACCCATGACGGGGGCCCTTCCTAACCCTACCCTCACCAGCTGCAGCAGTACACTAAGCAAATACCAACAACTGAGATACCTTGACTTGCACACTTCCCCTGGTAGCACATGCCATAGGACATTACAGCTGGAGCAGGGGCTGTCTCTGAAGCTGCCTGTGCCATGCGGAATACCCAAAGGGCATATCTGGCGCCCCCAAAGCAGGGTATACCCCCAGCACATGTAGCGAGCTGCTGTTCTCTGCAGGTGGAGCATGATTGGCATAGCCGATGTGGTATTGTAGAAAGGGGGAGCGGTGCTGAATAAAAACATATGCTTTGAGGAGGTTGTTGAGAGATCTGCTAGCACTATCATGGCAAGATCTGGTGGAAAGTGTTAAAACAGCAGTAGCAAGGGCACGTCGGGTCTAGAAGGTGGTGCTGCACCGAAGGGATATGCGTAACATGTCTTGTTTTACAACAAGCCTGGCCCAGTGTACAACTCTGTGGTATGCTAGACCTTGTTTCAAGCAGTGACAGGTGACAAAGAAAACAGTCCTCCAAAGTGGTGGTGACAGCGTGGGTGACAGCCTTGCAGCATAGGCCCGTCTCGCCCGCCGCTGATTGCAGCATGTAGAAGGAAGCTTCCTACCATCAAACTGGCATGCAAAGCACACCAGCTTCTGTTAATACTGAATCCTTGGCAGTGACCTTGAAGCTTATGGTAAGATTGCCAGAAGCAGGGCCCCTCCAGCAGGGGAAGCATCCATGTTGAAAACCACACTTTTTGCTGCCTGTAGCAATGCTCAGCATTGCAGGGATAGCTAATGTGGGGCCTGCTGTGCAGAGCATGCATGCATGACTGCAGCTAGTGACATGGTACTGTAAAGCCAAGGAAAGCTTGCTGATAAATGGGAGAAGTTCCATTCCATGCACCCTAACTCAGGTGACCACAGGGGCGTACCCACTTTTGACCAAAATCTGAAAAGTCAGCTCAAGCACTTTCTCAATGCGGTTGCGGTTGCCACCAATTTAGCACAGCAGGCAATAATTGCATCAACAAGTTCTTTGCAACAGGCTAGACACAGCTGTTATCTCTGCTTGCACTTGAGGAAACAGGAGGTGCAAACATTGGACACAGTTGGTTGCAAAAGTTTTGGCCCAAAACTCAGATTTTGTTAGGAAATGGTCTGCTTCTGTGAAATGGCATGGCCGTTCATTGCTCTCTTGCACAGGCAGCTTCTGTATGAGGTCCAGGTTGTCACCAATGGGTGCGGTCAGCATCTCTGTTGCTCTGTGTTGCTTGGCTGCTGAGAAAAGCAGGGGTCTTGCAAGGGAGACAGCGGAGGCATTTTTGCTGCTTTTTAAGGGGGTAAATGCTGAGAACTGCCAGCAGGCACAGGTGCCCTTTCTTTACTGTTTAGGGGCAGTAGCATATAGACCAGGTGTGAAGCAGGCGCAGGGGCTATACCAGTTCAATGGCAGGGCAGGTGGGGGTAGGCAGGGCATGCGAGAAGTTGGGGCAAGTGCAAGGCTGAGCTGAGAGGGCTGTGGGAGGGGAGCAGATGGGGTGTGGGGCTGGCAACCACAGGAGGGGCAGAGGTGGAAGGGGAGAGCCAGGTTAAAAAAAGCAGGAGGGCTATAGGAACAGGGGGGAGGCTTGCTGGTCTGCGTCTGCGGCTAAGGCTGGCTGGCTGGCTTTTATATAGTATATTTATAGGGCACGCCCGGGGCTCGAACTCGGGACGTCTCGCGTGCGAGGCTACTTGTGGTACCACTTGGGCATACCAACTGCAGCACATTGATGCTCTGCCTGTTTACTTTCTTAAACATAAATGGTTGTAAATCAGGTCTTGCTGCTGCTGCTTAAACCCCAGCCTTATGTTCCGGCCAAAACTTTTGCAACCAACTGTAGCACAGTCCACTGACCGCTGAGCAGTGGCCGGTCACTGTCTCCAGGATCGGGTGGGCTCTGGATGCACTCACGCGGAAAGTAAGCCTGCTAATATAGTAGCTGGAATGTGTCACAGTTCGACATTCGGGGAACATGCAATACTGAGTCAGGTGCACAAAAGCACCTGCTCGTGTCAACACATGCAAAGGGAGTCGAAGCGCCGTTCGGCTCTCGGCCTCGTGGGCAGTTGATAACTGGGTAATTTAGTTGTCACGAGTAGACCTTGCAATATTCCCATGGTCCCATCTCTCAAAAACAATAATGCCAAAAGGTCAATAAGACCATGCAGCACACCACGCAAGGTAACACCTTGCAAGTGGCCACTCAACTGCTCTTCACTGCTGCTACATCTACAGGACCACTGCCTTGCTTGGAAGCCACGTGCAGCATGCCCTGGGTCTTCAGCAAAAAGGCATATTCCAAGGCTACCTCCTTAAGCCGTTCAAACCTGCAATCAGATAACGATTAACAGCATTGTTCAGCTGTCGATGTACTGACTTGAGGGGAGACACAAATGTGGGGTCCACCTAACATTAAGCACGATGGGTACATGGACTTACAGTCAGAGCAAAAGAAGTGCCATTGTATCTCCCAGCCATGCAACCCCTCTGCAGCAATTTCGCAATCATGTGAAACAAACTCTACCTGCAAGATTTGGCAGTAGGCTGGGCTAGGCCCAGTGTCCACAAGATGTGTACAGTGAATTACAAGAATAGGGAGGCACATAGTCCGAATCGGCATCTGTCTACAAAGGCTCGGGGGCTCTCCCAGTATAGCCCTCACCATAGCAAGGGGCAACAGCAGAGTCTGCTGCAACCGTCACACTTGGCTTAGCTGCAAGGTAAAGCCGGAGTGACATGCTTCTTACTATACCTCTTGCCCTAGAGTGACGCCGCATCGACGGCCGATGCTGCTGTGCTGAAGTCACAATAACAGCAGTCTCCATTCACCATTCGTGTTGCATCTATCAAGCTTAACAACTACGAGTGCGTACTCAAATGACCCATGATGTGCATGCTGTTGCAAGCATCACAATCAGCAGCAGGTTACCCCTGCACCCACCCACCTGCCAGTGACACTGAAGTGACCTGCTCCCAGCTCTGTCTTGAGCAGCAGCAGGTTGTCATCAGTCTTGTTGGCCCTCAGCTTGGCCACCCACTTGGCAGGCTCCCAGTAGCCCACACGAGGGTCATGGAGACCTGCTGTCACCAAGATGTTGGGATACCTGAAAAGTGGGTAGGACAGTGGATCGACAAATGTGTGCGAGAGTAGGTGAGTCTATGCGCTTAATCATGCTCATGTGTGTCAGCATGATCTGCTGAAGATACATGGCTATGGCCCATGTAAAAGGACCTGATCGGCACAATCAGCCCAGTCTGATTCAGGGACCCAGGCAAAAATCTGCCTGGGTGCCCAGGCATGCTTGCAATCCGTGGCCCAATTCCCCTATCCACCTTCCACCCTATATATCCAAGGTGGATAGGGTTTGGGTTCAGCGAAGTCGGGTGAGGGAAGCCCTGGTGTGGTCACTCTCAACCGTGTTTGTGGGTGTGGGAGATGCAGAACGATAGAAGAGGGACTCCTGTAGCACATGCTTCCAGTCAAATATCCAGGCACCAGTAGCCAACCAAACCTTGACCTGCTCCCGTCAGTCTGTTGGGTTATCTCCAGGGGGGGTTGGCAGGCGTAAGAAGGGGGGTTGCCAAGGGTGTGTCAAGGGGCTAGAAAGTGGGCCAGTTAACCACATGGTGTGGGCATGTTCAACCATGTTTGAGGGCGCGGGAGGTTAACACAGGTGCCAAAGGTAGGCTACATGCATCCAAGCAAGGGGCCGGCCTGAAGGAGAGTAGCAAGGGAGCTTCAGTACATGTATCCACCTTTGCACTTGGTCAGTATGTCATCGGAGGAATCCAGAGGCCAGCCTGTATTTTGCAGGTGCACAGAACTATGTGATGCATGAGAAACCAGGCAAGTAGGGTGGGTATGCACTACCAGAACCACAAAAAAGTCAGCGAATGGAAATGGAGAGGTCTCCTGCTCACTCTCCAAACCTGCTGCCCAATCTCATGGACAGCACTCTGCGTGCTCAATTACTGGCCCAACCCTCGCCTTTGATACAGAAAGTCTTCTCGACCGCTTCGGTGTCGCCTTCTTTCCCCGCTTCGGCCCCTCCCACACGCGCTCCTCTCCCGCCCGTTTCGCCTGCCATTTCCTTCCATCCAAGTGCAATTCCCCTCTCCATCCCTTTTCCTCCATCACCTAGACCCCGCAATTGCCCATCCTTCAGCCCCTCTCCCACAATCCTTCCTCACCTCTGTGGCTTAACATTATCCACTGGGCTGTAGCTCTTCATGTACGCATAATACTCTGGCTCCTTAGGGTTTCCCCACTCCTCCCACTCTATCGTGGTCAAAGGAATGCTTTCATCCAGCATGGTGGTCAAAGCATCCACAAATGGAACGCCAGCCAGGACGGAATGGAACAGGTCAGGACGCATGTTTGTCACGGCGCCCATGAGCAGACCTCCTGCACTCCGACCCTCTATGCACAACTTGGAAGGAGAGGTGTACTTCTTCTATAAGTAGCAACAGCAGGGAACAAACACATCGTCATTGCAGAGTGAATGCCGGTCAACAACTCAAACAAGGATCCATCGACTGCTTCCCCTTCCATCCCGCTGGACATTGGCCTGGTCCCTCACTTTGACCACAGGACCTGCAGCAGCAGTGAGTTACTTAACGTCCTTTTGCTATGTGATACGTCTCCTCTGAAAAACACCACCTCTTTAGTCACCTCCATCCCAAATCAGCCCTTGTCAGCAGTACCCACATTGCATCCTAACAGCCACTACTCCAGCCCCATTGCCCATCCTCAGTCTTTTGTACATTCAGCCCATGAACCCCTGCCCTTTGTCCAGTCAATGATACACCCCCTCTCTCCTTGGACTACAGTTTCTACTCACAGCCCCCAGCTACCCTTACTTTCCAACGTTTGCCCTGCCATTTTGCGATAAAACCCACGGAGCATCCCAGCAGGGTGTCCTATGTAACCGTATCCTCTCCGCATAAGAGTCCCCGTTCTCAAGCCCCCCAAAGGCAACCCCCCCCCCCCACCTCAATCAAGTGCTCAGCAGCAGCAATGAAGTCTGCAAATGTGTTCTTCTTCTTGAGGTACTTGCCGTCCTCATACCAGTGTCGCCCCATGTCCCCTCCTCCCCGGATGTGAGCAATACCCACCAGCCACCCCCGGTCCATCAGACTCAGCTGATTCATACTGAAGCTGGGGTCGTAGGAGTACTCATAGGAACCATACCTGCAGCAAAGGGAACAAGGAATGCAAAAATGGGCTCAGATTGTTGTTTATGATTTTCTTAACAGTCTTGTGCTAGCCATCTGCTTTACTTGCTATGCAAACAGCCAACCCCCTGTCTCAGGCTGAGCTAATTCATACTGAAGCTGGGGTCGTAGTAGTCCTCAAGGAGCCATACCTGCAGCAGCAGCAGACAACCGGGGGTAAAAGCAGCTGAGACGTGTCACGGTATGTTGTTCTAGAAGCCTTTGATGTGCTTACTGGTTCCTTCACTATTGAAAGGCAATGCTGTTGACCCCCAGGCTCACTTTGACACTGAAGCTGGGGCATAAACTGTCTAATAAAAACCGACGTGGCTGGGGCAAAGAGCAAGATGTGCAAGAAGGGGGCTAATCTGATTGGCCTCAGCCATCTCCACAGCACCCCTGTGCTAGCAGTCAGTAATACTGCTGTGCTTCCCCCGAGGCCCTGTTCATCATGAAAAATTTGTCCTTAACTTGTTCTTTGTGACAGCTTGAGTGCGGGGCCTACGGCATTTTTTGCTATGGCAGATCACGAAATGTAACAAACTCCAGCCAGGGGCTGGAAGGATACTCATAAGAGCAATAAGTACAGCGGGTGAAGGCAAAAACCATATCTAGGTAAACCTCATGCTTAATCTAAAATGCGGTATGCTGTTCCATGCGGTTCTACCTGCTGTACGTTGCCCCAGGCGGGAAGGAGACCCTTCTTACAGAGCATGCCCCAACCAGACTCCCCCGGCTAATCAGCTCGTTCCTATCCCCTTCCTAAGCAGCCCCTTTCCTCCCCTTTTCGACCTCCTTGCCCCCTCCACTTCAAACTGGTCTTTGTCCCCCTTCCCCCCCACCGCACCCAGCCCCCCTTCCGCCCTTCCCCCATCCCAATCCTTCTCCCCTCCCCTCCCAGCTCCCCATGCCCCAGCCCAGTCACTATGCAACATACCCGCTGCTGTCCCCCCCTTCCCCAAACGTAGCAGCATAGGGTCATCCCCATCCAACTTGACCATCCCCTTCCTATAGGCCAGGCCGCCAGCGTGACTGGCACCTCTACCCCATCATTACGGAAGTGCTGGACATAACATGGTCAACAGGGCATTACATAATATGGTCAACAGGGCATTACATAATATGGTCAACAGGGCATTACATAATATGGTCAACAGGGCATTACATAATATGGTCAACAGGGCATTACATGGGCCTGTAGAAAGTCCACTTAGGCTACGCAATGATCTGTTACCCCTTCTTTCTTACAGTCTCCTCGCCCCCCCCCCCCCTCCTTACCCGTGCAGCAGCATAGGGTCGCTTCCATCCAACTTGACCAACCCCTTCCTATAAGCCAGGGTGACTGGCACTTCCACCCCATCAGCTGCCTTCACCCATAGCCTCTCTGTGGTATAGTCCTCCTTGCTAAACCCTCCTAGCACTGGCTGCACCTTCTTGGTTGCCCTCTTCCCTGTGCTCATGTCATGGTCAATGGTACTGCTAGGGGTGGTCAAACTGCTGTAGTACAAGCGAAGCACATTGGAGTCAAAGTCACCAGGGAGGCCTGCAAGTGGAAGAGGTGGCAGGGGAGAGAAGGGAAAGGGAAGAAAAGACGCATTGTCAGCCGTGCTACCACAAACTATGTATCCATGGACACACCCCTGGCAAATACACCTCTGGCCCACCTCTTGACAGTTTGTAAGCAGGGTGACAGCTCTAACCATTCCCAAACTGGCGGACAACCTTAAATATGTGTCTTGGGGCTGTGGCAGGCCAGTCTTAGTTAGCCCAGAATTTACTAGCCTTCCCCTTAATGACCAATCTCCCCAAAAATGCCATTATCAACGAGAATTTCAAACCACAACAGACTGCAGCCTGAGCCCTATAGCTATCACCTCCAATGTCATGCTCAACCTACATAAACCAACCCTAGAGTAAACATGAAGTGGAAATGCATACTTCTTGCAGTTCCCCACTTTCCCGCCACCGGCCCGCAAGAGGTCTACAACCAAAACCTCTGGCCCTTGTACCTTCCACCCCAACCCATGGTGGTTAAACAACTACCCTACACAGCCCCTCTCAGCCCCCCCCCAAATCGTGATGCACGGCTTCCTTCACCACCCCCAGTATTTCCTACTTTAAAGTGACGATGGTAGCCATCTCCACCTTCCTCTCCCCCCCGTTTCCGGAAGGATGGTACAGTGCTTTTCTAGGACTTGCAAATGTGGGCCTGAATTCCCCATCCCTACACCCCTATGTTCCTGACAATTTGGAGACATGTTCATCAGACTCCATCTTCTCCCCCTTCCCTATCTCCATAAGCAGACCACCCGCCAGCAGATAGGTTTTGGCCCACAACAAAAAAAGCTGAGTGCAGGACCCAGCTTTTCCCCAATCGATTACAAGGGGAAAGCGAGCGGACCATACAGTGCTAGAATCCACGTTAACTCACCTCCTGACAGTGTGTAAGCAGGCTCATCAAACTCCATCTTCTGCCCCTCCCCTAGCTCTGAGGGCATGTCACCATCAGCAGGTAGATGATGAACCACAATGGTCTGCTGGGCCCGGGACCTCTCACCAATGACCAACCACTTCTGACCCACAGATGCAGACTCAAGCTTCACCTCCGGCCTGTGGGCTGCAAGCACCTACACAAAAAAATAGCAGCAGCAGCAGCAGCAGAATGCTGTCTTGAGCAAGGGAGATGTCGAGACCATTTAAAAGTGGAACCCTTGCAAAATATGAGCTCTTGAGCCCATCCCATAGATCACAAACCGCTTTTGATAGGACATAGACACCTCCACCTCGGGCCCATGGCTGCAGGCACCTGCTTGAAGAAGGAAGCAGCAGGAGCCGCAGGATTGCCTCTTCTAGAACGCCGTGCAAAAGTCATTCACTCACCAAGTTGCACCCACTGAGCTCGTAAACCTCTCACTTACAATCTTTGCTATCATCTTTACAGCAGCACCTAAATGAAGATGTGGGGAGCTTTTGAGATTGTCACTTTTACTGTTGAAGCCACTGTGCCTGTGAGCCCTTTTACGGATTGATCGTCGACCACTCTGGACCAACAGAGGCAAATCAAAACATCTTTCACAATGTGATCTTTCTGGAAACTAATCATCTTGTTTCGGATGTTGACCATCTGCTGCTTTTTTGACACATCTGGTTGCCCAGTCAGCAGCAGTAAAGCTTCTACTGCCCCCACCCTTCCCCGCTGATCCTGCACAACGTCAACCCTCACATTATTCAACCCTGCAATACCCTCCATTACAAAAACATAGGCCCCAGCTTCCCAACCCCAAATCTACTGTTGTACCTAACCCTGCCTAGGTCTCATGCCCCAGCCCCTCCTGCCCCCCTCCCCCTCCGCCCCATCCTGCTCAGTGTAAAACTACTCATGACACCCTGCAATATCTTGTGTTGCAGAGGAGCCCCACCCTCCTCACCCCATGCCACACAGTGTCTTAGCCAAACATACTGTTCCCCCAACTTATTTCACCCCCTCCCCCCCCTTCCCCACCACTTCCACCTCACCCCCCCGTCTCCCTGTCCTCCACCACTCCTTTCCTCCCTCCGTTCTCCCCCCTTCCCCTTCCCCCCTCTGGCGCCCTGGCCCTTTGCTCACCTGAAACTTCCCAGGGTTGCTGACTGGTGCTACCCTGAGCTCACTGTTAGGTCTCTCCTGATCACGGTGGGTAATGAAGAACCAGCCAGAGCCAGCTGTACTGCTGCTGCTGCTGGTCGTACTGCCTGGGTGATGACTCACACTGTACTCCACATTGTTTTCACGGGGAAAGATCACCTTGAAGTCACCCTCAGGTGTGTCCGCAGAGAGGAACTGGGTCTCACTTGTGATCGCAGAACCTGAAGAAAACGACAGGCAGCATCATCAGGCTTGTATAAGAGGCAGTCAGTCCAGTAAACCAATAAGGTAACACAAAAGCAGCTATGCCATAAGGTCGCTCAAGACCATGCAGCACACAACCCCTGACTAAGCAGTATGGGATCGCAAGAGGGGACCTAAGGGCTGAAACATTCTTCCACCCTGCATGGGCCCTTGTGGCCCGTGCACCACTTGTGAGCAGGAGCAAGCCCAGCCCAAGACGGTCTGCTGAAATCTGATATAGGCAGTAACTTAACTTTCCTGCCTGGTAGGTGCAATTATCCAATTGTGTATGCCACAGTGGCAACTGCAAACGTAACAGCATCAATCAATCAATCAAAACGCAAAACCAGCATGGACATGAGCAATATCAATGCGTTCTAAGGGCCATCAGTTTGCAAGCAGGGATGAAGGACCCTCACCGGGCAGCAGACAGAAGAGGAGGGGAGGACGAGAAGACAGACAACGATTGGAATGAAACCGAGGGTGAGGGGAGAAAAGGGGAAGATGGCTGGAAGGAACCGCGGGGAACGGAGGGGTGAGGAAAGATGGAAGCATAGAAAGAGTGGAGGAGAGTGAGGAGGAGCGGGGAAGAGGGTTGAGGGGGAAGGAGGGTGGAAAGGACGGGGGAGGGGAGAAAAGGAGGGGGTGGCAGGAGACACTGGAAGGGAGGGGGAACGGGAGAGAAGGAGCGGAGCGCGGCCGGACAGGAGAAAGAAAGGAGAGAAGGGCGGGATGTGGAAAAAGGCCGTTCTTATCGTTACCGCCCCTGTACGCACCTGAGTGAATGTAGAGCAGCTTATCACTGTGTGACCTTCCCATGCCCACATAGAATGCTTCATCCTTCTCCTCATACACCAGCACATCTGATGAAGTGGGCTGCCCAATCCTGCACACAGGTAACGCAGCTATTCTTGCACAGGAGGTAAGGGAGGCGATGAGCATGCAGCATGAAGGTGTTGAACTTTCTGCCATTTTGCAGCTGGTCCATGGTAACAGCACTTGCAAGTCCGTTGGGAGATCCAATCTCTAGCTGGCTGGCTGAAACAACAGCAGAGTTGGCTGCTGGCTGGATTGTAAGGTGGAGTGAACACGAGGCTGGCTTTTAGCCACATGCGCAAGAGGTCAGCTAAGGTGCTTTCCTACGGCCTCTTAGGCATTTGCAAGACTCATACACAACAGCAGCTTGGCTATCATGGTTCGTAGCACTTTCCATTTCGACCTGTAGGAGACCCAGACTGTATAAGCTGAATGTGTTGATGCATCACACAGAGATCTGAGCGGGTGCATGTCAAAGAATGAAGGCAAGGAGAAGAGGGCATAAGGTTCCCTCTTTCTCAATCCCCCCTGTCAGAACCCCCTACCTCAAAACATCACCCTGGCCCCCCTTCCCCTGGTTCTTCTGTCACAGACCCCCCCCTTGCTTTCCTTCCTGCGGCCCCATCCCCATTATCTCCCCCCATATCCCAACTAACCTCCGAAGTTCCCCCTCCTCCTTGCTGGGAGCAGCTAAGCCCTAAGCCCCCTCCTCCTCGCTCCCCCTGGCCACTCACTTATGTCTGAGCACCTTGTATGGCCTATCCAGATGATCCTTGATCGTATAGAACAGTGTGCTATTATCATTAGCCCAAACCACATCTCCGCTGGTTCCAGGAATGGGTTCAATCAGCTCTTTCCCTGTTGCCAAGTCCTTGACACGCAAGGTGTACTTCTCTCCTCCCACTGTGTCCTCAGTCCATGCTAGCAGCTGCTGGTTAGGGGAAGTCTCCACCTCTCCAACCTGCAAGAAGCATACAATAGCCAGGTGGTACAGTCAGCAGGCAGTACAGCCCAGGCCTGTTTATAGCATAAGGAGGCCTTACTACAGCATTAGACTTGCCACGACCTGCTACGCAATGGGGAAGATATATCCACAACAGGCAGAAAGCACTAGAATCACACGCAAATCAGCTGGCATGCAGGACAGGCATCTGGCAGTACAACCAAAAGGCGCTACAATCACGAGGCAATACTGCCCCCAATCAATCAAAACGCAAGACCAGCAATGCCAATGGCCAAACAAACCTAGGCCACAAACACAAGGCTCCTGATCACAATCACGAAGCCACACAACCGATGGTGGATTTGCCACACACAAGCTGAGGCTAGATGCAACGGCGTGCACACCAAGGGGAAACAAACACCACCACTAAAACCCAAAACCTGCTCCACTTCCATCACACATGGGTGGCGGGGAGGCAGCAGGATCAAGCACCACCCTAGTAGGGGCTGGAGGTGGCTCCCACCACCTAGGTACTGGTGAACCACCATCCTCCCAGCCACTGAAAGGCACCACATAGCGCTCCACATGCTTATCAATAGCTTGCTTAGTGCGCCTTCTACACCTCACTAACCGTTGGCTTTCCCAAGGGTGCGTAAGATCCCACAACCTCTTCCTCCAAGCACTCTTAATCTGACATGAAGCCTCCCAGCTCCCCTCATCTTGACCAAGCACCTTCAGATCTGCACACACGCATTTCTCCCAGGTATGGCGAGGCCTACCCACTGGCCTCGTCATGTCACCATGTAATGAAGAGAACAACGCAATATGCGGCAACCTGCCCTCCTCCATGCGGCCCACATGCCCCAGCCACCTCAGCCTATTTGCTGTGATGTATGCTGACAAGGTGGCTACCCCACATGATTTCCTGATATGCTCATTGGTGTGCCGATCTGACAGCCTGACCCCCAGGATGCTCCTAAGGCAGCTAGAGTGCACCCGCTCAAGCTTTTGCGATTGCACTTTGGTCAGGGACCAACACTCACTCCCGAACAGCAGAATTGGCAACACATATGCCTTGTAACACTTCACCTTCGTAGCCAATGACAGATGCTTGGTACCCCACATCTTTTCAAACTGCTTAAACCTCCCCACAGCCTTACCCCTCCTGATATTCAACTCCACATCCAACCTGCCATCAGTCACAAGCACACTTCCCAAGTACTTGAACTGTGACACCTCTTTTACCACACCCTCACTGATAACCACCTCTGGTCCTTGCTGCACTGGCACATCCCCCTCCTTCCAATCCTTGTCAATGGACAGGATCTCAGTCTTGCTTGCATTGATGCGCAACCCAAGACTAGCAGCAACCTTGTCCATCACCTGCAGCATGACCACCAACTCCTCCCTGCTGGGACTTAGCAACACCATATCATCTGCATACAGCAGAACAGACAACAGCTCCACACACCCACCACTACCACACCCATCACGCTCAAGTTTCCCATCTGCATGATAGGCTAGCTTCACCCCACATCCCTCCGGCATCTGAGCCATTGCCTGCCGAACCACAAAGTCCATGTAGATGTTGAACAGCAAGGGAGCAATGACACATCCCTGCCGCACCCCGCCATGCACATCAAACCACTCAGACACCACACCACCCATCCTAACAGCAGCCTGTGTGCCAGTATGCAAGTCCATCAGCAACTCTATCAGCTTTGTGTGTACCCCGTACACATGCAGGATGCGCCATAGCGTGTCTCGCGGTACAGAATCATATGCCTTACGCAAATCCACAAAAGCCATGAATAGAGGCTGATCGAATGCTACAGACTTAGAGATGACCTGGCGTATGGTGAACAGAGCATCAGTGAGGCCCCTCCCCTTCCTAAAAGCAGACTGGTTATCAAGCAGTTGTGCATCGATATGAGAACTGATCTTAGCCAAAATGACCAAGACATACACCTTCCCCGGTATACTTAGCAAGCTTATCCCCCTATAGCTATCTCTCACTTTGCGCTCTCCTTTGCCTTTATACAGTGCCACCAACAGTGCACGTTTCCACTCCACTGGCGCTTTCCCTGACTCCCACACCGCCACAATGACCCTGTGCAACCATTTCAGCATGGTCCCACTGAGCTTTAGCATAGGCGCTGCGATACCATCAACCCCAGGAGCTGCCCCATTACGACAGGCAAAGACAGCTTCTTCAACCTCCTGCACAGTAGGTGGCTGAGCTGCTGCTTCACTCTGCTGGTTTGCACCTTGCCCTGCCTCCATCTTCTGCACTAACTCCTCAATGGTCTGCTGCATTTGCTGGTCGAGCTTGGCAGGGCAGTTGAGGACATCAGCAAAGTGCTCAGCAAAGCACTTCACCACCTCCTCCCTGCTTTGGAACAGCTGCTTGCCATCAGCACCCCCTAGCACAGCTGTAGGAGCACAAATAAAAATAATACTGCCCCCAGCACAAATAAAAGAGTGGTATAGCTGTTGCTACTCCCACTTCCAAATCCCCTGAGCCAATGTCAATTTCTTACCCCACAGTCTGAGATCATGAGCTCGTCTGACCTCGACTGACATTCACATCTCCATAACCCATATCTGCAACACTTTACTTACCATGTAGAAGTCCCACTTCCCCTGCTCCTTGCGCTTGTTCTCATCCAGTATGACCTCCTCAGGCTCTGCATCAGAGGGTACATCTGATTCTGTGGGCGCTCCAGCAGCAGCAGGAACCTTGCGCCTACAATGCTGGGCGTACTGCTGACCCTCCTCTGTCCGGGTGTAGTAGTAATAGCCCTGGTACCTGGACAAGGCATGCAACAAAACACACTTAACAAACAATCGACACTAAAGCATTTTTTACAGAGAGGAACATGAGATTGCATAGTGTGATTGCTAATCTGAAGGTGTCACTCATTGTATCCCAATGCAGATTAAGGTCTATGCGTGTCTGAGGGCAGTGCAAAAATCTTAAGCCTGCGAGTGCGCTGGGCATGCTGTGACCCTTCTCTTTCCCAACGTGGTAGTAAGCGCCCTGCTACCTGGCACACACAAGGGAAAGTGAACAGCACAAGGAAGATGAAGCATGCTGAACATGTTTTCCATATGGGCGGGAAGGAGAGTCCCTTTTGTATTCAGTGCCGGCTTGAAGCCATGCTCTTACCTGCCTCTGTGGTGCATCCCTTCAAGAGGCAACTGCCCTTGCAGCATACTGCAGTGTGGCTCCCAGCAGCACCAGCCCTCTTCACCTTGAGCCATGCTGTGATCTGGCTCCTTTAGGCATCCTTTTGACGGGACATATCATCGATGCAGGCCGCAAAGCCTCCCAATTACTGCCCCCTCCTCTACCCGCCCTGTAACTATGCTTTAAAGTATCCTCCCTTTGTGCGCCCCCCGTATGCACCCGCAGCCTCTCCCATACGACCATCCGTCCTATTCACTCAGGTGGCCCAATCTCTGCCCTACTTACAATGTCACCCCCCCCCCCCCTTCCCGCCACAATCTTCCCCCGCATTTTATTGATCTGCGCTGATCAGCCTCCTTCATGCAAGCGCCAGCCCCCTTTCTTGTAACCCCCACCCCTCCATCACAAACCCCCTCTGTCCCAACACTGCCCTCTCCAATTTCTTACTGTGCTCTGATCAGCCTCCTTCATGCAACCACCGCCCCCCCTCCCTTACACCCATCCCCTCCTCTTGCCACCGTCGGCCCAGTCTCTCTCCCCCCTGCTCTACCCACCTTGTTGCTGTGCTCTGATCCGCCTCCTTGATGCG
Source organism: Pseudopediastrum boryanum (assembly GCA_963556185.1). Lineage (NCBI taxonomy): Eukaryota > Viridiplantae > Chlorophyta > Chlorophyceae > Sphaeropleales > Hydrodictyaceae > Pseudopediastrum > Pseudopediastrum boryanum. The sequence goes on along the minus strand of OY744511.1, from coordinate 4,594,500 downwards.
CCCCCTCATCTCCTTGTACAGCAGCTCCTGCACCTCCTCAGTGTCCTTCAACACAGCATTAGTGTAGCTGTTCTCTGACTCAAGGTAGGAGATCACCTGCTTGTCCTTACGAGCATCATCACGGAGCCTGCCGGTCATAAGGACCCAAATCAATGAGCTTGAGCACCTTTCTTTAAAAGCCAGGTTGTCAGCTGACGAGCCAGACGGCAACCAGCCAATGGAGGTGCTCCTAGGTGTAAGGTTTGGGGAGCTGGCCTATGTGCCCAGCTCACTACCCACTAAAGCTAAGGGCTAGATTGCGCCTAAGGGACTCACGGGCCTAACCAAGACATAAAGCTTACATCATCAACCAACCACCGACCAACGAGGCCATGCCCAAGCCAGCCTTTAGGTACCTTCACAACACAACACAACACAACGCCCGTCGGCTCCTGGACGACGAGCCAGTCACTCAGTGTCACTCCAACCAGTCACCCAACCAGAAACCTATCAGTAACCTGGCAATGAATCACCCTGTGGCCTCTCAGATGTGCACAATCTGGGAAGTACAGGTCTATGAATGCATGCAATACATTCAGGAAGAATGCCTATAGACAGTGTAGGAGCATAATAGCTGTGTCCTTACACTAGGTGTTTTCTGACATGAAGTAGGACGTCACCTGTTGGTCCTTACGAGAGCCATTACGGAGCACAGGGATCATTAGGAGCCACCCATGCATGCTTTAGCTTCTTTCATGGATGCACAAATGTTGTTCAACATTGCAGCCAAACAGCCAGTCAGGTAAACCATAAGCCACCAGGACTTGTCCACGGATACATGGGAACGGCCTGTCTTTTTGTGCTCATCACAAAGCCTACATTTTGTGGAGTACCACCATGGTGACTTGAGCAGAGAGGTCTTACTTGTTGAAACCATAATGTCCAGAAGGCCATCTTGTTGGGTCACAAAATGTCGTTGCCTTTGTGGGCATGAACTAAAACATTTCCTACTAGGTGCATTGCCAAAACCAGAGTTAGGCCATTGCCTGCTTGTCCTTGTGAGCATCGTCATTATGCCCACCATCATTACACGTCAAGATGGCGAGATTTAGCCTTGCAGACAAATGCGAAGCTGTTATCGGTCATCACGACAAGCAGCAGTATAGCCAGCCATATGCCACTAAAGAGTCCATCAGCTATAGGATCATGCTTCACCGTTCAGGTTTTAATTTGTGATTTAGGGTAAATATTACAGGACCTCACCAGTAGTATTCATCCAGGCGTAGATCATTGTGCAGCTCCATCTGCTTGGAAATCTTGGGCGCAACAGGGGGAACCAGGACCTCTGCATGGGGGCCAACCACAGCAGAGCAAGCTCGTATCAGGTAAATGAGCAATATACATGCAGGTGGTATCTTGCAGGTGTATTTTTCAACAGCACAGGTTGCTGTCCTAGCAGAGAAGCTTGAATTTTACGTCAACCCAAAGAAATGGTGTTGGGGAACCTTAAGGACTATGAATGGAACCAGCGCCCACTTGACTCGCCTCAATTATGGTGACGCCAAAGCCTTAAACGACTTGCACAAGTAGGTACATATGATTGAGGCAATCAAGTTGTCGGATTCATGTGCCCATTCCTGCCCGCATCATACCCCCAATACCAGCAAACGAGCACACACTGCACAAAAAATGGTCTTTCACAGACCACTGCGGATCTACATGGCCTGACAACTAGGATTCAAAGTCAGCTTGGCAAGCACACAAAGCTGACAGCAATAGCAGCAATGCTTCTGCAGTTATAGCGCTGACAGGTGATGAAGTGGACCCATATAACGGTGCAGCAAAGAGAGTACAAGCCACTGGTACTAGGGGCTAGCTCCGGGTGCTGAGAAGATGACACTAAGCAGCAAGCACAGTGACTGGTCCAGTCAGCAACACAATCATACTGTTGTTTACCATACTCTAATGAAATTGATATGCCACTGTACTCCAATTTGTCCCAGCGGCTGCAAAGCTGTGCCATGATGTATTCCATGTTGCTATATCAGCTGTACAGGCATGCATAGCAGACTTACGTAAACGCTCTGCCTCAAGGCTCAAAGGGGTTTGATGCACATAGTCTGCAGCCGCCCTCAGCAATTGCCGCTTCTCTGAATCTCTGACGCCTGCACCGTGCAAGAACATCACAGATACATTATGCCACAGCTAGTCATGAAAAGCAACTTGAGAGCGCATTGACCAATGATTGACCTTCAATGATCATGAACAGGGCAGAGACAGCTTTGAGGTGGTGATCACAGCTGCCTGTTTGTCTACTTCTCATGTTTCACATCCCCACTGATGATGTTTCACATCCCCACCGATCTAAAACTCGCTCAATTCCTACTCTGCATTCCAGCCTTAAAGCTTTTGCAATCAGTTTTATGCTGCACTTTTGGATAGCAGCGTTGGGTGTGCCTTCTGCATGCAGACTGCAATGAATGGTATGAAGTCATGATGGGCATGGTAATCCTGCTGCCTCAAAAAAACATGTGTTTTTTGGCTCCATTTAAGCTACAGCAGAGGATCCTCAGTTACTGTGGTCACAAGGCAATCAATCACCATCTGTCCAAAGGCTTCTGAAGCCTCGACTCAGGGTAATGTTTCTCCCCTCCTCTCAAAGGAAACATATATGATCAGTCAAGGCAGATACATTCGAAGGTAGGCAAAGCGCAGCAGGCTACATTGTGCCTAGTCTTTGCATCTAAGATACTGGAACCTCCTCTGACACAAACCAGCCCAAAGCCTTCAAGAATGTGAGTGGACTCATCGATGACATTAGCTAGCCGTGCACTGATGCTGCTACTCCTGTTCTACCTGGCTTTGGCCATGCCGTAAACAGATGACTGTGTCCATGTGAAATCAGCGTCCGGACGAGCCTTCGCTCCTGCAGGCACAAAATGGGAGTTACAAACAACACACTTGCTGTGGCAGGGAGCTGAAAGGAATGCAGAGAGATTCTACCTCCGTGTTCATCCATTTGTAGTTGCCGTTAAGCAGCCGCCTTGCTTGCAATCCTTGCATTCCAGACCTGCAATGTCGAGCATGGATGAATATGAAATACTCTTATGTACCTATCGGGCTTTCTATCTCGTACATGTGGAGTGTGGAGGAACATGAGGGGTAATGAGGAACGTCAACCGAAACACAGGTCTGTTCCAGATGGTCATTGTGCTGCACTGCAGAGACAGGCAGCAGATATCACAGCCTATGCTTAGTACCTTCCAAGGGCTGCCCCGGCAACTGCGCCGAGCGCCATGCCAGATATCATGGCTGTTGTTTGGCGCGGCATCTGGTCCAAAGTTGGCACCCTGGTGAGCACCAAGCAGAGAACTGCTGCAACCAGGCGCGGCCAGAGAAAGAGTATGTCTACGGTATTACGTGTTAAGGGCGATCTGGTGTCGCTTTCCCCTGCAGACTCCTGGTGGCACGCGGGTGCACCTGCCGAAGATCTACCGGACCTGGGCCGCTCATGCCACAGCTGCAATGATACAGAGAATCGTCGCATCAGAAAGAGATCAGTCAAGCTAGTTTGCATGTGAAGCAGTTCTCTGAAGTTCCGGCTCCTGCCTGTTTCCAACGAGTGGCACCGGGCCGACGTCACTTGTCAGGGAAGTGATACTATACTTTGCCAGAACTGCTGGTAAATATGACATCCCATTTCCCACAACCGTAGCAACCGTTGTTGTTTTGCTTGCTGTGACCACCAATGCGCACATGCTAAGTTGGCTGCCCATTGCTAAATTCTTCCACGGCTTTGTTTAGTCGGGACACGTGTTCAGCGCTCTTTGCCTTTCCCTGTCGTTTTGCGATGCTTCCCAGTGGCCAAATGAACCGGTAACCCCTAAGCTATGCTCCAATTACAATGCCACCGGCCACAGGGCTACTGTGGTCACACGGCTCGCGGCCAGTCTGCCCTTAGCCGTGTCTTTAGAACAACTTTAGGACCACAGCGGAGATGTCTAGATTCCCACTACAGGCAGCTGCAGCAGCAGAGCTGGACAATAAAGTGTTCGGCAGAGCCCACAGGCCAGGCACTGACTAGCGCAGATGGGGCGGACCAGCAAGCAGGAGAATTGCCCTATGCCATATCAACCATGCAAGAAGAGCAGGAGCAGGAGCTTCGGGCGATGACAACAGAGCTGCCGAAGCAAGAAGCACGCTTGGAGCTTCTAGTGTTCTGGGTAGCGGCAGCCGTGGCCTTCGGCTCGGGCATCTGGTATGTCGAAGGAGCAGAAAAGGCCCAGGAGTACTTCGCTGGGTACCTCTTAGAGCAGAGTCTATCGATAGACAACCTTTTCGTGTTCATCCTCGTCTTCAACTACTTCAAGACACCTTTGGAGTCCCAGCCCAAGGTGCTTTCATATGGCATACTGACAGCAGCGGTTCTGCGGTTTGTGTTAATTGCCCTGGGGTCAGAGCTTATCCAGCAGTTTGAGCCGCTGCTGCTAGTGTTCGCCGTTATTCTCCTCTGGTCAGCCTACAAGCTGCTAGTAGAGGACGACGAGGACGATGAAGACCTCAGCAACAACTCAATAGTCAAGTTCTGCAGGAGCCTCTTGCCTGTAACAGACCACTATGATGGCAGCAACTTCTTCACAGTCAGCAACGGGACACGCATAGCTACCCCGTTGCTGCTCACCCTAGCTGTCGTGGAACTCAGCGATGTGCTCTTTGCAGTAGACAGCATACCTGCTGTCTTCGGGGTTACAGTGGACCCCTTCATAGTGTACACCAGCAACATGTTTGCGATCTTCAGCTTACGGTCCCTCTACACCTTCGTATCCACCATTATGGCTGAGATGCGCTACTTGGATAAGAGTGTAGCATTGGTGCTGGGTTTCATTGGGGTGAAGCTTGTCCTAGAGTTTGCAGACATTAGAATTCCAACTGATGTAAGCCTGCTTACAGTGGGGCTGTTGCTTGGCAGTGGGGTGGCTGCAAGCTTGCTACTGCCAGAGCCAGCAGAGCGGGAGTGAGGCAATTAGGGGACCGCAAGGTTGTGCTTGCCGCAGGAAGGTGGAGAGCAGTGGTGTTTAAGCAGCAAAAGGTGGATGAAGTTACGTTTGGCAAAGCCGTAAAATGCCTGGAGCAGCAAAGGCTTTCTATGTGCAAGAGCCAGCAGCGCAGTGATTTGACTGTGCATGTACAGTCCTGAGCTGGCAATGCTTGAGTGTTGCGGGAAAGCTTTTTGTCAGCAGAGTTGAAGGAGTTGGGGTTGGGGTTCAGTTGGCAAGAGTTGAACCGAAGAGTGAGCGGGGTTGTTGGAGAGTGTACGACACCAAGCACATGTTGTAATTTTGGTTGATGTTATGCCTGCAATTTTGCTGAGCCAGCCCCAGGGGCAAGGAGAAAGATACAATTACGGTGGGAGGGACATGCTATGCAGGGGTTTCTTGGGGAGGTGCTACCTTTGCTCTGAGACTGTGGTGCTTGATGTGTATGTACCTGGCTTGAGGAGGTTCTATGGCTGCTAAGTAGTTGCCAAGCTGTTGAAGCTGTGGTTCAATATGGCCTGGTGTGATGTGCATGCCTAGCGCCTGTAGTATTGGTGTCTTTGGTCGTTTCGACCTAGCAGCCCTTTGCGGTTGCCACACCTTAAATGTTTGTTATGTTATGTTATTGGCAAGAGACGTGGTGAGTGGCAGCATTGTGTTCATGAAGGGTTTGGTTGGTCCGTTGCTGGAGAGTTGATTCCTCACGCTGGTGGCACAAAGAATAGTGGACAAGGGGTGGATGCATACAAGCAGAAGCATATGAATGGGGATTTGGTGCAGAGTGCAGGCTCATGCTCCTGTTGGCAGTGGGGTGTGTGAACTGTACTGCCAGTAATGATAACATGGGATGGTTGTCATTGCATGGCTGGGCATATGCTGGGACCGACGTTCGATGTTGGCTGATGTCAATAGGCTTCTATATACGGCATTGCCATAGTAGAGCCTTGTTCTAGTGGCATGCTGCGGAGCAGCAGCCTGAACACAAATTGAGGACATCATGCGGTGTATGCTGTGCACAGTCAGGTCCAGAGTGCCAGCTTTATGCCAGGTGCCTCCCCTTCTGTGTGCGATGTTTCATATCTTGCTCTGTGGAATTTGCGCATTGCAGCTATGCAATATAATGGGTTTGGTCAACCAGGATGCAAGGTTATCAATGCCCCTTCTGCCTCTGTAAAAGGAAGTTGTATTGAGACAAGGTGGCTAAAGGTTGGTTAAAACTAGTTTGCCTCTGTGGGGTGGTCTGCCGAGCGAGCCTCTGGGTTAGGCCTTAGGAGGCCGCCCAAGTGTAAAAGGAAGTGTGGGTGAAGTGACCTTCATGCTGGCTCAAGCATGATTTGGACACTTATAGGGGGCGAACCGGGGAGGGGGCAGCTTTTATCCAACAAGATCTTGGATTCTGCTCTCGTTGCAAGCCGCGTATATCCTATCCCGGCTGACGGCAGTGTACACGCTCCCAGCTGAAAGCAGCAGCAGAGCCGCATGCGCCCTTGAGTTGGCGAGGTTTGTCCGACTCGGACGTGTCACCGGGTTACCTCACTCTTTCAAACGGGCTGCCCATACTTGTGTTTGTCAGTAGGTCTACTTACGTCCTCTTCACTCCCATCATTGTGACCAAAGGAGGGTAAAGTGCACGGAGTTGATCGGTCTCTGTAGAGTCATGACCGGTCTGGGTGGCATGCAGCTTTGACCAGGCCAGGAGTATAGGCTACCACGAATAGCAGCAGAAGCAATATCCACAGCAACGAATACTGTAGCAGACTGTGGTGTGAGTGCTGCGGTATACTAGATGCTGAGCAACCATGAGCGAGTCTGGAACTAGCGATGGAGGATCCAAGAGCTCTGGAGGAGGTTCCGTCGGTTCCAACGCTTCCGACGGGAAAGCCTTAAACGACTTGCACAAGTAGGTATATAGGATTTTCGAACTCATGTGCCCATTACTGCCCGCGTCATACCTCACCAACATACCACAGAGGATGATCTTTCAGAAATCATTGTGTATAGACATGGCCTGACAACTAGGCATGATTCCGACTCCCATGTAGCGGGTCACAGCAGGAACACAGTAGCTGACTCGATGTGCTCATCTCCCTAACAGTGATGGCGAAGATATCGGGGACCTCCTCAATCAAAACAAGTCCTGGTTGGAAACGGTGCGGACTTCGGGGTCCATTCTGCAGTGAGGTGGCCTGTACCTCCGCTAACCCCGCTGCTACTATACAATAAAGGTCTTTGCAACATTGTTCACCTTGACCAAGAACAAGAACACTTCATCATGGCGGATCACATCAATCAAGGTGGTTCTGCTCTTCCTCCAGGTGAGAAGCCATACCAGCAGTCACAGCTTAATGTGCATATGTTTTTTTGCTACGCTATGTACTGTGGTCAGTTTTAGTTCTGAAAGCTTCATGTCTGTTTTTGTCGTGCAGATCTTCAGGATCGTCTTCAATTCGAGTATGGGTTGGGAGATCAACAAAGATTTTTGGTATGTAGAACTTGGCTGTAATTGAAGGCGGGCATGCCTGGTTTGGCTGTAGCCAGTAAGCTGACAACTAAACACCTTCTCCTTTCCAGGCTGTTCAGCTCATGGTCCTGGATCTTGTATAGGATTAAGGTTGTGGAAAAGGTGAGGGGCAAGGGTGAAGCCCTTCAAATGGCGCATGCCGGTTTTCGAACAAGCCGTCTGTGCCTTTTGAGTTGCCAAGATCTTCTTGATGCTGCGAGGCTCACAGTAACCCACTCTCACAGGGCTACGACTTCTACATCACAGTCTTCTACACTGTCGCAAGCGCAACAATATTCTGTGTGTGCGTTACTGTATGGGTAGCACTGCTGCTCAGAAAAGATGACAATCCTGGATCGTGGATGAAGAGGTATGGTTCGCTACTCTATTACGGACACACTGCAGCACAGGCATGGTCCATACCCGGCTCCAGCACAGCCTGCATCCACAGGAAGTGTAGAAAGGAATTAAGTAACTCATGATTATTTATGTTGCTTGCTTTGCACTACAGACAAGCTCAATGAGGTTAATCTGCACCAAAACTATCTGCAGAGCTTTCAGATCCTCCGATCATCTTTGCTTACCTGAATCCTTACCTATTTTGCATGTCATGTGATCTCATGTAGGTTGGTCACGTCCCTTCAGTGGTTAGCATTCCTCCTTTTCCAGATGTTTTGGGTAGTAAACCTGGACCTGCTTGCCTACATCTTCAGCTGCCATTGGAGCGGAATTGCCACACGGCAGGTGTACCACGCAGGCTTTACAGATAAGAGTGAGTTGTTGAGCAAGCCTGTCCTTGACAACTTTGCATTTACGTCATCCTTATCAAACTGATTGCATGTCCCCCTTACCAAGGACATTACTCACGTCGCTGCGTATCTTTCCTCCCTGCAGACTGCCTGGCGATGCCTCATCTCGCCCACATGGGCTTTGGCCTCTTCGCGACAGTGGTTTTTGCCTTCACAACTTCTCTCTTGGTAAGTAAACATCTTCATTTGTGAGTCCACTTACTGCAAAACAGCATGCCACTGAGGAAAGATCAGCCCCACAGAGAATCGGGTAAGCCGTTCGCTATGGTAGTTTCTGATCTTGCTGACCCTGCTTTTATCTTGCGCTGCAGTCGATTGCCGACAGTAACCTCAATCCCATGTGTGGAGATTTGCTGGGGTCACCTACGGCTATGGTCAACTTCAAGGTGCTTGCCCTCAAGTTCATCCTCGTCATTGCTGCAACAAACCTCGACGAGCTTCAAAGAGTCCAGGTCATCATTGTGTTTGTGTGCTTGTGCCTGATCTGCTACTACATGCTCACATCGGTAAGCCGTTTGTCAGACCTGCTATTGTAGGCCCGCGTCTATCAGCAGCTGTGCTCATTGAGATCTTCCCCTTGAGAGAGCAGCAGTTACCTTACACATGTTCACTGGGGTGATTGCTATGCCTGCCATGCCAGACTTGTCTTGGGGCAGAGCGCCCTGAGCCTGGTGCATTAGGCTGTCATTAGGCTTTAAGTTTTGCTGCAGTCTGCTGAAAGAAGGTAGTACTGTGGGCCCTATGGAGCTGACCTAAAAAATGTCATCTTGTTGCAGAGCCCATATTACAATGAAGTAATCAACCACATGTGGGTGGGCCTGTGGTTTGGGGTGTGCTTCTCGTCAGGGATGCTGGTGGCTCTGGTGTATACCGGCAGCAAGGATGATCTTATTGCAGATCGCCTGTTAACAACAGTAAGTGGTGCCCGATTACAACACCCCTACTAGCTGTTCTTAAAGGAGCAGTACTCATATAATGGGCAGAGTCCTGGTTCAGGGCAAACCATTACAAGTTGGTTCTGCATACAGCATATACACATGCACATCAACTTCTCGCTGTAGATGTTATCGACCAGGTCCTTGTGCAAGTCTTCCTATTCCACCTCCTCCACCATTCCTATTTCAATCTCATCTTATACCACTGCAGAGCGTCGCATATGGAATCTTCCCAGCTGTCCTGGTGGGTGCTTTGTGCTCATGGCTTATCCTAAGATGGAAGAAGAGGGTTGTGCCTGTGCTCCGGCAAGCCTTTGCAGCACGCACACCAAGTACAGACCTCAGGGCTGTTTTCCGCTTTGGTTCGCCTGACCAGGTAGGGAACTGGACCTTGTGAAAGGATATGCTGCTAGGCTAAGTGATTGTCATCTAGTCTAGGTGTGATTCACTTGCACCAGCCGCTGCTGTGGTTTGCATGACTTTCAAGAGCTGCAAGCAAAGAGGAGTATAACTGTTGTTTCCAAGTTTCCTGATGCAGCTCTGCCAGCACCCAAGCTTCCTGCAACTGCATGCTTGCAACCCAAAGGTAACGAAGAACTCTTGAGTTTCAGGTGGAATTGCTGGCACGAGAGATGCGTAAATGGGACCTCGATGATGTACCGGACCCACAAGCTGCTGAGTTTGGAGAATTCGTTATGAAGGTAAGAAGTGCCATCTTCACCTCCTAGACATCTGCAGCTATGTATCCATTGCTTTCAAAGCCATGTTTACATCGCGCTGTAGCTTGGCCTCGTTTCGTGCAGCAGGATGTCCAGGCATAGCCAGCCGTAGCCTGTTCTGTCTTATTTGGAAGCTGATAATGCTGTGCTGATCTGCAGTGCGGCATGGCCCGATTTCCACAAAACGCCTTGATGCTGATCATGCTCGGCAACTGGACGATTGAAGTCCGCAAGGATGGTGAGAAGGGGTTTGGGAAAGGGAGTAGTAGGATTTGGATATCAATCAGATGGCCTTGACTGACAGTTAGCTCGTAGCAGCCTTTTGCATGGTCAATGCATGCAACATTGGAACAAGGCCTCATAAGGCTGTGACAGAGATCAGTTGAAGAGAGCAACCCTGAGCCAGCCACTTGCAGAGAGGGCTGGGGATGAACCCAAGGAGAAAGAGTCTATGTTCCCTGGAAAAGCATCCTAATTGGGATTGTTGAAAACACTCTTGCAGCCTAAGTGACTCTATTTGAAGACTCCTGGGATATCTAGCTTCCATTGTGTCTAGATGGGAAGCTGCGGTGTTAGCTGGGAAGATCGGCTGGGGCCTGAATGTTGCAACAGAGGATTGCCATTGCTGGGTGTGTACTAGGCCATCAACGGTCCCAGATATTGTTTGGCCTGGACCTGGGGCCTTTGACCTTGCTTATGATTGGAAATGTTAATGCAGCCTTTCTGAAGTATACGCGGCTGTTCATTGGACCAGCCCTTATGTTGAAGAATGTGTACTCAATATCTTGGCTTCTACGGACTACGGGGTAGTACTAACGTCCTGGCAAGACAATCAAAGCTCATTTGCCATGCAGGCCAGGCTGCTAGGAACATGCTGCAATTGGCGGCGCAGTGCAATCCATCTTTGGTGGAGAAATACTTCATCTACATGTGCAATGAGATGCTAAAGAGACTCAAAACTGGTACTGAAGGCATGGACCTGATGGGCTACGTTGAGTTCCAACGGAACTACAGGTGCTTATTAGTTCAAACTGTCGCCGATTAAGTCTGTAACCTCCTGGTGTTCAGCTGCATGCTTCATTTCATCTGGTTATGGAGCTGTTGCAAGTACAAAACTCAGGCTTGACAGTCTCTTGCCAGCACAACCTGCAGCTCCTCTACCCCATGCACTGCACTTCCAGAGCATTTAGCCCAAAACTTACTTGTCTGGCTGGTTGCAATACTGATTCCATGCATCTTTTGTTGTTGCTTTGCAGAGCATGTGTGAAAGCCCACAAGCTAGCTCTGACAGCTCAACGCCACTTCTGGTTCACCATGCTGAAGGATACTGTAGCCTTTGACGATGTCCAGAATTCTTTGAACACTATGGATACCGCCGAGAAGCGCGCCACACAGGTTTACAAGCGGTAGGTGTCGAGACCAAACTGCAATGTAAACTCCAGCACCCCTTGAACACTCACAGGTATTCAGACTTTGTCCACGTCTAAATGGAAGTGTAGGTGCCCTTTACAAGTTTCAGCTGATGATTGTGACTTTCTCCATAACTCTTTACCATGCTGCTCTCGGGTGGTCCAGGCGGCAAGAAAATTTTGTAGGATGGTTGCGGTCTGGCCCATAGTGACATTCCACGTGCCTATTGTCTTGCAGAAACAGCCAGTCTAAGGAGGGGTGACCTTCCCGTCCATTGCCCTGTGTGTAATTGAGATGCCCGTGTATTTTGCACAAAGAAAGGGGCGACCACATGTAATTGTTCTGGTGTCTGCAGGGTTATGGAGCTGTATCCCAGAAATGGTAAGCTCCTGAAGGTGTATGGGCGCTACCTTGAGTATGTGCGCAATGACCCATGGACTGCTGGCAAGTACTATTCAGAGGCCCTCAAGCTTGGGACGTCAGAAAGCTTGCTCAGCCTCATTGGTGGCAATGAAAATACCTCTCTGAGCGGTGGCCTCGAGCAAGTAGATGAGAAGGTCGATGCCGTCATCATCATCAACGCCGCTGGAGTGATAATGATGGCAAATGCTGTGAGTGCAGGGAGATTGCCCTGTTCAACTACTACTTTGAATACAATGCTTGGTGGTTGATTTCTGCATTGCGCCTGCTTTCTGCCACTGTTCTGTGTCGACACTGGGTGGCATGGATGCAGCCCTTGCACTGGTTTCTGGTGACTCTAGTTACCGTGGCAGCTGTAGGTGCTCCTTGCAGTTCATGCATTCCTAGTTTAGCTGACTCATATCTGACACCCTTAGAGACTCCTGATGACTACGTTGATGTTTCCATGCAGGCTGCCTCGACGATGTTCAGCTTTGAGAAGGGTGAGCTGGAGGGCAAGAACGTGAGCTGCCTTATGCCACAACCCTTCAGCAGCCGCCACAACAGTTACCTCCAACGATATGTGACAAGTAGCGAGCCACACTCCTCGGGAGTAAAAAGGAAACTTGTGGCCATGGACAAGGTATGTGGGTCACACCCCTGACATGCAGTGAGCCATCAAGCGTCCCATGGTGAATATCTGGTAGCCTAATACGCATTTCCTTTAATCTGATGGTGATGAATGCAGTATGTGGAAAGCGACTGCAGGAATTGATCTGAATGCGATAACTGCAATATGTGGAGTGTGATTGCAGGGCCAGGTGGAACCAACCTGTTCCATCTGCATCACCTCATTGACTTGTGCAGGACCATACTGACAATCTTGTTGGCGTTCCATCTGCAGAACCATACCCTTTTCCCAATTGAGCTGCAAGCCCTCAGGCTCTCTGGGACTGGCAATGACAGTGTGTTCATGGGGGTGGTCCATAAGCCTGAGATCAAAGATACCAGTGCCGTCAAGATCTGGATGACCGCCACTGGCATTGTGCTGTGTGCTGATGAGCTATTCACTGATGCCTTTGGCATGGAACCTGCGACCTTGGTTGGCCAGAGCTTCAGCTCCCTGGGCACTGATCAATCAATCAATCAATCAAAACGCAAGACCAGCAATGCCAATGGCCAAACAAACCTAGGCCACAAACACAAGGCTCCTGATCACAATCACGAAGCCACACAACCGATGGTGGATTTGCCACACACAAGCTGAGGCTAGATGCAACGGCGTGCACACCAAGGGGAAGCAAACACCACCACTAAAACCCAAAACCTGCTCCACTTCCATCACACATGGGTGGCGGGGAGGCAGCAGGATCAAGCACCACCCTAGTAGGGGCTGGAGGTGGCTCCCACCACCTAGGTACTGGTGAACCACCATCCTCCCAGCCACTGAAAGGCACCACATAGCGCTCCACATGCTTATCAATAGCTTGCTTAGTGCGCCTTCTACACCTCACTAACCGTTGGCTTTCCCAAGGGTGCGTAAGATCCCACAACCTCTTCCTCCAAGCACTCTTAATCTGACATGAAGCCTCCCAGCTCCCCTCATCTTGACCAAGCACCTTCAGATCTGCACACACGCATTTCTCCCAGGTATGGCGAGGCCTACCCACTGGCCTCGTCATGTCACCATGTAATGAAGAGAACAACGCAATATGCGGCATCCTGCCCTCCTCCATGCGGCCCACATGCCCCAGCCACCTCAGCCTATTTGCTGTGATGTATGCTGACAAGGTGGCTACCCCACATGATTTCCTGATATGCTCATTGGTGTGCCGATCTGACAGCCTGACCCCCAGGATGCTCCTAAGGCAGCTAGAGTGCACCCGCTCAAGCTTTTGCGATTGCACTTTGGTCAGGGACCAACACTCACTCCCGAACAGCAGAATTGGCAACACATATGCCTTGTAACACTTCACCTTCGTAGCCAATGACAGATGCTTGGTACCCCACATCTTTTCAAACTGCTTAAACCTCCCCACAGCCTTACCCCTCCTGATATTCAACTCCACATCCAACCTGCCATCAGTCACAAGCACACTTCCCAAGTACTTGAACTGTGACACCTCTTTTACCACACCCTCACTGATAACCACCTCTGGTCCTTGCTGCACTGGCACATCCCCCTCCTTCCAATCCTTGTCAATGGACAGGATCTCAGTCTTGCTTGCATTGATGCGCAACCCAAGACTAGCAGCAACCTTGTCCATCACCTGCAGCATGACCACCAACTCCTCCCTGCTGGGACTTAGCAACACCATATCATCTGCATACAGCAGAACAGACAACAGCTCCACACACCCACCACTACCACACCCATCACGCTCAAGTTTCCCATCTGCATGATAGGCTAGCTTCACCCCACATCCCTCCGGCATCTGAGCCATTGCCTGCCGAACCACAAAGTCCATGTAGATGTTGAACAGCAAGGGAGCAATGACACATCCCTGCCGCACCCCGCCATGCACATCAAACCACTCAGACACCACACCACCCATCCTAACAGCAGCCTGTGTGCCAGTATGCAAGTCCATCAGCAACTCTATCAGCTTTGTGTGTACCCCGTACACATGCAGGATGCGCCATAGCGTGTCTCGCGGTACAGAATCATATGCCTTACGCAAATCCACAAAAGCCATGAATAGAGGCTGATCGAATGCTACAGACTTAGAGATGACCTGGCGTATGGTGAACAGAGCATCAGTGAGGCCCCTCCCCTTCCTAAAAGCAGACTGGTTATCAAGCAGTTGTGCATCGATATGAGAACTGATCTTAGCCAAAATGACCAAGACATACACCTTCCCCGGTATACTTAGCAAGCTTATCCCCCTATAGCTATCTCTCACTTTGCGCTCTCCTTTGCCTTTATACAGTGCCACCAACAGTGCACGTTTCCACTCCACTGGCGCTTTCCCTGACTCCCACACCGCCACAATGACCCTGTGCAACCATTTCAGCATGGTCCCACTGAGCTTTAGCATAGGCGCTGCGATACCATCAACCCCAGGAGCTGCCCCATTACGACAGGCAAAGACAGCTTCTTCAACCTCCTGCACAGTAGGTGGCTGAGCTGCTGCTTCACTCTGCTGGTTTGCACCTTGCCCTGCCTCCATCTTCTGCACTAACTCCTCAATGGTCTGCTGCATTTGCTGGTCGAGCTTGGCAGGGCAGTTGAGGACATCAGCAAAGTGCTCAGCAAAGCACTTCACCACCTCCTCCCTGCTTTGGAACAGCTGCTTGCCATCAGCACCCCCTAGCACAGCTGTAGGAGCAGCAGAGCTACTGCCCTGCTGCTCCTTGAAGATCCGCTGGACATGCTTGTGGAACACGGCTAGATTACCAGCTTTTAGAGCATGTTCCGCAAACATGCTCTAAAAGCTGATATGGAAGCTATCCAAACGTGAGTGATGCTCCGCGATTGCGATCTAGAGAAAGTTAATACATCATCATTCTCAGGTCCGTGCAACAGCTTCACCTCTAAGCCGGCACTCGCCTGGGCCTGCCCTTGACCAGGTTCCACCCGACTGATCTCCCCTAAGGTTTATTGGAGTTCTGGGAGCCCCTTTTGCTGGAAGTAGTGGTGTAGTAAGCCAAAATTTGTTACATTGAATTAACGCCAAACACAGTAGATCTCTCTGGATCTTGCTACTCCCTTACAGGATCAAAATCCATTGATATTGATCACAATATACGCTGCTGTTAGCTCGATGTCTTGGACTTTGCCTTTGGTGGCATGGGTTGCTTGTCAGACCTGACTTGGCCCTGACACACTCTCGTCAAGATGCTATTCAGCTGCAATATAGTTTGGCTGCATGTTTTCGTCTAAGCTGGATCAACAGGCTGGTAATATGTGCTCCTGCCCATTTGGTTGTCAAACAACAAACCAAGTATTACTTGCACATCTGACTGATGTGACCCACAACTTCAGGCACAGCTTGGCTCACCTGCATTATCCTTCCTCCTGGTCCTGCAGGTTCCTCAACAGCGTGATTGAGCTTCCCTGGGACCAAATTAAGAGGACCCCACCAGTCCTCAGAACCAAACTGCTGCATGCCTTTCTTCCAGCTATGGAAGTAGACCTCACTCCTGAGTTTGGGGGCAGCGCTGACAATCTTCTCATCTGTATGGCCATCAAGTGCTTGACAGACACCACAAACCTGATGGTGGTGTCGCACAAGGGAGCCATTTGCTTTGCATCAAGTCAGCTCGCCTCCATGTTAGGATACCCGCTGAAGACCTTCATCAAGATGCCTTTGAAAGCCCTTATGCCACAGCCATACTCCTTGTTGCATGATGGTTGGATGAAGGTAGGCAAAGTGCATGGATGTTATATGGGTGTGCCGGGGCTTCAAGCCACATGGGACTAACACAGGCCAAGAATTTTGTTCCTGCTGCAGAATGGGGCATGAGGGGGCCTTGTTGTCATGGTGGCTTCCTTGTTGGGTGTTAAGTCTCAACTTTGCAGCTATAGGACAGATGTATGTTCCTATCACGCGCATCTGGGTTTGTGTGACATGCCATAGCCAAGACTGACTTTCCAAAAGTCAACTGACATCTTCCTATGTTGCATTGCAGGACCTTGGCCACCACATTCCGCCTTCGAGCTGCAGATCTGGGGCTGTCGTGCATCTAATGCGATCTAATGGGGTGAAAGTGCCTGTCACCCTTGCGATGACAACGCATGATAATGGCAACCATGTCAAGCACATTGTCCAGGTGTGGCTTGGTACCTTCATCTCGCATGCATGGAGTGTCTGTGCATCCATGAGCAGCCAAGTCTGCCAAGTGGCCGTGTGCATATGCACTTGACAGGCAGGCTTGTGGCACTGCATCCTTCACACCAAATGCAGCCCTGCTTCCTCTGCACTGCCACGCAGCATTTACAACAATGCCACAGAGCCCTACTTGTACCAGCATATCACCAGTGAGATTGTTTACTTAAGCTTGCAGTAATGAGCAAACATTGCAATTTGCCTTCTGCATGACTGCACAGGTTTCCAAAGCCACTGAGAACGAGCAGTTGGACAAGCAGCGCCTGTTGCTCTCCATCAACCAGCAAGGGGAGGTCCTGTCCATAGACTGCTGCTCCCCAAACACTAGTCTCTTTGGATTTGCACCAGAGAGCCTGATCGGGCGTCCCCTGGCTGCATTCATCAACGTGTTCTCTGAGGTAAGGCATGTATGGTGAGGATGGTGAGGATGGCAGTCGCAAGGATGCAGACAGCTTCACATGCTTTCTTAAGACCTGCCGGCACCTAAGTGAATACCTGGCTAATTTGCATCTTTTCTCTGCAGTGGAGGGCCACGCATCAAGGGGAGGATATGACCCTGCTGCTGGCCCTTGGTCATGCCGTGAAGGAGGGGACCTGCCAGCAGGTCGCTTGGCGTGTGGGTGTGCGTCCACCTGTTGCTGACGAGGACATACTCAGTACCAGCGAGCTTGGCAAAACAGGTGGAGAGGTATGGGTACAGCAGCTCCATCACAGCTGAAATGCTCTAGTATGCCTGTATTGCTCCTGGCCGAAGCTGCTGGACGACTCTCAGTACCTGGGATGTGTCTTGGGCTCATGACAGGCTGATTGTCTGCAGGGAGACACCCTCGTCATGCAGGCGGGCAACTTGCTGACCCTCATGCGCCAGAAGGTCAGGTTACGCCCAGCTATTATGCAGCTGATGATGGTTAGGGATCAAGCTGAGACCTTTGAGAAGCTGGAAGAGAACAAGATTCCTATCCTCCAGGTATGTTATCCAGTCAATCAGCTGACACGATAGTAGATGCTGTTAAGGCTGGGTCGCAGCCAAGCCTGTGGTGAGGAGGCATGCTGTGCTTAGAGTCTGTGCGCTTATCAGTATCAAGCAAGATGAAGCTCACATATAACGGTGACTGGGGCACGGATTACAGGTGGCATTGTGGTCTGCTGAAGCTGTCAGTGGAGTGATTGAAGTGGACCACAAGCTGGCAATCAGCAGGATTGATGAGGTCTCATCACTCCTCTTTGGCATGGAAGGACGGAAATTGATGAAGGAGCGATTCACAAGGTAAAGAGTATGGGATGCTGTAATATTGTGTTACAGCACTAATGCCGCATCCCATCCAAGTCTTGTCCCCCTAAAACATGCAGTACATAGGTGTGTCGCCAGAGGGTTTGCACCTAAACTGCTGCAGGCCCTGTGCAAGTCGCAAAATCTCCAAAATACCTTTATCCGGAATTTGTTGTCTTCGTTCTGTAGCTGACGCAGCGGCAGGTGACAAGCATTTCTGAGTTGCCATCTCTGCCACTGCTCTGCAGCCTGGTGACAATCCCTGAGGCTACCATCAAGTCAGAGCTCCTGGGCTCCGACACAGCCAAGAAGGGCCTGCTGAAAGCCAGTCAAGGTGCCACAGCCAAGGTTGGCCCTCGCAAGACCTATAGTGTGAAGCATGTTGATGGTCAGACGATGAATTTGGAGCTCCAGGTCAGCGACTCTGGTACATTGCGCATTGTCGGGTGTAAGTCAACCATGACCAGAGATAACATGTGCACATGAGTCGGAGGGGATTTAAACCTGAGCAGAGCCGTTCACCTCCATGTCTTACCGTCTTGTGTCTGAATGCTCATACTTTTGTTGGTGCAGGCTGCCTGCAAGGACACTGCAAAAGGCAGCACCTGGTTGATCAAGCTCCATGCGGTGGACCCATCCGTGGGAACCCTTGGCCCATTTTCAGCTCTGGCCACAGGGGATCTGCTGCCTGCGGCAACAGCGACTGGCCTGAATGTTAGGAGTCATAGCAGAGATAGCAGCAGCCGTGGAAGCGGGTCCAGCCAGAACAAAGGCCCTGAGGGGAGTGACCATGGAAAAAATAGGCAACGCAGGCACAGCCCGGAGGATCATGGGCACAGGGGTGGATCAGACCATGAGGAGCACCGCCATGGGCACAAGGGTGCAGCGAACCGTGATGAGCATCGGCAGAGACATGGCAAAGGGCTTGAAAGCGACAATGAGGATAGATCCCCCACATCTGATTTGCATGGGCGCCTGAACTCCAGGTATGTGCTGACAACTGCAGTGGGTGCAAGTTGGTGGGATAAGTTGGTTATGTTTGCATTTCACTTTTGCAAGGCTGCTCTTTAATATCCTTGGCTAAAACCAGCATGTTTAACCTCTTTGCTGCATTGACTACGATTTCTGAACTTCTTGCTACATGACCGCAGTGAAACAATCGTGTGCATGTTCATTTTATCTTGCTGCCACACTGTGCATCGTCTCTGTGCAGCAGATACTGGCGCTCTTTACATGCCGGAGCCATTTATTTGTTGATTGTGCTTGGTGCCCAGCAAGGGTGGCATGAAGTAGGCATTTTGCTAGTTTTGGTGGCTATGCAGAAGGAACAGTGGCCTGCTGCGCACATTGCATGTTGTGCTGCACCAATAGCTCCCAGCGCCAACCTTTTTGTTTAAATGCACGGCAGGTTGCGTACACAGCAATGGCTCCAAGACAGTTTCAGGGAGCGTGCAGAGGATGATGACTCCCAGGATATGCCAATTGTCCATGTCCATGTTCCTGGGAAGTCACCAGCAGGACCCCATAAGGATACTATCAAGCCTCAAAAGCATGGCATGTCAGGCGCACCTGGGGCAGGGTCAGACAGCAGCGATGGTCGTGGCTCAGCTGCTGCATCAATGGTGTCTGGATCACAAGTGTCCGGGGATGATGCATCTTCTGTTGTGACGAGCAGTGCAGGAGGAGGAGATGAAGAGCTGACAGCAGACTACAGGTGCCTGCCTGCGCATGGTATCAAACATGTCAAACAAGACAGTGTTCTGCATGTGTCTCGCTTCACTTGGCTGCAGACTTGAATAAACAGTCACAGTCTGGTAATAGATAAGTTAAAGCAGCTCACTTGCGGAGCTTAATCAATGCGACACTTACACCTAAAGAGTCTCACTTCATGATGAGTAACAGCGCCTGACATCTTCCACCCAATCATGCCATCTCACCACATGCCCTAACTGTATCATGGCTCCTTGTGTTGCTGTAGGCGCGCCAAGCGATTGAAGAAGCTGGCTCAGTTGTTCAACAGCTCTGCAGCTCAAGTTGCTACGAACCGCTTCAGTTCGCAGACTTGGATACTGATCGGCATTGTACTGCTTGCACACGTTGTGTGCTTTGCAGTCCTGACAACACAACTGACTGGGAGAGCAGCGTAAGTGCTTACATCTGAGCATAATGAAGCAAAAAGACAGTATGGGCGGACCTTCTGTTTGGGCCTTCGGCCTGCGAAGCAGCCATGCCATATGCTCAAAGTGCCACTTTTCTATGCTGAAAGTGCGTCTTTGCCAAGGGGGTATTTTTAAAAGGAACAATGTTGTTGCCTGCAGGAATGCATACTATGTAGGGACTATGGCAAAGGCCACGGACATGTTCCAGCGCACGGCTATGAGGGCAAACTACCTATACACATGTAGTCTACCGGAGTTCGCAGCATTTGAGGTCTGCGCGCCCAAGGAGATTGCGAGGGGCTTGACCCTAACAGTTAAAAATGTTGTACTTGCCGAAAGCTATCACCAGCAGCTGTTTTTGGGGACTACTAAGCTGGAGACCTTTAAAGATCCCCGTCTTCTGGTAAGAATATGCATGGCTCTGGCAGGACCCAGATGACATAATCATCAGCTAATTGTAGGGTCACATGCACCATCCTGCTTCGTACCTTTCCTCGCAGATTGCAGCTTCAGCAATGCAATGAAATGTTTTGCGTGGCTGTCTGCATGCGACTCTGACATGGTCAAGGTCTAATTTGGCAAATATGTCCATGCAGAACTATTGGCTTAATCATAAGCTCCCAGAGCACTACTTCCTCCACTACAGCGGGAGCCAAGAAGATGTGATTGTTGAGACCACGCGGGCCCTATGGGAACTCGCCAACCGCGTCAATTCATATGCCAAGGATGTGATTTTCCTCTTCCCCACCTTGGGAGCAGCAATCAATGAAACCGAAGCTTGGCAGTATGTGTACCGGAATGGTGCAGGTAAGGGTCTACTGCAAAGCTTGTTTCAGATGACCAGCCTCCTGCACAGCTGAATTGACATGGCTTCTGCACATGGTGAAAGGGTACGTGCACAATGCATACAATGATGACCTGCCGGTACTGTTGGTGTTGGTGCTAGTGCTATTGAATAATATCCCAAAACGTCTCTACTGGGTAAGGCAGGATACCCTATGGACGTTCCTGGTACCTGCTGTTTGTTGAGACTGACATCAGTACTTTCAATGTGTTGCAGATGGTGTATTCAAGGGGTACGCATGGTCCCTTGATGTGTTTGTGGACTACTGCTGGTCGCAGCTCACATCCCTCAGTTTAATTCTGATTGTTCTGCTGGTGGTAGAGGTAAGGCATGTTTGCGCTCATGCAGAAATTTCAGCATCAAGTCTGCATCTATGGATGCTTTGGAACTTACAATGACACCAGAAGTCATACAAGGTATTGATGGCACAGATAGTAGCTCCTTCTAGGAGGACAAACGTATGCTGCCTGAACTAATAGACCATGCATGTGTGCTGTGCAGGCTGTGCTGATCCAGCCCTGTTGTATGGGTTACGAGTTCTTCCTGCTGAAGTTGTTGCAGCGGGAGCACCTCAAGCGTTTCAGTATCTTCTTGGCCCTGCCCAGTGCAACCATCAGAATGATGGCAACAAGGCAGCTGCAGGTTGGTTGCATATCTGGGGTAGACAACTGAATGCAGAGCAGTTGTCACAGACTTTGGAGCACATTTCTCTCTGCTTCAGAATTAATGATTGCAAAATACACCACAGGTGGATGATGATGACAAATCAGATGCAGATGATGATGAGCTAGAGGGCATGCCGCTAGCTGCAGAAGCAGAAGTGACAGGGACAAGGGCCGGCCAAGAAGAAGACAAGAAGAAGAGTGTCAGGATGGCTTCAGAATTGGGTGGGGCAGGTGAGACTGTCTTCTAGTCAGCAATGGAGCTTCAGCAATAGATGTATGGTCATGGGCCTGCCACAGGAACACAAGAGGGCGTAGCAAGAGTGAGTGAGCAGCTCCTTGTGGGCTGCAAAGGGGTCCTAGAACACATTATACGTCAGCCAAGGGTTGCACTGTTAACATAAAGCTTATGCACTGTATGTCTAGCGAAGTGAGAGTGGCTGGGGATAAGGGAGGGTGAGGGGGTTGAAGTGAAGGGGGCTGAGAAGAAGGGGGGAGGGTGAAGCAAAAAACTGAAGTGAGGGGGGGTGCAGCTGACAGATGGATGGTGAGGGGTTTGAAGTGAAGTGAGGGCGGCTGAGGATAAGGCGACAAAGTGGAGGATGAGCACTGCTGATAGGATATACGGTAGTGCACAGTACTTTATAGTGTTATCAACCTTTTATGATAAGCAACAGTTTAGTGCAATGTCCCTTTGCGGGAATAGGAGATGCGTTTTGATTATGCAAGCAACCCCCAAGAGTGGTACAAGTTGTCAGAGGCACCGTTTCAGCAGCTGTCCTCAGCAGACCATCGTAAGCATGAAGGACTTTCTCATCAAAGGGAGCTGAGCATAGGGACCCGTCTGCGGGCTTTGCTAGTGATAGCAGCATGGGGATTTCTCCGTTCAACAGCATGCAAGGTGGAATAAACTGGGTATTTTCTGTGCAGAGGATGATGAAGAGAAGGCTCAGAGGAAGTCTGCTAAGAAGAGTGCGGCCGGCACAGGACGCCATGAGTCTGGCAAGAAGAAGAAGGAGCCGAAGACAGGGTGGCAGCTGTTCTGCAAGACGGTCAACAGCAGACTTTTTGGCTGGCTGCAGTCCAGGTTGAAGCTGAACGGCAAGAAGCTGCTCGGCAGCAGCAAATTCATTACTGGTTTCATGGTAGGTGCCGTGAAGGACAATGCAGAGTATGGCAGCTGGTACCCACTTAAGGAGCAGTCACCTATGACAGGTACTAGTCAGATTACCGTATTAGCTATGGTATGCTTGCATATAGATTCTATGGGGAGTGTGCTCAGTGACTTGAATGTCATCAGGCCCGTTTAGAAATCTGAGGAGATGTACCTTTTGTGTTGCAGGTCCCACTGATCCTGTGGGTGATGGCTGTCATTGTCATCTTTGGATTGTCATTCCAGCGCCTCAAGGGTCTGCAAGGGCCTTTGGCATCCCTCAACAGCATGGCCCATGTGATCTACCGTGCATCCCGAGTGCGCATGTATTCCAACCTTTTGTCTATGGCAGTTGTCACCAGTGAAATTGGTGACTACCGAGCAAACCTCAAGGAGGAACTGGGGATCCTATCTACAGAATACTCCACACTGCTGTATGGAGGACAAATTAAAGTCATGGTGGGTAGCATTGTTGAGAGGGCTGCTCTACAGTACCGGTATTTGGGAAATACGTGTCAGCTTGATGCCTGGTGAAACCATCCTTGCCTAATGGGCATTGCACGCAGCTCTTGTTCTGCCACTAGTGAGCATTGCATAAGTGCTCATTACCTTGATGTTCATCCGCAGCAACACTGAATGACAGTGCACACTCTCATGGGTGAATTGTTTAGGGAGGCAACTGCAGGAAGTCATCATCCATGCTTGTGTTTGTCATTGACCAAGTAGCTAGGGCCAGCCTTACAGCCATGTGTGTCTGTTGTAAGCACAGGCAGAGGGACTGACCTTTGATGCAAGAGCTCCGGCAAGTGCATTCCAGAACGGACAACTGGCAACTGTGTTCTTCAAGACCAAGAGCTGCTTGCGTGTGGATCAGTCCCCGTGCTACAACCAGGACAGCCCCTACTATCAGATAACCCATGGTGGGCTAGATGCGATGGTTAGTCGGTACATCGATGAAGCCAAGATTTTTGCGGACCTGCCAGATGAACTTGCTTTTGGCAACCACTCAGCGTGAGTAGTCAGGCAGCAGCTTCGGCCTTATAGTGTACTGGGGACTATATATGCCAGTCCTTTTTTAGTTAGATGGGGCTGTAGAGCCGGCCATCAAGAACAGGTAGTTGCTTAGCATGGGGTCCAACTTTGACCAATATCCTATGGGTCACTATCTGCTGTGTCACGTGCCTGTGGTATGGCTCAAATGCAATAACCATCCGTGAATCGTCAGGCAGCAGCTTTGCTCTGATAGCATACAGTGGCGGCCTTATGCTACTCATCCTTTTGTTCAAAAAGGGTTCTGGGGCAGGAACCAAGAGCAGGTAGATGCTTAGCAGGGCTCCAGCTTTGACCAGTAATGGTCTAAGGGTTGGCCCATCAGTCAAGTGTAGTTGGTATGGTGCGCTAGTTGCTTCAGAGATCCAGTCAATTTGAGCTATTGCTTGTACCCAGGTTATGCTTACAACCAGGTAGGGGTTACACATACCATTGATTGCAAATGCTTGTTGCCCAACTCCTTCATGCAGTGTTTGTAGACATGCTTCAGATTTACGGGAGGTGGTTTATGTACAAACAGTAACCCTGATAAGTGGTTCAGTGCCCATGCCGCATGACTGATCAAGTTTGGCAAAAATCTACTCATTGTTGTATGCAAGCACTGGCTGATCGAGGAACGGTCTTTGCCTGGGTAACGTGTTCTGAAATGCTGTCAGGACGCAAAGTGTTTGCATATACAATACACATAGCTTCTTCCCCTGGCTGTTGTGCAGGTTTGTCTTCATTGAGCGTGTCGCTGCTCTGGACATGTTTGATGGCTTGGATGAGGCCAGCAGGCTCTTTGATGAGTACACAATGCAGCAATTCAACATTGTCAAACAACTACACATAATCCTCCTGGTGGCTACCATCGTCTTAATGACAGCATTCATCTTCCTCAAGTATCGCCCATACGTCAAGCAGGTCAAAGCAGAGTCCAAGTTGATTGCGGGCCTGTTGAGTCAACTACCTGCAGAAGTGGATGTGCTGCCCCAAGTCAAGCAGGTGGTACTTAACATCAAGAAAGAGGACACATCAGCTTCCTTGGCGGCTGCTCAGACTGCAGGTATGCCAGGCATGCTGATGCCTCCTGGTGCTGTGTTTCCAGGCGCTATGATGATGAGCCAGCAAGGGGCCCCTGGAATGGGCTACCACCCTAGCATGTATGGGAATATGGATGGGACCATGCAATTTGCAAGGCAATCAGTGTGAGCATGTCTGCACTCGGCAATTTCTGTGGGGCACAATTGCTACGGTAATGTATGAGGTGTATTGGTCAATTGAAAGCAGCTGCCATGTGTAGAATGGCTTCATAGCAATTGCTAATTCGACCATATGTGGCACGTGCTGCGTTAATGGAAATCTTTCTGCAGCTGTGGTTCGTCTCGTGCAGCTACTAATCTCTGCATGGTCTGTCCTGGAGAGGCACACTCTGCGTATTGTCATTTAGCCATGGCAGATATGGGTTACCTGTTTCATGCTGCCTCACCAGGTTTTGCAGAACAGTTTAGGCAGCTTTATGGTGGTGTAGATTATCACATGCCCACCATAGATACACTTTCGTAAGTTGGTGGTAGATAGCGAGAACTACACATATCTACATCACTACGCAGATGGTGGTACATATACCAAGCATGAGCAGGTGATTACTTGTGGTGGTTTGTCCAAGCATCGTCAATGCTCCTGCGATGTAGGCAAGAATGCTGGGGTACAGGTAAATGGGGGTGATACTGCTTACCATGGTAGCTCATTGCCAATAGATATGGCCATGCAGTACTGGCCACTCTGCACCAAATTGCTTGGGCGCTTTTAGAGTGCGCTGCTTGTAGCTTATCCCCACTAGTGTATTAGCGTGATGCTTACCAATGGGCTAGAAAATTTGGCCCCGTTACTTGCGTGCAACGATGGACCTGCTGCATTCACTCAGATTCCGGGAAGCCCTTAGGCAAAGCAAGTGCCCCATTTGTCAAATGTGGTTATCAGTGGTTCTATCTGTGGCTGAATGGCATGTGCACATCTTCTGTTGCCAGTTGTGTTAGGGCATACATATGTAATATACATTCAAACGTTGGGGCAAGCAGAAGGTATAGTACACACCCTGCCCAGGTGGGTGGGGCGGGCCCTTGTTGAACTGGTTGGGTGAATGATAGCTGGTGGCCGACTGGCCGCAGGACATGCATGCACCTTTGCCCAGGCTAGCAGTAGTCACCCCACAAGAAGCGAAAGAACTACTGCTTGCAGTCAACAGAGCTCAGGACATGTCTTGAGGAGTCGTAAAGTGTGGAACAGAGATCGGATACCCTAAAGCAAGCATTGAAAACTACAAGCGATGTGAGGCTCACTCCAGCGCACCTAGAAGGTTGCACAGGCAAAAAGCAGGGGTGCAGGCTAGGCGAAAAACGCAGGGTTCGTGACAGTCGCACCTAATCGATTTTATACAGTAGTGGGCAGGCGGAACGAGTTAGTCATGCGTGTGGCAGGGTCCATAGGGACCACGTGGCCCCAACGGCCAAAGAAAACCTCTGCTGGCAGGCCACCTACGCATATGGCGCGCCTCCGACAGGTAACAGGGCTTTCTGTCCTGTCTGCACTCGTGCCATGCGTTTACGTTGGTGGATTGTCCTTAGTACACACGCACGGAGGCAACCTTGCTTAGCAAGTACAAGAGGCAGCAGCTGGTACTTGAATATGTAAAGCCTTAGTTCATTCCACTGGTAGGTACGATGTATTCTTCATGGCTGTGGATCTTCTGTACGTCACCATCTGTATGGTCTCGGGCCGTGACAGGTCGCTGCTGGGAAAGTCTGTGCATCTTCTTTTCATGTGGCGTCCGGTTCAGGCTGGACATGCATTGCAAATGCTCCTTTGAAAGCTTAGCACTGCCGTCTTGCAGCGCCCCACATTGCTCGAAGGAGGGTAATATCGTGCATTTTGCCGGGCGATCTTCTTGAGAGTAGAGCCAACTCGCGTGTACGTGATTGGTATATATTCCAATGACAGGTATGCATTGGCGTATATTGTAGGCTAAGTAGCTGGCGTCTTTCGTTTCCGCAGGTCTCGTCTGCTGATTGTCTGCGGTTGGAAGCTGCCCTCTGTTCAAAACATGGGCCGGGCTTTAGACCTGCACACAGTCCCATGATCAAGCAAATCTTGCGGAAGGCCCTGCTGCCTTCAAAGAAGCAGGTGCCTCGGCCCTGGCCACCCCAGCAAAACGGGCTCGAAAGCAACTTCAACTCCTCTAACCATGGCAGTGAAGCCAGCACCATTGGACGCCAGAACAGCGATGGCAGCATCTGCTTCCCTATGGATCCTCTTGATATGGACATTCATCAACAAGCAGCTGCAGGTCCTACGCTGATGGCGGTTGAGCAGCAAGGTGGCAATGCTCCTGCAGATAAGGAAGAGGACAGCACCAGTGCCAAGCGCCGCAAGCAGGGGGCCTTGCAGCGTCGACGACAAGGGATCGTCAGTGACCCAATGGCATCCTTGTATCAGATCAGCACTCTGATGTCATTGTCAACCTTCTTTGAGTACAAGGTGAGCCAGGGGCAGCGATGGGGTTCAAGTAACTGGAGATTTGCATTGCTCAGGCCCATTCCATGCAAAAGAGCAGCATCACTTCAAGTCTATGGTTGTCTTTCCCCAAAAAACATTGCTGCGGTTGCATGGTTGATGGCAAGCTGAGTACATGGGTATAGCATGGCTAAGGAGATTGCATCTGTCATGACAAAAGCCTTCAGATTCTTGGACTCATCTGTCACCTTAGCAAATTTGCTTTTACAATGCGTAGCCACAGCTTTACCAACCCGTTGGTCGATATGTAAGCCTCCATGCTGTGCGGCCCGTCCCCTTGCAGCTGTCGAGTGATGCAGCCAGAGCACTTTCAGAGCTGGCCACAACCAGTGATGGCAGCAACAGCAGGCAGCAGGCAGAAGCAGCAGCAAGCATTGCCAAGTTGGGCCTCGTCCTCAGCAATTGGGGCTACCAGGTTGTCTTGCGGAAGGTCCTCGGGACCCCCAGCTACTGGACCAAGTCCATGTGCAACATGTTCCTGGTGGTTTGTGATAGCTCAGAAGCCGGCTCAGGAGTGGAGTATATAGTGGATCCTAACTTCAAGGAGCTTTTCAGCACAGGAATGATGAGCAACTCCTACAGGTGAGTCGTACTTCGTGCATCGATGTCCTGATTGTAGTGGTTGAGCAGCGCCTTAATGTTGGAAGTGCAGAGCTACTTAAAGTCATAGGCATCATTTTGGAGCGGACGGAAGCTAGAGGAGCAGGGTTGGCAAAAAAAGGCACAGTAAAGGGCATGGCACCTGCTAACATCTTGTGTTAGCGGTTTGTACAATGTGATATGTGCTCTTCACTGACTTTGGTACAAAATAGTGTGAGCAATGCAGTGTACCTGTAACCATTTCTTGAACAGGTACAATGAGGGGCCCAGTAGCCTATTACGCAATATCAACGCAGTAGCCTTGTGCAGTGTTTAGGAGCTTATAATAATGTCTTTTAAAGCATTAGTTGCCTCAACAGGGAGAACATTTGATGCTAAATCCAGTATGTGCCTGTGGTGTGCTCTCTCATGCAGGGCAATCTGGCAAAGCTTGCCCCCCATGTTCATTGGCATGCCTTG
Source organism: Pseudopediastrum boryanum (assembly GCA_963556185.1). Taxonomy (NCBI): domain Eukaryota; kingdom Viridiplantae; phylum Chlorophyta; class Chlorophyceae; order Sphaeropleales; family Hydrodictyaceae; genus Pseudopediastrum; species Pseudopediastrum boryanum. Next base: position 4,566,135 of record OY744511.1, on the reverse strand, counting down.
TCAGTTGCAGACAGTTGTACAGCTGCTTTGTGAAGAGCTAGAGCTCAGCTTCTTAGAAGCTGGGAGGCCCTGCCCCCCTTGGCGCAGTGCTGGTGCAACCATCAGCAGATGGATGAGTCAGCAAGTCACGGATGTGTCAGTCCCAGCAGCTGCTGCGACAGCAGAGGAGGTAGAGCACTACTTAGCGACTTGCAGCAGGCTCATGGAGGGTCAGGCAGGTAGCAGCAGCGGTGGAGACGGTGGCAGGAGCAGCACTACTGGGCTTCCAAAGGGACCAGCCGGCACGGCAGGGCCCATGCAAGACTCCTTGAAGAAGGACTCTGTGGCTGCTGCTACTGCTTGGACTGGGGCTGGAAAAGGGGAGTTGGGTGGTGCCTGGTTGGACAAAGGGAGCGCCTTATTAGGGCCTAAGGCAACAGCAGGAGCAGAAGGAGCAGCAGCTGGGGCAGTGTTGAGTTTGAATGGGGGCAGTAGCGCGAGCTGCAGCATTAAAGCAGTATCAGAGCCAAAGCAGCTCCAGCGGGGTTTTAATCTCGCACCATGGGAGCCAGCAGGGTTGAAGGAAGGCTCTGCGGAAGCTGCCTTTGGGCTGATGGGGAACATGGCTGCTGAGCTGGCACCTGCTGTGGAAGGCAGGGGCAAGGGCTTAGATGGTTTCTGCAGTACTGGGCCTGCCGGCATGCAGCAGCAGCAGTTGGAGCAGCAGCGGGCACCTGGAAAAGGGTATACTAAAGCAGTGGTAGGAGCAGAAGGAGCTGGGGTTGGAGGAGGTGGTCAGAAGTTCGACCTTCTTCCGGTGCCCCATGCCCCTTCGGGTGGCTCTTTGTTTGCTGACAATGGGGGGGAAGATGGGGGCAGCATTGTGTATTCCTATGGGAGCATGCCGCTGGGAGGGCAGGGTTCTGCAGCCGGCAGCTGTGGAAGCACGTGCAGCTCCTTGGTTATTGTTCCACCAGCAGCAGGGGGGGATGGGGCAGCTGCGGGGCTGTTTGGTGGTCTATCAAGCCTGGATTTTGCTCAGGAAGCGAGCTCTGCCATGGCTATGCCAGAAGCAGCTGCTGCTGATCATGGTGCTTGTACTGCTCCGGCTGATGTCAGCCGCTTGGCCAGTTCTGCCTCATCCGCAACAGCATCAGCAGCAGGCAGGGGTTCGCTCTCTAAGGCAAAGTCGTTACTTACCCAACGGCTGCAGGCGAGCAAGGAGTCTGAGCGGACAGTACGAGGAGGCCAAGCACATGGCAGGGTGCAGTCTGAGCCGTGGGCAGTGGAGCACCCGGGTATGTGGCTTGCACGGACAGAGGTGCTGCTTGCTGAGAGAAGGCTGGTTGCCGCTATGGATGAAGAGAGGCGTCAGGTACAGCAGCAGCTGCAGGAGGGGCAGCGTCAACAGCAGCCGGTAGTGCTGGAAGAGCAGCGACAGCAGCAGCAGTACAGCTGCGGTGAAGCTGTGCCTGGTGGAGTGGTACAGCCACGGCAGCAGCAGCAGCAGTACAACTTCGGCAATGCTGTGCCTGCTGCAGCAGTACAGCCACGGCAGCAGCAGCTGAGGGTCCGTAGGTTGTCCGCAGGGTTTGGCCCACCACCACCAGCACCCGAAAAGCCATTGCAAGAGCAGTGGCGGATGCAGTATGAGCAGCAGGCAGCCAATCCTCTTCCTGCACTTAATGTATCTCAAGGCCCTGCTGCTGCACAGATGGAGAGAGGGGGGCAGGGCGATGAGCGGCACAGGCCTCTGCTGCAGGTCGCTGGGCAGCAACCGCAGCCCACCCACCACCACCTTGAGCAGCAGCAGCAGCGGATTTCTCAGCATGCATTGCAAGAGCAGCAGCAGCCTCACCTGCGAAGGCTGATTCCCCTGCAGCAGCAGCAGGGGCAACTCCCTGTGCAGCAGGAACTTGGACAGCAGCCCTGCCAACAGCAGCGAATGGCCCAGGAAGGTTTCATGCAGATGCTCCTAGCCCCAGGCGCCGGTTTGCAGCAGAGCCAGCTGCAGGCCCAGTATCAGGCCCTCTTAGCAGAGCAGCAGCAGCAGCCCCAGCAGCGTGCTGGGGATGCAGGGCCAGCACAGGGCGAGCTGCCAAGGGCGGCACGGCAGCAGAGGCGCCTTGAACCTGTAAAGCTGCTGCGGCTAATTCCTCAAAGGTCCGCTAGGAAGGTTGCGGAAACAGCACAGGAGCGCCGTTGAGATTGGCGCTTGGGGAAGTGGCATTTTGTTCTGCACACTCGAAATGATGGCTGTTCTTGATTCATGAAGAGCAGGCCAGGGCAGTGGGGGGATTTTTACTGGGATGCTGAAGACCATGAAGAAGCGGATTGGGAAGAGGACAAGAACACTTATTCAGGACGGGGTGCGTTTTAGGGCTCCTATCTGTCTTGCAGGCTTGGCACTTGAGCGGTGGTTCCTGACACATCGTCACTGCTTCCTCACTGTTGTACCTTATATGGAAAAGGTTCACTTCTGAGTTAAGCTGCTCAAGCGACCACCGTTGGCACGTGCTGTGCTTGTTCTGAAAGGCTGTGTCTTGTGTACGACTTCAGTAGCATGGCCTGCACGAGCCTTGTTTACAGAATAAAAGTGGTTAGAGGTGCTTGGCAGTTTGGAAGTTTTGACCTGCAGATTTTCATTCTCCTGCTTTGATCTGGTACCTACGTCGCCTGCTGATTTTTGTTGCATATTCTTGGACAGCGCATGCTTCCAAATGAATTGTCTGATTGTTATTCTTAGACGCCCTGATAGCTATGGTGAAGGTTCTTGCTCACTTTGGTGTGTCTCTGGGTAAGGCTTTTGTACAAGTACTGGAATGTGTGAGGAGCATGATCGCAAAGAGCATAGGCCACAAAGTTACAGCCTCGGTTCCAGTGTATCGCACTTTTTGGAGGCGATGCATGATAGTTATGGCAATTATTTTAATGTGCTTTGCCTGGGATTTTGCGTGCTCCCAAGGGCCCAGCAGTAGTACTCTTGAGGACAGCTTATGCAATGTGTTTGGTACAGAAAGCAACTATTACAGAGCTTTTGCCCAGGCAATCTATCTGTAAACTACAAAGGGTTGCGTATGATGATGAGCGGCATTTGCCGAGTTTTGGCAGCAGCAGTTTGTTTTTTTGCTTGGATGCCAGCATAAGGCTTGCAGTGCTCAGTTTGGTTGCAGCCAATGAAACGGGAAGGCGGAAGCACTTCTAGCATAGATATGCAGCCAGTACATAACTGGCTGTACATTTAATGCCATTGGCAGTGAAAGGTGTGATACAGACACTCTTAGGCCGGCATGCCAATAAGTGGGTTGGGCTAGTGTGGGCATCAGCGATAGTGCAAGTGTTCGTGCCAACGGATTGTGCAAGTAAGTACCCTGCGGCTTTGATTACCTGTACCCAACCTCTTAAGTGGAGGTCGGTCTGGCCTCGAGCTTGAGTTGCATGCTTGGTTGCATGTGGCCAGGGAATATAGAGCATAATGCAAGACTTGCTAGTGGTGCATTTTTTGTACAAGTGGTCATCACTGCACAAGCGAGATGTGAGGAGCAAGATCCAAGCACATGGCCTAAGTTGTACCCTCCGACGCGCGGCCTATGTGCATATTACCACACCCACGAGCGCATGCAGATGCATGCCAGCTGCGTATGGGGGACGGGGCTGCGCCTCTCCAAAATGGAGAAGAACGTAATAAGCTGGGCCTCGCCGACACTCACCAGTGACTACGTACAGTACTGCTGCTTCACTAACTGTCACATGAAGAGCTCTTGAAACAAGCCACCAGCTCTTTGACAAATAGCTTGTCCAGCCCTGGTTTTCACTTTCCAAGTCCATATGCTGCCATTGGGCTCTCAGGGCGGAAGCAACTTGTGAAACATCGAGCTGGCTTCATTCTGGCAGTTTGACTTTAAGCAGCATGCATGCAACGCAAAGGATAGCTTTGATGGAAGTGGCTTAATCTAGCTGGGCATCGTGGTGCCATGAGTGAATCAGGCGATTCTGTCTCGCGCTCAGAGACTAGCGGGGGTGGTTCTGTAGCCAGCAGCAACAGTGATGTGAAAGCCCTTGACGCGCTGCGGGACAAGTACGTCTGCATGGCACTTGGAATGTTGCAGCAACGTAAGCATATGCTACTACTTGCTTGACAACAACGTGCTGGGGCCTCTGCAGTGGTGCTGATGATGCTGAGGAGGTTGATGGTCTGCTTAATCAGAACAAGACTGTTGAGAATACGGTAGGCCTTTCCCAGTACTTGGATCATCCATTACAAGGTAGTAAGCATGTGGCCAGACCAGCTGCAGATTAGCCATCTCCTCTTTCATCCACGTTTGGTTTAGCTGGGGCCATCCACACTGTTCAAGGCCCAACAGGAATGTTGCTGCAAACACAGATCTTCACTACACTCTACACTCTCACAAAGAACAGGACTAGCAGTGGCAGCTCCTGGCGGGTTACCGCCTTGAAGGTCGTTCTCATCTTCCTTCAGGTACGTCTCTTTCACTCTTTTGTGCAGCTAGGTGCAAACTGCAGGATCTTCATGACATGGATTGAATCCAAGCGCTCTGCAGCATCCCCGTCAGAGCCTCTATTGCACTGCAGCACCCAGATGGGAGCATCTTTTAGTGCCTAGCGCTGAAGGAGGAATTAATTGGCAGTCGTTGTTCACTGAATGGGGTCCTCACAATGAAGTACTGCTTCAAGATGTCTCTGTTGTTGCTTTTCAAATCAGGTATTCAGAGTATTGTTCAACACAAGCAATGGATGGAACATCAACACAGCTCATTGGTACGACCAGGTTCGGAAACACAGCTTGGCAAGACCCTTGCCTGCATAGCAAGGCAGATAATTACCCCGTACACCTCTGTCTTGCAGGAGCTTCAAGAGCTGGTCATGGATCTTATACAGAGTTCCAGTGTATAGCAAGGTGTGTAAGCAGTGTTGCTAAGCATGTCAGCCAGGCAATTGCACCCAGCAAATTCTTGTGTTTCTGCAGGGCTATGAGACATACATCACAGTGCTGTATGTGTTGGGGACTACAATGATGTTATGCGTTGCAGTCACAGGCTGGGTGGCAATGCTGCTAAGGAAAGATGATTCCACCGGTCCTTGGATAAAGAGGTGACCCTGTTCATGGCTTCCAGCAGGATCACATTGTAGTTTGACTGCTAATTGAACATTTTCTATGCAGGCTTGTTTCAGTCCTGCAGTGGCTGGCCTTTCTTGTCTTCCAGCTGTTTTGGGTGGTGAACCTGGTAAGCGTAAGGCACATGGTACAAAATACAATAGTTACCAACTATCCTCATGACACTGGGGAACGTTCTTACATGCGTCAGCCCTTGTCATCACTCGCGCGTGTTTTGCTGTCTGCAGGATTTCATCAGCTTCATGTTTGACTGTGATTGGGGCAAGATTGCCTCAGGGGGTGCAAACCATGTATGGTTTGCAAATACAAGTAAGTCCATGGTTGTTATGCATCCTCCTTGAAAGCAAATTTCTGCTCCCTCATGTCCTAAGCACATACTTCGCATGCCTGTTTGGTCAACTGGTCAACAGACCTTGAGCTGCCTTTGGTCTTACCAGTCAGCAGAGGTTGCACCACGTTCTATACAAACAACTTCAGAATTGCTTTTCCTGCTGCTGTGCAGACTGCCTGGCGATGCCTCACCTTGCACATATGGTTTTTGCTCTGGTGATGCTGCTGCTCTTCGCCTTCTCAACCGCTTGCATGGTAAGTCTTGCTGCATGGGTTCCATCCCTTGCTCACACATCCTTGTCACCTGGTGGCCCTGTTCCTGCCAATTCGTTTCTGCTTTGCCTGTTGTGGTCTGTGGAGCTCACCAAATTACAGGCTACTGGCAAGTGTCCCTGCAGCAAGTGCTGTTGGTGGTGTGTTGCTCCACTACCAACACTGTAAGTGCTAAGCATTAATGGATGGTAAAGTCGCACTGTCCCAACGTCAATCTCAACATGATCTTGGGCGCAACACTCATGGTCTGCAGTGAACTGCTTCTCCTTTGTTCTAAATCCTTGAAAGCGTGTCTTTTGCCTTTGCAGTCCATTGGGGACTGTGACCTTAACCCCATGTGCAGAGATCATCTGGCTTCTCCCACTGCGGTGGCCAACTTCAAAATGCTTGCACTGAAGTTTGTTCTCGTCATATGTGCCACGTGCTTGGACAAGTACCAATCAATTCAAGTGATCATCCTGCTGGTGTGTGTGGCCACCATCACCTACTACATGTTGACAGCCGTAAGTGATAACCTCCTGCCAGGCAGCTTAGCTTATTCAACTGCAGCAACAACACACAGCTCTAGCAAGCCCGCTTTGATTGAAGCAGAGAAAAACATGTGTGGCATAGTGCAGAAATTGTGTTAAGTCCAAGTGCAGCCTCGCCTTGTGAGCTCCTCAAGTGCTGTTCCACCACACAGAAAGGACAAGGTCCAGGTTTTTGTGGAAGGATTTTGATAAGCAGTTTGCCTGTTGCATGCTGCAGTGTCCATACTACAATGTTGTGGTCAACCATATTTGGGTCGGGCTGTGGACTGGACTACTACTTACAGCCGGTATGCTCATCTGTCTGGTCTACAGTGACAAAATGGCCGACCCTGTCTATAATCGAGCATATACTATGGTGGGTGCTTACTTTCCGCTCTGGCGGCTTAGCTTTTTGAATTACTGCCATAGCAGCAGCACCACAGCATCCGCCCCATGTGTTATCGCATGTTTGGTGGTGTCATACCTGATGGACATGCTCCATATTAGACGGTGCCTATGACAAGGAGCGCGCCGACTTGTTATGCTCTCCTGCTGGATGGAAGCGACGTAGTAGACTGGCCAGGGGTACCTGTATTGAAGTGTGCCGGGAAACCATCTCTGTGCAACATACTTCACTGACCAGGGCCTTTCATGTTAAGGTGTGGCTGGAAAGCCTACAAAAACATCTCTTGCTGCTGCAGGGCGTTGCGTATGGTATCTTTCCAGCTGCAATCCTGGGTGCCCTATTGTCATGGCTGCATCTGCACCTGAGACAGAAGCCTCTGGTCGGCTTGAAGCAGGCTTTTCAGACTTCTACATGTACTACGGATCTGCGGAATGTATATCGATTTTTGAGCCCAGATCAGGTAGTGGCAACACCTTGCTGAACAGTGCGTGCAGATGAACGGCTTTGTCAACATTAGCACAATGTTTCATCCTGTCATCAGCTGGCATTCATGACTACGCCTTTGCTTTATGTGAACCAGCACTTTCAGGAGTATCCAGGCAATTCTTTACAGGTTGCAGCCAGAATCATTTTCAATGCCCTGAAAATCTCTGACAGGTTGCACAGAAAGGTACAGTCACTGATCCATTACTGTTTTTGACTGCCAATATCTTTAAAACCCAGCTGCTGTGTATTTGCAGGTTGAGCTTCTGGCCAGGGCAATGAGAGTCTGGGACCTTGATGGTGTGCCTGTACCAGATGCAGCTTCCCTGGGGGAATTCATCCTCAAGGTATGTAACTTTTAACTGTTGTTATGCCTCTGGCCCCAGTGGCCCAATTTTTCTTTTCGTTCTGTCTACTGCTTCCCAAAGTCCAGGCCCAGGAACACCAACCATTGATTCATACTAAGAAGACACAATGTGAAGTTAAATAGCCTGATTCTTGTTGTATGAACCTGGTATTGTCAGTACTACAGGACTTTTAAAGATAAACTGACCATGTTGTTGTGGTTGCAGTGCGGAGTTGCACGGTTTCCACAGGGGTCCCTCACCCTGATCATGCACGCCAACTTCATCATAGAAGTTAACAAGGATGGCCAAAGTGGTAGGGGCATCCTACAGAGTGCTGCCAAGTGCAATCCCTCCTTCATTGAGCGTTATTTCATCTACTGCTGTCAAGAGGTGGTAAAGCATCTTAAGACAGAAGGCGAAAGCATGGACCTTATGGGATATGTGGAGTTCCAGAGGAACTACAGGTGAGCAGAATACGAAGTGCACGATGTGCCATGCTTGGCAGTCCACAGTTCGATAGGCAAAGTAACCTGGGTGGCAGCACTTGGTTGTCTATGATTGGGGCCACTGCAGTTGAAACACCTGCTGCATGATACCTGATCTTTTCTGCAGAGGTGCAGCACATGCGTTATGCTTCTGGCCTGACAGCACGGGTCGACAGTTGCCTGCTTGCTATAAGCTGGTTTGTGCATACTTGATGACCAAAAGCTTGTACCATGGTATTGCCTTCTGCTTTATTGTCTCTACTCTTTTGCGCAGAGCATGTGTCCAGGCACATAAGCTGGCACTCACTGCACAACGTCATTTCTGGTACATCATGCTGCGAGATGCGGTATCCTTGGAGGAGGTTCAGACCTGCTTAGACAACCTGGGGTTGGCTGAAGATCGTGCAACAAAGATATACAAAAGGTGTGAAGTAACAGGTCACATAATTGATGTGGGCTTTGACTTTGCTGACAGGGTTTGCCTGGCTGTTGAAACATGCAAATCACACTCACCAGCATCATGGAGCAGCAGGTTCTTGCATGTCTATATTTCTATTCATAACGACTGCTTCCACGTTGCGCATGTCAGGCTGTTTGAACGTGAAGTCCCTGCCCCTGCCTGCAGAGTCATGGAGCTGTATCCAAAGAATGGCAAGCTGCTGAAAGTGTACGGACGCTACCTCGAATTTGTGCGCAATGACCCGTGGACCGCTGGCAAGTACTACGCTGAGGCGCTCAAGCTTGGGACGTCAGAGAGCTTGCTCAATTTGCTGGGCGACAAAGAGACTAGCCTGCTCAATCATAACCTTGAGCAGGTGGATGAGAAGGTGGATGCAATAATTATTATCAACGCTGTTGGAGTGATGCTAATGGCCAACTCTGTAAGTTCTGCTGCTGGTTGTCAGCATCTGTGTATGAACCAGCTATTGTTGGCATTGGGAACTCTTGGTCCCTCATCTTGCACACTTGAGTGGGTCTTGCCACACTTCCACACACTGGGCGTTCCTGACTGCCCAGTCGGTACACCAACATGAGATAGCCCTTGAGGTAATCAGAGCCCCGATATTCTATGGTCGAAACAGAAATCATACCTTGCTTCGCTTCCTTGCTGTCTGGGTCAACAGGCTGCTGCCACGATGTTTGCCTTCTCCAAGGGAGAATTGGATGGCAAGAATGTGAGCATCTTGATGCCACAACCTTTCAGTGGCAGGCATAACAGCTACCTCCAGAACTACTTAAACACAGAAGAGCCGCGCATCCTCAACAAGCTGCAGCGGGTGGTTGCCCTGGACAAGGTTTGTGAAGCAGCAGAAGCAGGCCTCTACCTCTGTGCTATTTCTGATAGGTGGCACCCAACTAATGTCTGCTCCAAACATTGTTAACAGCATCCGGTACATACAAATCATCTGCGGTCACTTGCAAGTACAGCACGAGCTTGATGGTTCAAAACTGTTGCTTGTTATAAGCTATTTTCCCGGACCCTTTGGCATCTGATTGGCTGTTGCTGTGTTCAATAAAACCCTGTGCTGCAGAGACTTGTGACATTCCCTGTAGAGCTCTTTGTGACGAAGCTATCAGGGTCAGGACAGGACAGCATCTTCTTGGGGGTGATACGTAAACCACAGGTCCAGGACATGTCAACAGTAAGACTCTTCATGACAACGGCTGGCACAATCCTGTGTGCTGATGACCACTTCTACAACACTTTTGGAGTGGACCCGCTCTCTTTGGTTGGCCGGTCCTTCAGCTCTCTAGGGACTGATATGGAAGCATTGCAAAAGTAAGTTCACCAGTAGGCCTGTGCTCTGTGCCTTGTATGTGCTGAGGTCCAAAACACACAGTGGGGAGGAAACGATAAGATGCAGGTCAAGACTACATGTGACTCTTGTTTGCAGGTACGTTGCAGATGTCTGCAGCCAGCCAAGAGAAGATGTGCTTGCCAACCCCCCAGTCTTCAGAACCCAGATGCTGCATGCATACTTGCCAGCCATTGAAGTCGAGATCACACCTGGGTTTGCTGGCACAGTAGCAAACCCTGTGCTGCTGCTGCACATCCACTGCCTGTCTGACACCACAAACATTATGGTGATCTCTCACAAGGGAGCTATCTGCTTTGCTGGCACCCAGCTGGCTTCCATGCTTGGCTACTCTGTCAAGGCATTGATGAAAATGCCAATGAAGTCTCTGATGCCACAGCCTTACTCCCTGATACATGATGGTTGGATGAAGGTGCGCATGCATCGCCAAAGATGAGTATGACAACCGTTCCTGCAGCTCACCTGCAGGAGGTGAGACAAGTTAGCAGGTTCCTGATATGCATTCCTTACCTGTGGTTAATTTGGGCCACACAGGAGCAGAGTGAGAAGCCTTCTGCTTCAAGCTGCAGGTCTGGTGCTGTGGTGGACCTGGTGCGATCCAATGGTGTGAAAGTACCAGTGGCCCTGCAGATTTCCCTACGGAATGATGGTGATCGCATCAAGCACATAGTCAAGGTAAAGTCACTCTAGCAAAACATTGACCGGTTGTGAATCAACTGCTAAGCAGGTTCTCTGGGCGTAGCAGCTTTGTTTGGGAGGGGGGAGGGGACCTGCTCGCTGCTCTTGCCTTGCTTGCCTTTCCCTGCTTGCCTTGCCTGCCTTGCTCTTACCTTGCATTGCCACCTTGGAGGCATACCGTAACCGTTGTAATGAACCGTGGTGACATCATAATACGATTTGAACAGGACCCAATACATTGATGGCACACATGATGTGTCCACTTCTACTTCTCTGATGCCATTGAGCATGCACAAATGCTTGTCTTGGTAGGTAGCTCATATAGAATGTGAGACAGGAATTCCACATTGCCTGTGGCAGACGGGCCCTCGTCACTGTTCTACATCAAAATGCTCTGTAAGGCATTCTAGCATTTGGTACTGTTTGTGATTGGGCATGTATCTCAGTATATCCGAACTTGCAAAACCATGGTACAGCTACTGGTGGGAGGACGGCAACCTACTAGACTTGTCTGCTCTGGCCATTCTTAGGTGACCAAAGCCACCGAGAGCGAGCGGCTAGACAAGCAGCGCCTCATACTGTCTATCAATTACCAGGGGACTGTGCTTTCTATCGACAGTACTTCACCCGCAAGCCTGTTTGGCTTTCCTCCAGAGGTCTTGATTGGGCAGCCCTTGGCAGGCTTTGTGAACGTCTTCGCTCAGGTAGAATGATATTGTCAAGCTCACGATGAAAGCAAGTTCCACAAGCCGTATGCTGAAGCCACATTATGGTTGAGCAGTGAGGCTGTGTGTGCCTTCCATCTCATGTTACCTATCTGCAAGGTTCAGGATTATCAGAGCCAAAATGCAAAGAACTTGCTTGTAGTACCACTGGTTGCTAGCTCCCAATGAGGGTATCAGTCCCAGCTCCATGCATGCCAGCTGAGGTTGGTACTAGGCTAAGCAGCAGACTTTACTTCCAGGGTGCGATGACCCTGTTTTGCAAGGCTCTTCCTTGTTATGCACTAATGCAATGTTATGCTGCTTACAGTGGCGAGACAGTCATCAAGGAGACAACATCGGGCTACTGCTGCTGTTAGCCAGTGTTGTGAAAGAAGGCACACAGAGCCAGATGTCATGGAGGGTTGGAATTTGCGCTCCTGGAGCTGAACTTGGCAAGGTAAAAAGGACGGGCGATGGCAACTGCACGCTGCTAATGTATTTGCTCAGTGCGAACAACAGCTGTGTATCGGTCCTGCATGTTTTATAAAGTTAGCCTGCTGGTTAAGCTTCTCATCTCTTGGGTCCTCTGGTCTTCCCTCAAAGTGTCACTTTCGTATCTCTTATTAAAATGCAGGCATCCGGCATCTGCTCAATTGAGAAGAACTCCCTCCTAAGTCTTCTTAGATCAGAGACAAAAATGAAGCCCGCCGTCCTGCAGATCCGGGCAGTTGCAGATGAGGCATGCACACTTAGTGCTGCCAACGAGCAGGAAGCCAGGCTTCCTGTTCTGCAGGCAAGTTCCAGATACATCATGCCGGCATGGTCTTGTCCACTTACTTTGAGCAAGCCTGTACAGCCTTACCACAATGTTGAAAGTTGCATGATGTTATAGGTGCAACTATCTGCATATGCTATGTGAGCTGTCTGGATGGCAGGAATGACCGGTCTGGTCTTTGTAGAAATGTCCATATGTGTAGAATAATGCATACTGCCCATAAGAAGTGTCATTATCTTACGCAGGTCATCCTGTGGTCTGCTGATGCACTGAGCTCTATTGTCGAACTTGACAATGAGATGCTCATCACGAAGGCTGAAGATACTCTGGGACTGATGCTTGGCACAGACCAACGGAGGCTGCTGAACCATTCATTTGCCAGGTGGGGCTCTCATTGGGATTGAAGAGCCTGTCAACAAATTGCTTGCTGCTTGGGGTGTTCACAGATAACCCTTGGGCCATGCTTTTGCTACAGTGCCATGTCCCCTTTGTATTCTGCCTCTACCAACACAAATGTCTGATGCCTGTGCAGCCTGATGAACATCCCAGCTGCCTCAGCTCTCACTGAGCTGCTTGGAGCAGACCTTGCCAAGAAGGGCCTTTTAAAGAGCCAGCAAGGAGAATCAAGGGGTGCTAAAGTGGGACCTCATGTCCAGCGTACTGTCAAGCACACAGATGAGCATGAGCTCAAAGTAGATCTGCAGGTATTTGGCTCTAAGCAGGTGCCTTTCAGCAAACATGAAGGCCTCAACTCATCTTGATTTGATTTGGCCGCACCGGTTCTACCGTAATCTCCTTGTTTATTCAGGTTAAGATGGAACAGGGTAACATGGAACAATCTGCCCGACGCTGAGCATGTTAGCCCGTGCTGCTAGCTGAAACCTCTTCTTCTGCAGGCCGTCTGCAAGAACCCTGGCCAAGCCAGAAACCTAACCGTGAGACTGCGCCTGGTGGATCCATCTCTGGGCACTCTTGACCCATTCCTGGCTCTGTCAGGGCATCAGCTTGGCACAGGCCAACCAGAGATAAATCTGAAGTCACGACCTACAACGGCTGCCGGTGCCGAAGACAGCCAGTCAAGCAGTTCTGGGGCTGGGCCTTCTGACAAGGAGCAAGAAGCCAAGGCTGTGCCAGAGTGTGCTTATGTATCCACAGGCAGGGAAGCGGGAACACAGGGCAGAAGGCATGATGAACAGGTGCACATGGAGGAGAGCTCTGCTGAGCGCAAACACCGCTCTGGACATGGCCCTTCTGGTCAGCGCGGCTACAATCTTCGGCCCCAGGAATACATGGCAGCTGATGATGGTGATTCGCCTAGAAGCCCTGATAGTCTGCACAACCGGCTTGATTCCAGGTAAGTGCAGAGGATCTTCTCTATACCTTTGATTTGGCAGTGTGCAACAGAACTCTAATTTGCAAAACATGTGGACCTTCTGCGCGATGTTTTTGGCAGCACACATGGAGCGGTCATTCTGAGGGTTGATAGAGGCAGACTAATGCTCGTACATGGATGAAATGTGTGCTTAGTTGTGCTTGTCCATGCCACAGGCTGCGAGTAGCCAATTGGGTGCAAGGCACTGTCAATCAGCACACATCCAGTGAAGAAGATGAGTCAGAGGCGGTGGTCATTGTTGATGCCTATAGAGGCTTTCCAGGCTGCACCCCATACCCTGGCGGCACCCCTAAGGCCTTACCTGGGGATCTCAAGGGGGCAGATCCTGCTGACTCCGCCAGCAACAATGGTTCTGATGCTGGTGGGCCTGGATCTGTCATGTCCGAATCACAAGATGATGCCTCTTCCAGGGTCCCCAGCAGTACAGGGGCTGGCAATGAGGAACTCACTGCAGACTACAGGTGTTTTGGAATGCTCCAGGTCTTCCAGTCAATACTTCCAGTTAACTGCATGTCTTTCCCGCTGCAAAGAGAACCAAGTAGGCTCTAATGGTGTCCATGCAAGGGAGCCACGTAGGCTCCAATGGAGGTTACTCCATGTTTAGGATTGTAAGCCCATTCGGAAATACTTCACATGCATTAGGCAGTACATGCAAAGTTTCTAACATGCCCTGTCGCAGGTCATATGTTGCTGGGGCAACATATATGTGTTTGGAAATGAGAATGTTTGTGAGCTTTCTGTAAGCTGAGAGGGCTCTGCTTTTGCCTGCAGGCGTGCAAAGCGTCTGAAGAGGCTTGTGCACACAATGATGAGCTCCGTCGCTCAAGCTGCTGTCAACCGCTTCAGCTTCCAGACATGGGGGATCCTGACCATGGTCCTCATTGCACACATTGTTTGCTTTGTGGTCCTTGACACACAAATCACCACAAGATCCTCGTACGTATCTGGTTTTGCCGCCCATGTTGATATGTATGGCAGCAGACGGTTGCAGACATGGTGTGGCGTGACGAGCGGCGTGCCTGCAATGTTTGTCAGCCAGTATATGCATGAATTGCATGCTAGGAACATTGAAGTGAGATTAGCTGCAGGTGTCAGCTGAGACGGAAGTATGGGACAAGGCAAGCAAACTGACTCCGCCGTGTGCGCCATGCAGAAATGCCTTCTATGTTGGAACGATGGCCACAGCAGCTGATCGTTTCCTGCGGATCACTATGCGCAACGACTTCCTCTTCAAGTGCGCCCTACCTGAGTTTGCTGGCTTTGAAGTCTGCTCAGAAAAGCTGATCCAGGCTTCCCTGAAGACTATGCAGACAAATGTTGACATGGTTGCCACCTACCACCATGTGCTGTTCTTGGGCGCCAACAAGCTTGAAACTTTCCAAGACCCACGCCTGCGGGTAAGGAGAGACTTATGTCTGGCACACAGGCGTGTCTCTGTTGCAAGAAATGAGGTCCATGTCTGAATTTCAGTGCTTTGTATTACAGCTTATTGAAAGCACTGCTTCAAATGAACTGGCCTTTTCCATTTGCAGGAATACTGGATGCATCATCATCTACCGGAAAGCTTCTATGTCCAGAACAGTGCCAGCAACCAATCAATGGTATTTGCACAGGAAAAGAATTTATGGGAGCTCGGGCAGAGGGTTATCAGTTATGCAAGAGACGTCCTGTTCTTGTACCCCAGACTGAAAGCCGGCATCAACGAGACAAATGCATGGCAATATGTCTCCCGCAATGGTGCAGGTATGCTATCTTTCTGCATCACATCAGAAACTTGTTCCGTGTCTGCCTTCAACATGGGCCTTTGACATATCACTGTCATGCAGCATTCGTGAAGCGTTTTTTGACAACAGCTGTGCACTGGATAGTGTTCCTCTTATACATTTGCAAGATTTCCTTGAATGCTTAGCTCTACTTCTATTCTATTGCGGCAGAGAGCACATTCCGCGGGTACACCTAGAGCCTTGACATCTTTGTTGACTACTGCTGGAAGGAGCTCGCGTCTCTGAGCATCGTTCTCATTGCTCTGCTGGTTTTGGAGGTGAGAGTTGCTATGAAAACATCAGTGTCTTAACCAGTCGCCTCAGACTCCTGAGGCCTCATAAGCTCAAGCTATCTGGAGTTCTTGACCTGTCCAGGTACAAATTATTGAAGGGAAGCTTTTGACTCTGTTCTGAATATGTGATTTACACAATCTGACTGTTACACTGACGCTCTCGCTGAGGTCCTTGAGAAGCGCAGTGTTCTGAAATGGCTCCCACTTCCTCTGCCTCCCAGGCCATCGTCATTCAGCCCATGTGTATGGCCTATGAGTTCTTCCTGCTGAAGCTGGTACAACGAGAACACATGAAGCGCTTCAGCATCATCCTGGCGCTGCCTAGTGCAACAATCAGAGCCATGGCAAGCCGTCAGCTGCAGGTAGGTGATGAGCACCTGTTGTGGAAATGCTTGGTTGAAAGGAAAGATTCCTTAACATCTTACAAGAAACCCTCTCTAAGGCGCCAGCTGGGAATGGTACTAACCTCAGCTCACGATAACCTTCAGGTTGATGATGATTCAAAGGCAGATGCTGACGACGATGAGAATCTGGAAGCTTTAGCTGGGGTTCAGGTTGCGCAGGGTCAGGCAGGTGGCATTGGCGAGGATGTTCCAGAGAAGAAAAGTCAAAAAGAGCAGAAGAATGTGAGGATCACAGCAGACCCAAGGGACGATGGTGAGAATGCTTGGAGAACATCAAACATATCCTTCTAAACTGTGCCTTTGTGTGATTTTTTTGTTGATGGTATAATTCCATGCCAGTTGACCCAGCGGTCGGTGGCAGTGTTCTATAGTCTTGTGTAGCCCATCGATTCAAACAATAGGTTGTTGGACGGCTGTTCTATGCACCCTATTTATACTAGAAATTGTACTTGCAGATGATGGTGAAGAGAGGAACCAGAGCAGGAAAGGTACCACTAGCAGAGGAGGAAATGGGTCTCGACATGCAACAACCAAAAAGGCACAGTTACCCAAGAGTGGCTGGCACATCTTCACCAAAAAGGTCAACAAGACACTCTTTGGCTGGCTTCAATCAAACTCGAAGATCAATGGCAAGAAGTTCTTTGGAAACAACAAGTTCATCGCCTTTTTTATGGTAGGTTTTACCTTGCACCCCTGAGAAGCTTGCTGGTGTCTGAGCTTAATGGGTGTGTAAGACTTCCTCATCACATGTGAAAGGTTCTCTACATGCACTTCTGCACACATGGTAGGAACCATAAATGCAGACGCGTTGGTTGTGAGATTTATGGCACGTCTTAGTCGTGCTAGTGCTGTGGCTCTGGCTCTGGTGAACTATGGTCAGCTTGCCATCAGCTACTTGCCAATGATTGAGTTTGTGGTTCAAAAGCAGACAGCTTGTCTGCTGCCATGAGCACCATCACCCTGGCGAATGCCTGTTTTCAGACTTTTATGTCTCTATACCTGTCGCCGTTGGCCGCAGTTTCATGCAAATCGCCAGCAAGCATCACATCCTGCTACTGCAGGCTGCAACTGTATCCATCACAGTCTGGCACTGCCAATACCTCACCGTGTGCTACTGCGTGTTGCAGGCGCCCCTGCTCCTGTGGGTAATGGCTGTGATTGTGATCTTTGGAGTGTCCTACCAACAGCTGCAGGGTCTGCAGGGTCCCCTGGCCTCCCTCAATACAATGGCACATGTCACCTACAGATCTTCACGTGTACGCTTGTACATCAGCATGCTGGGGATGTCACAGGATGTCTCAGAATGTGGTGTGCTGAGAGACAACGCCAAGAAGGAGCTGGGGATCCTGCGTCAGGAATCTGAAACATTGCTCTATGGAGGCAACACTGTTGTGCTGGTGAGTGACATACTCTAGGACCTTAGCTCTCAATCTCAAGCTGGTCTTCTGTACTGCTACGGAGTGGCTACAATGCTGCATGGTGTGCTCTACTCCAGCTTGACATTACAGGTCCATGTGTGGCACCCACACTCCTTTGTTGAAAGGCACATTTGCACCGGACATGTGCATGATGCTAAGCAGCAAGATTATGCTCACAGAGGTTTCAATTGTACTGAGTTCATAATGACATACAGCTACAGAAGCATGTACCACACTTGGAGCAACTACATCACTAGTGGTGTTGGGAAGTTGACCACAACTGCCCGGGTTTCATCCCCTGCACTCAGAACGATGACCTTGATCAAGTGCGGAAGGGTTTGTGCGGCTGGAGTTGCCGCTCTGTAGTTCATTTTGAAGAGGGTCTTAGGGTGTACAGAGCGGGTTGGTAACTCAAACTACAGGACTCTCTCTGCATGCTAGTGCTTTTACAAGATTGTTTGATATGTCAAATATCATTGATGTCTGCTAGATGTCTGCAAGCCGTGGAAGGCACTACCGCGGTACTGTATAGCCGTCCCTTTGATCGGAGCACCCACCACTGACCCTGGGTACCGCTCCAGGCCCAAACTTTATTCTAGCAAACTATGATGAGTGAGTGACATGGACCCGTCATTGTGTCACTCGTCGAGTTTGACTGGGGTGACCAAGCTGCTTCGATTCAGTACAATTGAACCCTCATGCAGGCCAAAGATGAAGTGTCATTTGATGCAAGAGCGCCTGCCAGTGCCTTCCTGAATGAGAAGGTGGCAGACATGTTCTTTAGGACCAAGGACTGCCTGCGAACTGATCCCTCCACCTGTGTTGGCAAGGATTCACCATATTATATAGTCACCCACACTGGCTTGGATGCCTTGGTGCAGCGCTTCATGGACGAGGCAAGCATTTTTCTCGACCTGCCTGATGCACTGGCTTTCGGCAACCATACAGCGTAAGTGCAGAGAGAAGCTCACACAGCAAAATGCAATCCTCATTTGCAGGCTCGTAATATGCTAAGAGGTCCATCCCAGCAGAGATGCAGTAAGTCATGCAAAGTTTATTTGTTCCAGCATTCAATAGCTCCAGATCCTGGCTCAACTGCAAGAGTATTGCGTGCTTCAACCAGCACTCAATGACATAGCATAGGAGTACCGTGCATCTATTATCTGTGATTGAATACAGTCACTGAATTGCTTGCGGCTGTTCCTTTCGCAGGTTCTACTTCATAAGCCAGATCGCTTTAAACGACATGTCCCAAGGTCTGGACAAAGCAGCAGCAGTCTTTGATGAGTACACCATGGACCAATTCAACCGCATCAAGCAGATCCACATTATCTTACTGGTGGTCAGCTTGGCGCTTGTTGCAGCTTTTATCGTGCTCAAGTACCGACCTTATGTGGCCAAGCTCCGTGCTGAGTCCAAAAAAGTTGCTGGTCTGCTGAGTCAGCTGCCTGCTGAAGTGGATGTGCTCGCGCAAGTCAAGGCTGTCATGATAGGCATCAGAAAAGAGGAGCCCCCACCTTCTGTGGCAGGTCCTCAGGGGGCAATGATGCCAGGTATGTATATGCCTCCTGGCGCTGTGTATCCGGGGGGAATAGTGATGGGTCAGGGAGCAGCCCCTGGAATGGGCTTTTATTCCCTTCCAGGCCCCTACGTAAGTGGACCTGGGGGTGCTACCCAGTACGGCAGAAGGACGGTTTGATCTGTCCCCCCACGCAGAGCCCCATATAAGACTTGTGCTAGTGCATGTACAATTGTGCTGCAGTCTCTTGTCAGGTTCTGAGTGCTACCTGGTTCAGTGGCAGCAGTTTTTGCACCACGGACTCGGTAAACGGCTGGCCAATCAATCACGCTGTACAATAGCAAAATGCCTCGGCAGCATGCATATGTTGCTTACTCAGGCAGAAATGATATACCACTTGGCATACATAATTGTTCTTTCCTGCTCAAGAACGTTTCAGAATACTTTTGACTGTGATCTCCTTGGCTGCTGGGTGCATACTACAACCATCACGCAAAGGGGTGGAGCTGCGGAAGCGCAGCATGGTCCAGCTAGCGCCACAATGGGTGTGAAAGCAAAATAGTAGTAACTAAAGACTTTGACAGCAACCTGCAATATGCAGGTATGGCATGGTGTATGTTTTGATGGCTTCGTCAAGCTGCTTGTCACATGGTTTTGTGAAGCTTGATATCACTTGACAGGAGGGGTGGCACTGGTATTGGTAGAAGTGATCAACGTGTTGCGGGAACCAATATGCCTCTAATTCAGGAGAAGAAGTTAGACTGGTTTTTTCCTACTAGCCTTGGCCGGCGATGTTTCTTTGGATGCTTGGAAGCTCTTAAGTACTGAGGTTTAGGGATTGCACTACGAAATGCTGTACTCCAGTTAGGATATGACATGCTGTTGCTCTGCTTGGCCCCCTGGCTACTGTTGCATCGTCCTGGGATGTCACTGTCGATTACGATTACGATTACATCATGGCCCCTCAAAGGGGGCGCCCGTACGGAGCCAACCTAGGCTCCATGGGCAGAAATACTGGAACCTGGTCCATCAGAAGTGAATGTCTCAGCAATACAATTACAATTACCAGCAATACAATTACAATTACAATGTCTCAGCAATATCACCTCTTGGTCCAGAAGAAAAGGTATCGAAAATACGACCTTGCCATTCATCCCCGAATAATGACAAATCAAAGTAAGGATTATAGTCCTCACATTCCTCCGACCTCCGAAATTCCATGCATTCATAAACAAACTTTGCAACTTGGAAACTTGGCTCTTGGTCCATGAACAATCTCACGTTGTCTGAATTATGCTTCATTGTACTAGAAGCTTCCTGGCAACCTCCAAACTGTGCAAACAAAACGGTATTATACTTCTCACGAATTCTATCATATGCTGGGCATTCAAAAAGAAAGTGTACCTCGTCCTCAACCACTGTGCAAGAACATTTTGAACATACACGATGCTGCCTTGGCAGTTTGGGACGAGCCCACCTCCCAGTTTCGATAGCAAGATGGTGTGCACCAGTACGAAACCGCATTAACTGTTTCACATAAGTAAACGGGATACCTGATGTGTGCCTGATATACCTTGGCATACCCTGAGGATAGCCAGCCTCTAACTCCTCCTGAGGGATGTCTCCCGTCCTAAACCACGAATGATATGTGGAAAGCTTGATCCAATTTGAGCTGACAGATTGCCTGGGGTTTGCATATGCGGCCACCTTGTCCCATGGCTCTTGCAACATGGTATCCCAAGTACCCCACACTTTAAGCCATGGAATAGCTGCAAGTTTATCATTGTCCGGCTCAGCTAGGCCATTTGTTGCCAGAAACTCTGCAATGGTCCCATCTGCGTCTCTACCCTGAGAAAGAGAGCGTACTGTATGCATAAACCGTCCAGCCCAGCTCTTAGGAGCAGAACCAACCCCCTCGCCTGCGTAAGATGCCAAAGATTCACGCACAGCCATGCCCAATAGGCTATCAGAGGGCACTTTGCCAAGCCTACGCCATAGATCAATAGAGGCTCGTAACCAACCCTTTGCCACTGGATTCATGCACATCTCCTTATGCACCACAGTTGTTGGCACAGACTTCCTCAACTTCCCCAGCTGCCTTAAAAATATGCTTTGAATCTTTTGAAGCTCATTGTCCCATAGCTTGTCCAGCGTATCACAAGAGAACAGCAGATCCGGTCCCCATACCTCACTACAATACTCCATGATTGGCACAACCAGGCAAGAGAACATCCGTAACTTGATAGAAATATCAGTGATCCCTGCTAGCTTAAATCTTGGGAACAGAGCCCACATTGCTTTACGAGCCGCCGTGGCCAGAGATTCAATAGCGCATGACATACCTTTTGTCTCATGCAGAATAATGCCCAGGTAACGGAACTCAACGGAGCGTTGGACAGTCTCCCCGTTGTATAGCCATTGGTCAGGCACCTCTGGGGTATTGGCCTTGCGAAACACCACAATTTCTGTTTTGCGGACATTTACCTCCATACCTTTAGCTGAGCAAAACTGGTGTAAAACATCCAGCATCTGTTGCAACTCCATAGGATTGTGTGTCAACAAGACCATGTCATCAGCATACAACAACATTTGAACTAACTTTCGGCCCATTTGCACTCCCACATTGGGTAGCCTCTGGCGTAACCATGACTCAAACTCGTCTATGAAAAGACCAAAAAGGAGTGGAGACAGGGGGTCGCCCTGCTTCACTCCACATGTGCTGGGAATAGCATCGCCCACTGTGCCATGCAGCTTGGGTACCAGCGGAACAGACCAGTACATTTGTATGATGGCTTGCAACATACGACCATGAACCCCTAGTTCAGCCAACCTTTGTATCAAGTAGTCTCTGCGTACTCTATCGAATGCCTTCCGGAAATCCACAAAGCAGCAATAGAGAACCTTTCTGCTCTTCTGCGTAGATTCAATGAGATGCCGAAGCACAAACACATGGTCAACAGTACTCTTCCCGGCCCTAAAACCTGCTTGTCCCTCTGCTCTCCAACCATTCTTTTCTGCACAAACAGACAACCGCGTGTCCAAGATGACAGCATACAACTTGCCTAGAACCGATCCAACAGCAATGGCTCTATAATTGTCCAGGTTGGCTGCATCGCCTTTTTTGAATATGGGACTCAGAGTAGCCATGGACCACTTGCGCACAAACTCTCCACTAGAGAACAATGCCTGATACAAGTCAAAAAGAACAGGGAGCAGCACATGCCTTTTCACAGGAGGACCGTCATCTACTGTCTCCATCACAAAAGCTTGTTTGAGAAACTCAGCACGGAGCCCGTCTGGGCCAGGAGCACGGCCAGAATGGAGCTTTTTGAGTCCCATGATCACTTCATGCTCATCAAGGTCATTGTTCAACACAGTTGCTGTTGCTTGTCCAGCGCTAGTGAAGGCAATGGAGTTCATGCGGTGTAGAAGTCCTGCTAGGTCCTCTCCCCCTTCGCCTAAGGCCCCATGATCAGGTACATTATACAACCCAGACCAGTACCTCTGAAGCTCTGCAATGTCAGCCTGTAACATGCATGCACGCTTGCCCTGAAAGGCAGTCCAAAACTTGCGAGGATTGTGCTTGAGATCGTCAAGCATCTTCTCTTGGGCTTTCTTATCATAAACTCTCTTCCACTTGCGCTTTTGGCGCCTAAACTCCTTCCTGTACTGCTCAGCAGCGTGACTGTCATTCTGTCTCAAAGCCTGCTGCAGTTTCTGGTGCCCTTCCTTGCAATGCTTGTACCAACTGTTTTTCAGCCTACCACTAGGCAACCGTGGGTTTGGTTTCCCAACAACCCCAAAAACCTTCACAGCAGCTGTGTGAATCACTTTGTATAGCCTCTCAGAAGCAACAACCAAGTCCAAGCTCCCATCCCTGATGCCCTGACCAATGAGACACAATTCGTGAAAAGGGCCAGTAGATTCCAATTCCTGTACATACTCTTCCCTTTTTGAAGGGTCCCACCGGGGCACAAGGACTTGACTACCCCCTTGGTCATGCCTGCTACCTTCTTGTGCCCCCCGAGCTTTGAGAACACACTCAATAGGCATGTGATCTGATTCATCCTCTTTAGCCAGCACTTTAAAAGACTGCACACAAGAGTACGTGGGTGCGTCAACCAAGCCATAATCAATGACAGACTGAGCATGTGTGCACTTGCCAGATCTATCACCATGGGTACGACCATTAAGCAAGAAGAGACCAGAGTCTAAGCAACAATGTGACAGTAACAATCTGCCCATATCATTTACAGAGCTATCCATGGTACTCCTGCGCACCGGGACATGGCTAGTGGAAACAAGCTCGTCCAGACCCAAACCCAGATCCTCCAAAATATGGTCTGCAACAGTGTCAATGTCGGGTGCGTCACCTGTGTGAGCATTAAAGTCACCCATGACCAGAACTTTGTTACTGCTCGAGGACTTGATATCGGAAATATCAGATTTAAGTGCCGCAAAAGCAGCCTCCTTGGCCTCCTCACAACTCATGCTGGGATCCCTTCGCCATGTGATGCTAGAGGTGGGATTAAAGTATACCGAAGCCAGAGAGAACTTGTTGCCTAGCAACTCTACCTCAACCCAAGTGGCATGCTTTGTATGCTTGATCAGCCTGCTGCACACAAACTTTTTCACAAGTACACATATACCCTCACCCTTGCCTGCCCCCCTTGGGGGATCCCCACGATTTCCCTTGCTCACAGACTGATCATTGAAATATACGTTGAACCCAAGATGCTCTAAGAGTTCTGAAAGCTCCTCACTCCTACCCCACTCTTGACACAATATGACATCATAATATTGTAAGATATTCTCCCATATGACAATCTTATCCTCTGTCAGTACCGCAAGGTTCCAACTAAGAACCTTCAAATAGCCCAATTGCCCAGGTTGGCCCCCAGACCCCTAGGCCTGAACCCCTCCGCTTCCTGTTGCACCATCCTCCCTCCTCACCCGGTCCACAGTCCAGACGTTCTTGCCCATGCGTGCAGTGGCGAAGTTCCAGAACGGCCACCTGTTAGTGGTCTCCTTGTACCTGTGGGCTGCTACCTTGAAAGAGGGGCTGGATTGGATGATGGCCTTTTCCTCCATTTCAATCTCTTCAAGCTCCTGCCCCACTGCGAACACCTTGTCTGCCCCCTTCAGCTCCTTTGCAGGTGCGGATTCTGAAAGCCCAGTTCTCACTGTACACAGTCACGACTACTGCCCAGCAATCCGCACCGGACACGGCCTCTCTGTAGCTGCCAGGGGCACCAAGCTGCTTGGCCTTGAAGGGGCGGAGTTTCGGGCCAGTCAGGACGAAGCCGGGGTGCTTCTCACGGCTGTAACCGACGTGCTTAGCAAACAGGTCCTCCAAGAAGGCCACTACTGCCTCCTCGTTTTCCCCTGCGACTGCTTTAGTGCAGCTCACCCGAATCTGGCGCTGACGGAGGCCCATGATCTGTCTGCCCTGCGCTGAGGTCTTCTTCTCGAGCACCGTTACGCGGTCACGGAGATCCTGGATAGGTCCCAAGACTTCCTGAAGCTGAGCACCATACGCCTCCTGTGCCTTGCTCAGCTCCTCGACTTTGGAGTTCGTGGCCTTCACCGAGTCGGTCATCTCCTTGAGCCCTTTGAGCACTTTGCCCATTTCCGAATCAAAGTGACTCTTGGATACGTTTCCCATTGTTATGAAGACTTTTAGCTAATCTTTAGGTTAGTTGTCGCTGGCCTGCTCAATACATGCGCATGCGCCGCACTATCGCGCTGACGCAACTACGCAACTACGCAACTACCCCTGGCAGCTATGAGAGAGAGAGAGAGAACTACTGTCATACTGTAGCTCCTGGGAATCTGCCTGGCTGCCAGCAGGTTTGCTGCATGTAGACCCTTTCTCTTTGCGGTATAAATCGTACCGGCAACTTCTATTGAGTGAATATTGTTATGCTGCAGAACCAGCACTCTTTATATCTGGCAAACTGCACCGGAGTATCTCCTTCAAGGTATTTCGTAGTGGTTGCCATGCTCAGTAGGAGATCTCCCTGTAATTGACCAATGTCACGTAGTAGGGAGAGGAGTGGTCCGGTAGACAGGCGTAGCCGAGTCTGCTGCCTGATACAGCCTCAGGTGCAGCCCGGCTCAAACAAGGGCAAGCCCATTCTTACTAGTGTGAGGCGGAACGAACTATGGTGAGCCGGTTCGAACCGGTTGGCAACAGTCCGTAGTGAAGGCGGGGATAAGTAGCCAAACACAGACCTACTTTCGTTTCAAGGCGATGCTGAAGCTTGCTGGTTAAGAACCCAGGGCCGCCAGTCTTGTCGGTCGGAGTTCGGGCCGGGTCGAACGTGTCACGGAGTCCGTGACACGTTCAACCGGCCCGGCTTGATGCCATGGGAGCCGGGTCCCCTTCGGCTTCGTTGTCGTAGACAAGCTCCCAACATATGCTTCGCCAGCCGCTGCTTGTCAATACACCACGACCTTGTCCGAGAGTTGCAAGTTATTGAGCGGCACACGGCTTAGAAGTCACATGTCCCTCACCTGGTACACCCCGGCAATACGCGACGCATCCCCGCAGATGCAAAGCTAACTGTAACACACACTGCAGGGCGGTGCTGGCAGTATAAACCAGTCACTAGCAGCACCGCACACGACCGAACTACGTATTGCTCGATGGCGCATGCATCACCAGGCGACTCAACCAGGACGAAGCATACATAAGACAGATCACAGCACAACTTGCCGGCCGTGCACAACCCCCCTAAAAAAGCATGTACACTGGACATAAGCTTAGGAATCAAACAAACCGCCAGATGCGTTCCCCTCAACTGTGCAACCTTCTGTTACATATTGCCAAACTATTTCGCTCCATCTTCATCTTAGCCCTGGTGAAGCATCCTCCTTTCGATTGGATCCACCCTACATGCTTAAACGCACACCACCGCCTTCAAAGCTCTGTACATCACCTCCCAAAATGACAACACAAAAATGCCAAGCTAAGCCAAAAACAACTGACTGCTGCAATGAGCCCATGACAGTGACAGCTGCCGAAGCAGTTCAAACTGCTACATTCCATTGTAATGCACGAGATCTCTGGATGCCAAACACCTATACCGTGGTTGGCCTTTTGCAGCTATTCACCTTCATGCCTTACAGGCCCTAAAGCCGCCCTTCTATCAACTACCAATTCCGAAGGCACCACACACAGCCCCCATTTCCCAACATCCAACATTCAAAATCTTTGGCCCTGCAACAGGATGCCCGAACCCAGCTGTTTGGGCCTGCAGCTCCCAGTTCTTTCAACAGCGTTTGGCCCCTGCTTCCAGCCCCACCCTTGTTGCATTCTCTGCCCTATACCCTAAACAGGCCCTACATCATCTCATCTCACCAAGCAGCCTTGCATAAAACATGGTCCAATCTTACCTTGCCACTTAGAATGGCTTCCCCCCTCATGCCACCAAATACTCAGCCTCAAACTTGCTGAGCAGAGCCTTATCACCCCCGTCTTTCTCAAAGGAGGGTATGAGCTGCGTTACTTGCACCCCAGCCTCCTGCCACTGCGCCTTGGCCGCTTCCTCGCCCTTGGCCGCCTGTAAGCAGGTGCGAAAGAGCAAGTCAGCGATAACAGAAGATGACATCTTCAAAGGGTCCTCGTGCAAGAATTATTCACTTCTTTGCAAGGATCGGCAGTCTCTTGGCATGGCATGTAGCCATACCATACATGCGGGGCTAAATACCATTCCAAGAAAGTGCCGATCCTTGGAAAAAAAGGAATAGTAGTGAGATTTGGTTTGCATCACATCTCCTCATGGTGTGTGGCAGCCATACCTTTGGCTTGCTCAACTTAGGTGATCCCAGCACACAAACAAGTCCTGCACCAGTTAGCACACGGGCCATGTCATAGATATCAACGAACAAGCATGTAACAGTGCATGTATGAGTCCTTTTCCTTCCCCACCTTATATTGTCCCTGTAACCCACCCACCAACCTTGAGAGCAGCTTCTCCATTGTAAGCCCTGCCGCTCCCAACTCCCTCACTCTTTACCATGTTGACCTCCCTGCTAACAATGCTCCTGTCCTAACACTGATAAGCAGCATCATTGCATTTCACCTTCCCTGCTTTCCCCCACACCCACCACCAGAACCCTACAGCACCCACCTTAATAGCAGCCAGCAGCTTCATGACAATGGGTCCAGCCTCCCCAACATCCACTAGTGGCATGTCAGGCTCCTCCTCATCCCCCTCCTCCTTCTCCGGTCTCTCCCCGGCATCCAGCACTGCCGCCACCACCTCCTTGAAGGACACAGTGCCGTTAGCTACAAACTCACCCACAAACTCGGTGAACACAGCAGGGGCCCTGCAAATCAGAGCAGCAGGTGTGGTTAGCCTCTGCACAGTTGTATGCCCACACCTGGTTATCAAATGAGCCCTCATCCATGGCCAACTCATGAAGCTTTCGGCAAAACCTCTGACTCTTTTCCTTTAAATAGGTATAAGAAAGTGAATGCTAAACATCCGTACCAACTGCTCAACCTCCATACCCACCTAAAGACATTGAAACAGTGTGATAATGTGCCCAGCATGAACATCATGCCACAAGAAGAGCTGCATTGGGGCCCTTTCCGACAATCAGGAGGATGCTTCAAGGATCATGCATTGCTCGGGACAAGAATGTATGCATCTAGCAGGAGGAGGGCCACATAGTAAGCATCTCTAAAAGCCTCCTTGAAGCAACGGTGCGCACTCACTTGGGGATGTCATCCACCAGGTCTGCTAGGTTGTCTACAAAGCCCAGCGCTGCCTGGCTGAACACAGCAGGAGTCACCGGACTGTCTGCTGCTGCTAACTGCTCCGTGAAGAAGGGCTGCAAGCAAGAGGACAAACCGCACATCACTTCAAAACTTTCTTGAGGGCATGGATTGTGACGCCTGCAGCAGCCTTCAATGCAGCCAACTCATGCTCCTGATCTTCCACCCCCGCAGACTGGTACATGCTGTTATTTAAGCATAGAAAGGTATCAATTACCACGTTTCTGCAAGCCTATGTATGTTTGCAAAAAGAGACCACTACACAGCCCTTTGTGCCCATGCACAGATCCCAGGAGCATGCAGCACCAGTGACATGACTCCAGCCAGTTTGTTGGTGGTGTTGAGGGAGGCAAGACTAAGTATTCAGATGTAGATCTCATATAGCACAAGTCAGGATCGCTGTCTTTCACCAACACACTACATAAAGCATCTACAATGAACACATCCCATGAGAATAAGCATGATGGGACAGAGGTAGGTGCACAAACCCACACGAATCCTTTGTGCAGCGTCATTGTGATTATTAACTAGGGGTTTTTACTCCACAGCCCCAGCTCAGGTGGACGCTACTGTGGGGTGTGTTCAGACATAGCCAGGACCCAACACATACTTTCTTCACAGAGAAGCTGGCTGTGCACTGCATGTTACTGGCAGTCTTTGTGGCACCTGCTGCTTTTGTTCAGATGGGAGCCTAAACTCTGCTAAACCCTGCACCAAAACACGCTTGGCTCCTTCAATTTCGATACCTTGCTATCAAAAGCAAACCCCAATGAAACACTCAATTCCGGAAACCCTAACCCCAGGGCACTAACCCCTGAACCCTTACCTTCAGCTTTGTAAGGCGCTCGCTCATATCTACTCCCCTGATGTTGAGGGCCTCCAGCAATACTGCCAGGATGACCACAGGTGCTGCCTGCTTGTCCTTGGTGATCACATCCGCTAGCACAGTGGCAGCTGTGTCACCCGTGTCACCCACAAGGGCCTCACCCTGCCATGGCACACCATAAAGGGTGGTGGGGGTTTCCTGTGAGTTTAGGGTTGCCAGAAACATGTGCAGGGTATTGTGGATGGAGCCTAACAGCCTAGAAAGCATACTTGATGCAGGGATGGCAGGGCCTGGTGGCAATGTGAAGCCTGGACATGGTTTAGCCTGTCATCCGCCACTACAGTGGCAGCCTGGTCACCTCATTGGAAGGTGCTAGTCCTGCCCCACCCCAGCACGCTCTAACATGGTGATATACAGAGTTGTCCACTAGAAGCACTCAAGCTTCCTACCATGCATTTCAAAAAGTATGATAATTTGCCTATCTATTGCAACCGCAATGGTGTGCAGCTTTAGGCTTCAGGTTCAACAATAGACTAGAAGCAACAGGCGGCTCCGCCACATCCCTAGACAGTTTACTTAGGGATGGTTCAGCAAGCACTTCCAAGAGCATAACCCTGGAGCAACCCTCCCACAGCTCTCAACCCCTACCCCTCCATAGCAGGTTTCATCTTCTTATATAGTGGAGGTCTTCTTATAAAACGAATCTGCCTTCAACCTGCCCACAGCATCTTCTTATTCTTCACTTAGCTGCCTTCAACCTGATGGTTTCATTTTACATTAATCCTGAGATCGATTCGCTAACATGTGGAAGAAATAAAAATGCTGAGATAATGTATGATTGTGGAACATAGCACCCACCTTCAGTAACGTCTCTGCCAAGTCCTTAGCCTTATTCCGAACATCCCCACGCAGCTTCCTGGCAGCTACTGCCACCTCCTTCGGACTCAAGCCTCCATCTGCTACTGCTTCTACTGCTGGTTCTGCTGCTGCTGCTGCTGCCGGCCGCTCTGCTGCCTTGGCCCCCTCGTCACTCATCCTGTCACCACCACGTACTGGAGGAGGCGGTACACTAGCAGCCCCTCCCAAAGCAGAGGGGCCACCAATGCGGATACGTGTCCGCTCAGTACGAGCGGGGCTCTGCCTGCTTGCAAAGGGTCCTCCTCCCTGGGGCCTGCGAAACAGGGGACACCATATGGATGCTTTGGAGGGGTGCCTGTCGCAGCCTCAGGGACTAAATGATGAGAATAGAAGATGGCTGGAATATTGCCGGATTGCAAGGGGCATTTATGTTTCAAAGAGACCACTGCACAGCCCTCTGGACCATCCAGCACCTGCAGCGTGACTCTAACCATGTCTTCATGTGCTGAGGGGCATTTATGAGATAGGTCACTGCACAGCCCGTGCAGCACTGGCCAGGCTTCAACCAGTTTGTTAGTGTGTTGAAAGGAAGAGACTGAGATTCGATGGCTAAAGGGTGTTGTAATGTTGCAATTTGGAAAGACTCTCCGACATAAGCCTAGCATGTGTTTTGCATGAGGTGCTGCAGGGGCTACAAAACAAAAAAACAAAAGCTGTAGATACACCACCTGCAAGAGTTTAGAGGGAAGTTCAGACAGCAATAGGTTCAAGCTGGCAAGACGTGAATGATGAGGCTGTGCTGCCCTCCCTCTCACAATCACCGCCAGTTACCCTGCTTACCTCAAGCTGAGGTCCGAACTAGCTGTCCTGGAGCCCAGTGTAGCTGCCAGTGGTGCTGTGGGCAGGTCATCCCTCCGCAGGTGTTGTGAATCTTGCATGCTCCTGCTGGGGAAGTTCAGGGCACCGGAATCACGGCGGGAATCACCACGCTCCAGCCGGCTAGAACCACCACGTGCTATTGTTTGTGCTTCACGGCGCGCCTCCTTGTGCACATCCTCAATCTGCAGCAGCGGCAGCAGCAGCACGTGTAAGAGCAGTACAGGGATCAGCAAATACGGCCTCGTAGTGGCAGCAACCTTTGCAACATCACAGGGATCAGCACCAGTGAACGCACATCTTGGGCTGTAGCGACAAGAGCAGATAAATCAAGCATGGACAGGGAAGATGAGGAAGCCAAAGCACACGACTGCATAGCGCCCCAGGGTTCAACATGTGCCCATCTGCTGTAAGAGCCCTGCCAGCCAAGCAACAAGTGCTCAGAGGTATGGTGTCACCATATGCCACAAACTTCAAGACCTCAAAAGTGCATGCAGGACAAAAAGTTGCAGGTGTTGCAGGCCTACAAAATTGAGCACACAGACCTCGGGGTTTAGCGCTCCTTAGTCCAACGATAAGCCTTGGGTTCCCCTCCATACACCGATTTCTATCTAGAGATAACAATACCTCGGGCCACCATCGCACTGCACCGAGCAGGCCCCCCCCCCCCACACACACAACTGCCCCAGCCTCAGCGGGCCGCCCTGTAAGCATGAACTGGCCTGGCATCCCCTGCTAGCGTCCTAAATCTACCAAACCACCATCCTTGCTAAGGATCTGACGACATAGCTATTGCAACAGCGGCATATGTATAGTGAACCTCAGGCCTCCTCCTTACCTTCTTGGGCCCCTCTGCCTTCCGTCGCATCTCCCAGTTGCGGTGCCTCATGTCAATGATGTCCATCAACATGAAGCGCAGGCGGCTGTCCAGGGCATCTCCCTTGGCCAGCCGGTCAATGCGCCCGAAGTAAGCATCCATGAGGTCCTTGGCACGCTTCCTGTTTGCCTCTGCCTGCCTCTGGGCCTGCGGATGCAGCAGCAAAAGAATGCGCCGTCAGCAAGAATTGAGCAGCAGACTTGCAGCTGATAGTTTACGTGCTATTGCGAGAGTGTGTGAACCGTCCATTCCCCTTTCAGATCAGCCAAGCAACTTGGGTAGCACTTCCTAATAACTCCGCTGGAGACATTTCGCAAATTCACTTCTGAAACCTCCAGGAACCCGGCTGTGAGACAACCACAAAACATGACTAAAAAATCTGCATGCATCAAAACTGACCACAGGCCAGATCAACCCCACCTAACCAACCACAGCATGGCCTACCAGTTCCGCCTCAGCTATCAAGTGGATAATATATCACCCTCCCCTTGAGCCCAGTACAGCAATCAGGCTTAGCCCACACTGGCCAACCGCATCCCTACAGCATGTGCTTGCCTCCCTCCGCCCTGGAGCAGCCTAAACTCCCGGACGCCTTGGGCACATGTATATATGAGATAGATCACTGCACAGCTTTCGGGCCGTGCAGCGCCCGCGGCATAACTCCATTCAGTTTGTTAGTATAGGCCCTTGGGCCCATATATGCCACCCCTCATTGGATCCTACCTCACTCAAGTTAGAGCTGGCCTTAGCCTTGAACTGCGGGTTCTCCAGCTGCTGCCCAATGGTCATGAGCAGCTTGCACAAGCACTCCACATCCTCCTGCTTGGGGTTCTGGTCATCCTTGAGCAACCGCTGGATGCAGCTGTGCATGATGTTCTCAGTCAACATGCCAAACCTACAAAGGACAACAGCATGCGATAATCAATACACTGGTCAGCAGGCCAAACATACACAGGACAGCAGACAATGATCAAATTACTATGATATTTAACACTGCACAGCCTTGGTGCCGTGCGGCGCTCAGGACATGACTGAAACCCAACCAGTTTGTGGTGAGGTTGGGTTTCAAGACCAGATTAAGAGCAAAAGATAACTATGTTACTGATGAGCCATGTTTTACACCATCTCTGTAAACATGCCGACATTGACCATGCAAACAGGAGCAGTGGTCTAGGCAATTGAAACAAAAAGAACAGCAGCAGTGGTCTAGGCAATTGAAACAAAAAGAACAGCAGCGCCACAGTGAATAACACTGGCGATCCTGCATGTTGCGAGGAGGTCCAGTAAGCACGGCAAGAATTACCAAAGCACTGCACCCAGCAGCAACAGCAGCAGAGAGGGCAAACAGCTGGGTCAGAAAACCCCTCTCAAGTTCGTGTCAGATCTTGTCTGGTACTCACTTACCCTCTTTAAAAACATCTGATGAAACACACTTTGATCTAGAGTCTGTACTGCTAACAGGGGTATACTTTAAACCCAAACGCAAGGCACAGACACCTACACACAATCCTTGTTCTCTCGATAGACTTCAATCAGTCACGGGCCCCCTACCCTGTGATAAAACAAACAGCCCGAAACTTCACCCCACCTACCTGTACAAGTGGCCAATGAACTGGATGTTCCCCAACATTCTGTGCCGCCCCTTGAGCTCCTCCTGTGCCGCCCTCTGCTCTGCTAGCTTCCGTGCCTTCTTCTCAGCCAACTCCTGCTCCTTGGTCTTAGGGGCCGTTGACTCACTCTCTGTCTTAGCTGGTGGTGAGGCTGGGATCTCCCCCTCCTCCTGATCCTCCTTGTCCTCCCCTGCCTTGTCACCCTCCTCCTCATTGTCCTCCTCCTATGCAATGGAAAGCAGTGGTTCACAGCCCAACATCAATGCCTGACACTAATTCAATAGCCACTTTGAGCCCTGAAATGATGCTGCTGATGTTTGGTGTCCCAGTGAGCCAATGCATGGCTGGATCAGGTGGGTTTGGATATATTGCAGAGTCCATTAAAATAAGTACTGGCTCATGGTAACCATACTGTTCTCTTTATTGTTTGCCTGCCAGGGAAGCAGCAGAGTGATATCAAATGTTAATAGAGTCCACTGCACAGCCTTCGGGCCGTGCAGCGCCCGCGAGTATGACTTGTTAGTATAAAAACAGTGGCAGTGGTAACCTCGTACTTTTCAACTTATGCCAGGAGGAGGAGAACTGCCACTGAAGGTATGAGGCGGCTTGCCCCATAAAAGGACCTCCCACAAATCCCCCTCCAAAGGAACTCATGTAGTGTGTCACCACGCCACATCCACCCGTCCACCTGCACAGAAGCCCTGACACCCCCCCCCCCCGCCTAGGCCCCCAGCCCATCTGGTACAAATAAGCACATAAACCCTTTCTTACTTCATAGGCATTTCAAAAAAGAGTTTGTACTTGGACGCGCTCTCCAGGCAGCAGACAGGCTTCTATACCCCTATTCTGTGCCCCAGCCCTTGTTTGCTGCCCCCACCCCCTTACCGCATCCACCTCCCCAGCTTCCTTCCGCTCCTTGTCCTTCTTCTCGCGCTCTGCTACAGCATTCATGGCGGCATCTCCCTTCTCAAACTCCTCCTGGCACTTGTTCAGCAGCAGGCGCCGGAAGTTGAGCTTGCGAGGAGCCTTGCCTTCCTCCTGGGCCGCATCTGCAGGCCATAAACAAAAAAAAACCAATTTCAACGACCGGGTCCAAGACCGGAAGTCGAAACGACTCATCGGACGGCCGTTGCGGCCATAAGCAGCAACCAGCCAGCACAAGACATTACTCACATCAATCAATCAATCAAAACGCAAAATCAGCTATGCCAAAATGTCACCCAAGACCAAGCAGCACACGCCCCCTGATCAACTGGAGTCATATTCACATCACTCATCATCAATCATCAATTATAGTCACTTCTACTTGCTGCCTGGAGACATGCCATACCTCGCTGTCATAGGTCTGACGATTCCTTGCAATGTCACCTTCTGTCCTAACCATAGCTTGCCTCGACACAGGATAAAACAAGAAGGCCAGCTGTGCTCTGAGCGAAGTTCGGTTCGCGAATGTAAAACCACTATGAATGTAACATCACTCACTATTTGTACTTACCAAGAACCTAATGCATGCCACGCATGACCTGCTTCAAGCGACTTTGTGGCGTCAACAAGGACATCATCAGAAGTTGTTTAGATTTCACTCCTGCTTCTATAGCAGCTCCAAGAGCTCCAACAGCGACCCTTACCACCCTCATGTCCTGGCTACATAGCACTCATGCAATGAAGTACATTGTAAAACTAACAATGAGTTGGTGGAAAGTCCCAACGCTCATTTGTGAGAACGTCGCAAATGATCATACATCCTTTTCATCCTGTTCTTTCTGTTTGGCAGCCCCTCCCTGTGGTCCCTCCCTGTGGCCCTCCCTGTGGCACCCTCCGCATCTGTCCCAATAAGGTCAATGAAGTCTTGACAGCTGCTGCAGCAGACGCCCCTCCTCAGCAACCCATCTCTGCGCCCCATCCTCCCTCCTCATTCCCGACCCCATCTTCTCTTCCCGCCACTTTCAATCTGAATGGCAACTTAAATCGCACATTCTCAACGGGCCCCCTCCCCGGCTACCTCAGCCCCTGACCTTCCCCATTGATGCCCGTCTCCCCCTCCCTCTTATGCTTATCCTCCCATTTGCCTTCCGGCCATGTCCTCTGCCCCCACCTAGGTCATAAACCACAAGTAGCTGGCGCTGCTGCAGTACCCAACATAGCTTCCCCTCTCTCCCCCATCCTCCATTGTCCTGTTTCCACCCACCCTGCCTCTTACCTCCAACAGGTCCCCCCCCCCAACCTGGCCCTCTACCCTTCCTACCTCGCCCCCTCACGCCACCTGGCCCTCTACCCTCCCGCCCAACCCTTCCTCCCCTTCCTACTTTTCAACCTGGCCCTCTACCCTCCCGCCCAACCCTTCATGCCCCTCCTACCTCCCAACCTGGCCCTCTACCCTCCCGGCCAACCCTCCCTATCTCCCCCCCCCAAACCTGACCCGCTACCCTCTACCCTCCCGCCCAACCCTTCCTACCTTCCCCCCCCCCAACCTGACCCGCTACCCTCTACCCTCCCGCCCAACCCTTCCTACCTCCCCCCCCCCCAACCTGACCCGCTACCCTCTACCCTCCCGCCCAACCCTTCCTACCTTCCCCCCCCCCCCAACCTGGCCCGCTGCCCTCCCGCCAAACCCTTCCTACCCCTTCCCCAGCTGTCCCTCTACCCCCTACCCTCCCACCCAACCCTAAGATTACAGGGCGAGATTCTAAAAACAGACGATCTCGCTCCTCCCCCCCTCCCCAGCTAACCCTCAAGCCTCCCGCCAGCCCTTCCTACCTGGGTCGTTAAACTCAGGAAGCTGGCGCTGCAGTACATGACACAACTGGGAGTACAGCTCACAGAAGTGGGGCTCAAACAATGCCTTGTCAAACACCTGGTTGATCAGACCAACCAGAGTCTTCGGCTCCTCAATACCCACAGCCAGCAACTGCAGGGAGCAGCAACAGCAGGAAGGGTTCATTAAACATCTTTACATGACTGTGGGTGTGGTAGATGACTTCTAATTGTGAGCCGGTCTATGCATATGGAGATCACCACATGAGCGTTTGGTCAATTCATGACCTGTAGCAAAACCCCCCCAGAATTCCTTTGTCCCTTTACATGGCACCGTCACTGCCTTAGCAGCGGTACTAGCACTACTAGGCATACCCAGATCCGATGCTCCCCGCCTGGAAACAGCGTCAGACACCACAATCCCTGACATATTGCCCGCCTCTCCCCCCTCCCCACCCTTGCACCTTTGCCCCTGGCATCCACAATCATCAACCCTTCAATTATTTAGAGCTGTCCGACCTAAGCACAACCAAGCATCCTAAAGCACCCCTCCCATGCAGCAGCTTTCACCCCTTCCCAACCATTTCACAGTTTAGTCCTAATCCACAACCCCCCCCCCCTCTGTCCCTTCCACCCAGCCTTCCCCAATGCATGAACAGCCTCTCAAAAGTTTTAAGACAGCTACATTTCATTGTACACCCTCACAGCTCAACACTTCATTTCCATATTCCTGCAAACTCCCCTTGTTCAATAACCCCCTTCCCTCCTTCCCTGTCCCACCCACCCTCTCCCACCCTCCCTCTTCCTCCTCCACCTTACTAAGACAGCTTCTCCATTTCAACCTGCCATAAGCCTACCAAAAACCCTTGCAACCCCCCCCCTAAACAATAACCCCTCCCCTAATCTCTTTCACCCTCTAGACACCTCCAATATTCCCCTCCAAAACACTCCTATCCCTCCCCAGCCCCCAACCCCTTCACGGCCCCCAATCCCTCCCTCGGCTTTTCTGACAGCTTCTCAAGTTTACACCTGAATGCGCTCTCCCTGCACCACTTGCCCTTTCCTATCCCTTAACTTTCCAGCCCCTTATCACCTTCTTCCTCTTCCTCCAGACCTCCCCTACCCCTCCCTCACCTTCTCCGACAGCTTCTCAAAGTTATCTGGTGTCAGCTTATTCAGGATACCCTTAAACTGCTTCTGCTTTGTCTCCTCCCCTGGATCATCTGTCAGCACCAGACCAGCCTTGAAAGCACTCTCAGTCTTATGCAGCGAAGCCGTTGGTCGCCCTGATGGCGCGCCAGGCCCACGAGATGGCAGTGGCTGCCCCCGTGCCCAACGATCTCCCTCCATGCCTCCAACCTGCAAAGGAAAAGCACAAGACGGTTAGGAGAAAGTCCCCTAAGGACACTGACAGTATCGGCACCCCATTGCACGAGGTGGCGCTCTACAGCGCATGCATGATATGTTACATGTGCTGATTTGGCAATCACAGCAAGTGGTCAAGACAGGTCAAACATGAAGCGCGGCATGATCAGATGTACAGGGCAGGCAAGGTCATATCTATCAACCACTGGCATAAGGCAACTTCAAAAGGTCACCTTCCGGTAAATGCACTTCAGTGATGGATTACAATCCACATGTAATCTTCCAGTAATGTAATGAATTGGACCTGTAGAAAATAGCAGTTCCTGGGCAAAGCCACCTATCAACAGCTTTGAAGACTGTGGGGTCTCACACAGAATCCACATCGGAGCTGGGACCCTGGAAAAGACCTAGCTTTGAACAAGGAGAGAAAACAGCACTGCCACCAACTCCAACTACATCGCCATGATCACCCGCAATAAACAGCCTCAGTGCATGGCCCAACCCTGCTACATCCACCCGCACCCTCCGCCTGGTTTGATTACATGCACCCAAGCTAAAAGCATCCTGACTTCCCACACAACCCACCAACTCAAAATATCACCTACTAGGTCCGACCATCCACCAAGAGCACCCCCTCCCTTCAAATGCCCGATTTTGCAACAGCTGGTAACATAGACAAGGCTAGACGCTACGCACCCACCTGTGCAGAACCCCGCCTGTCACCCATCCGCCCACCGCGCCCCTCTCCGCCACGAGGCCCATCCCGGAAGCCGCCACCGCCGTCGCGCCCCATCCCCGGCCCCATGGCGCCCAGCCCACCAGGCCCCCCTGCCCCGCGCGGCCGATTCCAGCCGTCGTCTGCCATGGCGCCCGCGCCCCCCCTGCCCCGGCTGTCCCGCCTGCCCATCTCCCGGCCACCAAAGCCTCCTGGTGCCATGGGCTCATTGGGGTCAAACACAAACTCACCCTGCAGGCAAAAATCACACAAGTTCATTATTACACTTCATGATATGCCATAGCAATAAGTGCCATAGGCCCCGCACCTCAAGCTGTCACAAAGAACAGCGAGGTGGAACAGAGTTCACACACAAGTTCATACCACTGCAGTAGCTAGAATGTAATGGGTTGAGAATACTCAGCAATCAGCACACTGCGATGCGAGTCATTAACTCTCTAATGACCAGCAGCGGACACAGCAGGCACAAACAATTGAGCAGTGAATGCACAAAACAGAATGGGTAGGCTTGTACATACACACAGTGCTGACACCCGCTGCCAGCAAGGTATCCGCACGCTAGCGTGTCCAGCAGCTAATGGCTGTAATCAGAAGCCAGCTATGCTTAAGGGTCATATCTACTCAGACACCTGAGCCCCTGCTGACCCAACCACTTGTTGATAAGTAGCAACCGCTAATAGTGCTAACAATGCTGACACAGACGAGCACAGCAAACCCCCTGCTTAATCGGAACATGACCCCCCGCACAGATTTGCTGCTGTACCAACCACACTGCGATCACCTACCCACACAGCTCAATCCACTGACCATGCCTATTTGCAGCTAAATACAATAGTATGCCTCTAGTTACAATGCTGCTGCTTACCATGGTCCCAAAGCTGGCCTTTTCAGGTTTCGCCCTAAACTTACCAAGCTGCTGCCAGCAACATGGTTCTTTGCTTGAGCTATTACAATAGATTATTGCCCACCAGGGGCACTTTCCGCCGCTCGCATGCAAAGAAACATACATCCAAGCACCCTTCTTGCACCCAAGACAGCAACCTCACCATGGTCCCAATAGTGGGCTTTGTTGTGCACATCGCGTGTAGCCAGTCCATAGATTAGATACCCCCATTCTTCCCGTGCCTATTCCCAGCTTAATACGATAGTATGCCTTTAGTTACAAATGCTCCCACTTACCATGGTCTCAAAAGTGGGCTTTGTTGTGCACCCTGCCCGTAGCCTGTTCATGAAGTCCCGTGTGTACCTCTTCCTGCCATCATCATCATCATCAGGAGCAGCAGCTGCAGGCCCAGAGGCAGCTCCAGATGCAAAGGGTGATGGCACGGGGGCCCTGCTGCTGCCATTAGGAGCTGGGCCCTCCTCAGCCTCAGTCTCCCAGCTGTCTGTAACATCCTCTGACTTGGTGCGGGAAGGAGCCTGCATTGGATTTGAATTTGAACAAACCAAAACAAGACAGGGTTCAATATACCAGCATTCCAACCAATGGAGCTTGCGACTGCAGGAACATGCAATACCCAATAGCGACCCAATTAAGCCTTCGGGCTGCAGGACCAGTACGTAGTGAGCGAAAGCAGTTCGGGTAAGTTGCTGCATCTGCAGACAAGAGGATTGAAGCTTCAGAGACCGAGGACTATGGGTGCATGTTATTTTGTTATTCACCCATACTTTTGTATATCCTCCTATATATCTTCTCTTAACATTCCTATTTTGTTCTTGCCTCCTTGCCACCTCCTCCCATGTGACTCATTAGGTGCATGTTGAAGGCCTTGCCCATACCCTAACAATTCTACATGACCCTGACTGGCCTCTCTTCAATGGTGCACTACTGCTATCACGATAACATTATTAAATTTCATGATCTGCACATCATTTCATTACACGTTGTATCATGAAGTGATATGCCATAGCATAAGTGCCTTAGGCCCCGCACCTCAAGCTGTCACAAAACAGCCAGGTCAAACAGCAGTCCCTACCACTTACCGTCGTAGCAGGAGCCTCCACTGCTGCTCCTCCCTCAGGTCCCTTCCCACCAGCACCCTTCTCTGCTTTCTCTGCTGGTGCAGCCGCCTCCTCCCCCTTACTTGGCGGCCTGAAAGCTTCCAACATATCCCCCTGTAAACCCTTTGCATCTGCCTTTGCCAATGCTGCCTTCAACGCTGCCTTGCCCTGCTTTTTGTTGCCAGACAATGCAGCCGAAGCTGCTGCTGCCGCCGCTGCTGCCCCTCCTGGTGCTGCTGCTTCCTTTCCCCCGGCACCTCCAGTCGCTGCTGCTGCTGCTCCAACTGCGGGAGCCTTTGTAGGAGAAGCAGATCGCTCAGCAGCCTTGTCAGCTGCTTCTTTGCTGCTAGTGCTGGGCTCTGCCTTCTCTGCTGCTGCTGGTGGTGGTGGAGGTGCAGCATCGGTCGCCT
Source organism: Pseudopediastrum boryanum (assembly GCA_963556185.1). Taxonomy (NCBI): domain Eukaryota; kingdom Viridiplantae; phylum Chlorophyta; class Chlorophyceae; order Sphaeropleales; family Hydrodictyaceae; genus Pseudopediastrum; species Pseudopediastrum boryanum. The sequence continues at coordinate 4,526,324 of OY744511.1, read as the reverse complement.
CTTCAGGAGCCTTTTCTGCTGCTGCTGCTGCTGCTGCTGCTGCTGGTGGTGCTGCTGGTGGGGCATCTTTGCTCACCTCTGGAGCCTCCTCTGCTGCTGCTGCTGCCTTTCCTGCATCCTTGTCTGCTACTGGCTCTGCAGCTGGTGCGACCTTTTCCGCTGCCTTCTCTGACTTCTCTGCTGCTTGCTTGCCAGAAGCCGCAGCTGGTGCGCCCTTTTCTGCTGCATTCTCCGCCTTTTCTGCTGCTGCTTGCTTGCTAGAGGCAGCAGCTGCCGCCGCCGCTGTGGCCGCTGCCTTTTCTTCCTTCGCAGCCTCCTTTGCCGCCTCCTTCGCCGCTGCTGCTGCTGCCTTTTCTTCTTTCACTGCCTCCTTTGCCGCGGCCTTCTCTTCCTTCGCAGCCTCCCTTGCCGCTGCTGCTGCCCCCTTGCCATTGTTCCCACCCCTCCCACCACCCTTACCCTGTGACTCAAACCGTGCCGCAGCAGCCTTCACAGAGGGGCCATTCTGTGATGAAGCACCACCATTGCCACCCTTACCACCACCACCTGCCGCCGCTGCTGCTGGTGGTGCTGGCGCTGGAGGTGCAGCAGGCTTTGCTGCTGCTGCTGCTTTAGCCTTCTCAGCCCAAGACATACTGTGGGTGAGCTTAGGCTGCTGCGGAGGTTCCGCTGCTGCTGCTTTACCTCCTGCTGCTGCTGCTGCTGGCGCCTCCTTGCTTTCCTTGGGCTGCTCTGCTGCTGCTGGTGGTGCTGCTTTGACCTCTTCCGCTGCTTTTCCTGCCTTCTCTGCTGCTGGTGCTGGAGCAGGGGCAGCCTTTTGCTCCTTTGTCTTTTCCTCCTTACCACCTGCTGCTGCTGCTGCACCCTTCTTAGGAGAGGCTGGACGCTCCTTAGCCGCACCAGCACTTGGAGCAGCAGCTGCCGTTGCCTCGGGCTTCTGCTTGCTAGGAGGAGGCTCGACAGCTGTTGCTGCTGCTGCTGCTGCCGAGTCTTTAGCATCTGCTGCTGCTTTCTTCTGGTCTGCTGCTGCTGCTGGGGCTGGCTTGTCTGCCACTGGTGCCTGCTTGACAGGCTCTGCAGCCTTCTCTGCAACTGCTGCTGCTGCTGTTGGCTTCTTTTCTGCTGCTGTTGGTTTCTTCTCTGCTGCTGCTGCCACTGGCTTCTTCTCTGCTGCTGTTGCTGCTGTTGGTTTCTTTTCTGCTGCCGCTGCTGCTGTTGCTGTTGGCTTTTTCTCTGCTGCTGCTGCCGCTGCTGGTTTCTCCTGCTCCTTAGCTGGTGCCGCCACCGGTGCTGCTGCTGCCGGCTCCTTCCCTGCCTCTTCCTTCTGCTGCTGCTGCTCAGGCTGCTGCTTTGCCTTCTCCTCCGGCTTGCTTCCCGCTGGTGCTGCTGCTGCTGGCCCGGCACCTGCTGCAGTCTTCTGTGGGACGATGATTTTCCCCTTAGCATCTTTCTGAGGAGCCACAATAGGCACTGCTGCACTACCCGGAGCTCTAGGGCTTGCCCGCACCTGCTGCTGAGGCAGAGGACTAGGCACTCTAACCTCTGGTGGCGCTGCTGCTGCTGATGGGGCAGCTGTCCCTGCTGCTGCCCTGCTGCCTGCTGCCCCTGCTCCTGGTGTGGGTGGCTTGGGGGCTACAGGGGGGCCCAGCTCCACAGCTTTCTTTGTGTTCGGGTCCACAATAGCAATGACACGCTTCTGAGGCGCTGCAATGACAGGCGAGGTTTTAGGGACAACATGTGCCGCCTCGATACCTCCTGCTATAGGAGCAGCTGCTGCTGTTGGGGTAGCAGCAGCAGCACCAGCAGGAGCAGCAGCCGGAGCCACAACTGGTGGTGGTGCATGCCCCCGCCCTTCACTAGCAGCTGCAGCTGATGCAGCCGGGCCACCTTGAGAGGTGAAATGACCCCCTTGCGCACCTCCTGCATGCTGCGCATGGCCCTGAGGACCCCCCTGCTGCTGCTGCTGCGGTGGCGGCTGGTGTGGCTGCTGCTGCTGGTGGCTGCCAGGGGCATGTGGAGGGTGAGGCCCGTGATGCCCTTGCTGCTGCTGCTGCCCTGGCCCCTGCTGATGCGGGTGGGGATGGTGGGGAGGTCCATGCTGCTGCTGTTGCTGCTGTGGGGGCTGCCCTTGTGGTGCGTATGCCCCAGGGGCCCCAGGATAAGGGAAGGGAGATGCGTAACTCCCTGGATACCCCATCATACCAGGGAATGCCATATAGCCTTGTGGACCAGGTACTGCATACATGGGGTACTGCATGTACTGCCCCTGTGGCATCATCAAGCCGGGTTGAGGGGGCATGGGGTAACCACCAGACGCTGCTGCTGCAGCTGCTGCTGCCTGTGCTGCAGCTGCCTGTGCTGCAGCTGCAGCAGCCTGAGGGTTCATCCCTTGCACAGGCGCCGCTGCTACCGGCATACCACCACCTCCCCCCCCCATCTGCGGCGGCTGCTTCTCACCCCCTGCTCCTTGCTGCGACCCATAACCCCCCGGACCACCTCTATGGACATTACCCCCGGTATGAGGCGGGCCCCTATGTGGTGGACCCCCCTCGCCCCGATGATTCCCCCGGGCTTCATAACCCCCTGAGCGGTTTGGCCCACCTTCAGCATGGTATCCCCCACCTGCACCCCCTGGTCCGCCTTTCCCCCTATGACCCCCAGGGCCCCCCTGTCCATGATGGGGGGGTCCATGCTGTGAAGGGTGACCCCCTCCACCTGCATGGTGCCCCCCATGACCCCCCATTTGCCCGCCATGCCCTCCACTACCCTCCCGCCCATGCCCGCCCCTGTGGGCCGGACCACCTCCATGTGCAGGACCCCCTTGTGGACCCCCTTCTTGTGCATGTGGCAGCCCATGAGATTTCCCCCCATGTGGGACCCCATGACCACCACCACCACCTGCTGCTGCTCCTGCTGCGTTGCCCTCACCCCTAGGAGGAGGTGGGGGTGGTCCCCCTGCTGCTGCTGGAGGTCCGGATTGTGCCTGTTTCTGTGCTGCACCACCTGCTGGTGCTGGTGGCTGCTGAGGGCCAGATGCCCCACGAGCTGAGGGAGGGGCTGAGGAAGCAGTGGCAGTGGTCGTGGTGCTGCTGCTGCTGTTAGCGCTGGTGCTGGGCACAGGCCCGGCGGGAGCAGCAGTAGCAGCTGATGCTCCTGCCTGTGCTGCTGCTGCTGAGGGCTGATTCGGTCCATCCTGTGGTGAGAAAAAGCACTTGCTTCAGCAGGCATGCTTTCCAACGTGGACCCGGTATCAACCCAATACAGGAGCTATTGTCAACAATATCCGGCGCATGTGTATTCTTGACAGGAGCAACAAACATGTGTACTTCTGCGGGGGTGGCTTACTTGGCTGTTACAGTAAGAAGCTGGTCCATAATAAACAGGTAGTTCAGAACACCTTAGCAGGCCTGCATGATGCACAGCCGTGCAGGGGATCCAGCTGTCTGTGCTGTGCCTCTAATGGTCACCTAAAATTGGCTGTAAAGCCCCATGCATGTCCAAAATCAAGGGAGCTGCACAGGTGACCAGCTGCACATGTGCAGCCATTAGAGGACATCCACCATGCAGCCCTGAGGGGTTCAGGGTCCATCTATAACCCAGGGATGATGTGCCCATCTGACGCCCCATAGACAACACCTGCGCATGCTGAACTAGGCAACCCATGCTCCTGTGCTGCCCCATGCATGCGTAGCCAGTACATGCTGGGAAAGCCCACCAGGTCATTTTTATCTTCAATGTAAAGGTTCCCAAAACCCCAGCCGGACGTGTGCAGAGCAATGCAAAAAGCCTCCATCTACCGAGGTAGTATTGGCTGTACCAGCAAAGAACTTGCCAGCTGTGTCCCAATTGGTAGATTTTACCATACATGGTTTACATGACCATCGCGCACCTTGCCAATCACCTCACTCCCAGATCCAAAGCTCCCAAACGCCAACCCTCCGCCGAAGAGCTCGGGAGGGGGCGCATCGCTCTGTGCTTGGGCAGTCGCTGGCTTCCCTACACGCATGCGAAGGAGATCCTCAATTCCTCAGTGGTGTGCTTTCTAAAGCCTTCACTGTTGATATAAGTGCCGCTAAAAATTCGCAAGCGGCGGCAACGCTGCTGTGTATGCGTGACGGTTTCTCAACCACATGTCCTACCTGCATTTTGAGCCGGAGCCTTTGATTCCTCTGAGGGAGGGGAGGAGTTCTTCTTGACAATGTTGGACCAGGACACACCTGCCGGCAAAAGGCATGTTAGCTTTGCGTCCTGCTGCTGTCATAAAAGCTGAGGAGTTGCCATCTGCTCACCAGTTCCGGCAGAAGGTGCCTGACCAAGCTGTGCTGCTACCTCCCCTCTGCCACTGCCAGAAGGCCTGCGCAGTTCGTCGTGATGGTGAAGGATGAAATTAGACTATTCGTGATAGCTTCATAGATCGTAAATGCCATATGCAGCATGTGTAGTAATCTGCCACTCACCCAGTGGGTCCCCTGCCACCTCCTCTTCCCCTACCACCCGAGGCCCTTCCCCCACGTCCATGATGGTGGCCGCTTGGGTTAGATGCCCGGTTTGTTGCAATCTCTGAGGGCTGGGCCTGACGGGCCATGCCCGTGGACCTGAATCCTACTGTTGAGACCCACTATCTGCTTTCTTAAACTGTTCAGCAAGCAATATTGTAGCCTTGGAGGCTATGTAACGACGCCTTGCGGTTTTCAGGACCTATATTGGATTAGACAGGCCTCGACGTTGCAAGTTGCCGCAACAAGCGCCGGCTGGGGTGGGGTTCCAAATGGCAGCGGTTTAAGAGAAGTTAATCCTGTGAGGACATAGACGACGGCATTCCTGCTCTTTCCCCAACTTAGCAACCCCCATTACTGCTGCCTGTGCAATGCGCTATAGCTCGCTTGTTTCCAATTCTGGTGTTTTCGTGCATGTGGAGGGGCCTCCACTCTTGCCCGCTGATCCGCATGGAGTGCTTCTGACACGTTTTGCATGAGCTAACGTCTTAAGAGATAACAGTGGTATGAACTAGTGCATGCCATGCCCTTGATTGTGCTATCTGGCCAACCGGCCAGTGGCAAAAGCACTGTAGCACAGAAACTCCGCCTTCTATTAGAGCCGGACAATCCTGTACAAGTCATAGATGAGGAGACACTGCATTTGGAGCGAAATGCCGCGTACAAAAGCAAGTACACAGCTTTCAGCCAAGACCTGCCGAACAGCTGGTCCCCTCTCATGGTGGCTCCGACACAACCGCAGGCAGCCTAGATGAGAAGAACACCCGCGGGACTTTAAAGTCTGCGGTAGATCGTGTCGTGTCAAAGAAAAACTTTGTGATATTGGATTCGCTGAACAACATTAAGGTGCGCGTTGCAAGCAGCTGGCAAGTGCTTGGGGTCTTCCCGCCCCTGGTATAGATGGATCATGCGTGTCATTGACTCGTCTACGAGCCAATATCTGTTGAATCATGCAGGGGTACCGTTATGAGCTGTGGTGCCTGGCACGAGCTGCTGGAACACGATATTGCATGGTAAGCAGAGCAGTAAGCGACACCACGTTTCTGTGTGAAAGGCCCCCAAGCCTGGGATAGGGTTCCGAGTAGAAGGCTAGATTGCGGTAGAAAAAAAAGGGTCCCAGGATGGATGCGGTAGCCGTTCAAACTGATAGTCAGAATTGGCCAAGAGCAGCACCAGGGCGAATATCTTCACCAGTATCAGGATAGGCTCGGGAAAGGCACAGCACTGACAAGGGAAAGCACATGCACAGGATAGGAGCAGGATTAGGCGCAGGACCAACAGACAGGCGCAGGACGATCAGATATATTGGGTTATAATGCTGCGGCGCTGCAGTTGTATGCAGGTAGATTTTGCACCGTCCAAACAATGCATACAATTAACTACTGTGCTGTCCCTTGGACACAATGATTGCATGCTCCTGCTAAGCACAGTGGTACTTGCAGTACCGGCAAAAATGCATGGAAGCACGTGGCCCGCAAATCTGCAGAAGCTTTCCTTTCCTGGCGTCTGCCCTATCTATTCTGTGTTTCTCTGTGTGGCTCAGTGTCACAAAAAGAGACAATTATGTTTGAGTTTCTAGGTTAGAACAGATAGTACATTACATCGTAGATCACAGGAACAATGAAACACAGTATTAGCTATTCTGCCACGCCATTTCGAATTCATCAAAGTGTAAAAGAAAAGAAAAAGAAAGAAAGAATGAAACAAAGCTATGACACTAGCTATTGCTTCACAGTTATACAGTTGCCTTGATTCTGCAAGTCATTGCTATCTCCTTGGCAAACAGGAACCAAGTTTGCATGTCCTGGATGGCTTGATGCAACCTGCTTGGAGAGCAGCAGCAGTTCTTTTGATGTCTGAACTGGGTAACCCCAGCATGAACAGCCTCGGTTCTTGAACCGGAGAGATCGGAGACCAGCTGGGCTGAGCGAAGTTCAGTTCCTGCGATGTAACGTCACTCTCTTTACTAAAATAGAAATACTAAACATGAACAAACAAGCAAATGTTCAAGGTGTGGCAACCGCAAGAGGGCTGCTAGGGCTGCATATCCACTTTATGAGCAGTGACTTGCTGACAGCATACCACGGCAAAATATGTTATCAACATGCTCGGTATGTGCACCCCGGCCTGTGGTGATATCCTCATCTTCTGCCTTGTTACACTCAGTTGAGTTTCGCTTCTGCTGCAAATGCAGGTTCATGTCGACACTCCCATAGAGACATGCAGGCAATGGAACGAAGCCAGAGACGCTGGCGAACAGTACAGCACTGACATGTAAGGAACAGAAGGCCAATATCTGCTGTGAGTTCTGAGAGTGATGTGTGGAGTTGGGCAAGCCGAGCTCTGCTTGTGACATTAAGAAGCATCAGTGTGTCTTACGACCATTCTATGGTCTGCTTGACAGGAGTCACTTGGGAGAGCTGTCTTTGCGGGACGCAGCAGTTTTGCGATCATGTCTATAATTGACAGCTCCTTTCTACAAGTCCCTTGTCTTGATGTTAGGCAACTTCTTGTTTGTCTACTGGTGTGTGCTTGTGTTTGGCAATGCGATGATTGAATTGCATGGTCTTATTCAGTGGGCAGTGGTTGCTCCTCCTGAAGCCTTTGTCCCCTGCTCATTCGCATTCCCTCCTCATAAACAGATTCAACGACCTTGCCGGGCGTTTTGAAATCCCTGATTCACGCAACAGATGGGACACACCTCTCTACACAGTCAGGCCCGGTAAGTGTTGCTCAGTTGGCTGGGCTTTGCCCTAACCCTACGGGTTATTGTTCATGTGCTCATCCTGCAAACCTATGCCTTGTGTAATGGCGCTGTGATAGTGGGGGATTCAGTGTGGTCGTAAATGAGCAGGCATAGGCACAGCAACCCTGAAAACAGCAAAGAAGAGCCTGCAGCCCAAGTAAGCAATTGGGTTGGCAAACTATGCCAGAATGCGGCATGGCATCTGCAGCTGTCGTACAATGCAGGACACAGCATCTGCGCCAGCTGGCAACTGCAAGCATCATCTATGATAGCTTGCCCCCATCGCACAAGCTGCCAGCACGGAGGCGTTTGTGAGCAACAGGAGCATATGGCGACTTCAACTAGGATTTGAATGTTATCAGGTGGTCGAATTCCCCTTAAAAATGCACAGAGCAATTCATTGAGGCCTGGCCAGGCCTGCCACTTACTTGTAGTTTCTGATAAGGCAAATTGCTCTTAGATCTCTAGTCTCAGTTACTCTTAGCGACACCATTAGTTGGAGGTGAGACACTCGTTTTCGTAGTCAATATGCTATGACTGTAGGGATCAGCCTTTCTCTTAAGCCATGGGCTGACTAATTTTCACTACCTCATTGACTGACTGTCACTCTTAACTCACTACTGCAACCATAAGGGGTGCTTAGTAGAGAGAGATTGAACGTAGTGTGAGTTGTCCTGTGGCTACCATGCTATTGAGCTCCTAGCCATTGGCTGCCCCATGCTTCGTTTCCATTGGCTAATGCTCAATTTTGGCTTCTCGCCTTAGGGTGACCCTAAGCCACTGCTAACTCTCACCCCCCCTAAACCCTAATTTCTAGTAGTGATTACGTCACGCAGGTCATCCAAATGAGGGCGAGGTGTTGTCCATGATTGCCACTGTGGTAGTATTGCTAAAGGTAGCAGCTATAGTTGGACGCCAGAGCCATTCTTCTTTCGATTGTGGATTCTTACGTCAAGTGCATGGGATTGCATTCTGCAGGCCATCGTGTTAATGTAGCAGCTATAGTTAGACGCCAGCCATTTTTTGTCGATCGTGAAGTTTAACATCAAATGCATGGGATTACGTCCTGCAGGTCATCCAGATGAGGGTGAGGTGTTGTCCATGATCGCCACCGCCATGACTGCAGCAGACACCCCTGACCCCAGGCAGCCAGTGGCCAAGACCCTCCAGCCAACATGTGCCACAACAAACCCAGCCCTCCTGAGCACCAACCTCCTGCATGACCTGGATAGAGCAGCTCAGGTATGGCCACAGCATATGTCAAACCATACAGTATGATGCATGCAGAGATTTAGAAGAAATTAAAGAGGGATGGAGATGCTTACACCAGGGACGGTGTACTAGGCCTGTTGCGACAACATGCAAAAACACTTAGGCAAGACTGCTTTTGCCGGGTTCAATACCTCACACTAGGTATTGCATAGCAACAAGGGCAAAATGGGGCAGTCCTATGCTGCCAGTGGGCAAGGCCCTCCAGTTGGCATGTGCAACTAGGAGCGCCGCCCTCTTCAGTACCAAGCTACGGCATGACCTGGAAAGAGCAGCCCAGGTATAGCCACACCTGGGTTTGGGTTTAGGGGGTACTGTCAACCATGCACTATCTCGTGCAGGGTTCTGGTTCTCACACACATTGCAGAGTACAAATGGCCCGTCAAAATGTCGCTGGTGGTGGTGGCGCCAGCCACAAGGACTCGTGTTAACTCCAACGGCATATCAAAGTCTCACACTAGATATTGCATAGCAACCTGGGCAAAGAGGGACGACAATATGTATGTTTCGGTCCTTCCCCAATCTGTTTTGAGGGCCTTGGGGGACAGCAGTATCAACACTATCAACACCAGCATCGTGCTAGCATTAAACAGATCGGAAGGGATGCATGCTGGGATGTCTGCTGCAACTTGAGGCCTTGTGTCGCTCCTTGCAATAGGAATAGTCTGGATTTGCCACGTTTTTGTCATTGATGACACCTAGGACCTTATTTGAGGCCTTGTGTTGTTGTGGGCTTGTGCTGCAGGCCGTGATAGATGCCATTGTTGAGGCCCAGGGCAATGCAGGAGGTAGTGCAGCTGGGGTGGTCAACCTTGGAGCTGCAGCTGGTCAGCTCAACTTGCAAAGGCCTGTATCACTAGCAGGTGAGATGACCAATCAAAACGCAAGACCAGCTATGCCATTGCCCAAACAAACCTAGGCCATAAATACAAGGCTCCTGATCACTGTGATCAGGTGGGATTGCTGTTGTTCTTATCAAACATCATGTTATGCCATAGCAAGAGTGCCATAGGCTCCGCAGGTCAAGCTGTTTTTGAGAGCAGCGAGGTGGTAAGATTACGGATTGACTTCAACATTGTTTGTGGCTGCTGTTTTGAAGCTGCCAAAGCGGCTAGTATGCCTTTAGATCAGGTACCTGGCAGGGTGGGAAGCACAGACATTGGTTTTAACTAATTTTTATGTAGGTAGCGGGCTCGAGAGAGGCTCCTGCGACCTCGTATGGCACATCAGATGCCAGCAAGAGGGCAGGCCCGTTTTGAAGTAGTTCTTGTGCGGTCGACAAGGAGCCAGGCAAGGTGTGGTTGTATGTGAACATATATAATACTACATCTGGGCAATGTGCTTTGCAGGAGGCTGAGCTGTACTTCTGCCTGCACGGCAAGTCCTCTCAGCTTCCTTTGTTACTTGATGCACTCAAAACGCCCCCCTGCATACATTTGGGAAGGGGGTCATACGCTGTAATGTGCTCTCCAAACACATATGCGGTTCACATGGGTCATAGGGCTTACACCTGGTCGGCATCACATGCCTATCTTCAGGAATGAACTCTCTTCAGTAAGCAGTATAAGCTTCTGAAGTCCTTGTTGCTTGCTTTGGCTTTTTGTCTGACTGATGCAGAGCTGCGCCGTCACAAGCGCTCCTTCTTGAAGCTGGCCACCAAGGTCACCTGGGCCAGGTTACAAGATGTAGCAGGGGCACAGCGGCTGTTTGTAGATCACTTGAGAGATCAAATAGCATTGCAGCAGTCAGCAGCTGGTTATGGCTGAGTGAGGGCAACTGTGACACTGTGACCTGGCCCAGCTCGGGGCTACTTAACTGGCTCTCCAAGTAACATTCTTGGCGTCTAACCGCAGGGGGGGGGGGGGGTCCGGAGACCCCCCCCCCCACCCCCCCCCCTGGTCGACTTGGGGGGTGGGGGGTAGGGGGGGGGAGGGGAGGGGGGTCTAGACCCCCCCCACCACCCCTCAGGACGACTTGGGGGGTAGGGGGTAGGGGGGGGGAGGGGAGGGGGGTGCAGGACCCCCCCTCCCCCCCACCGCCCACCTTGAAATGCCAGGACACCTTGTGAGACCAACTCCTGCTGTCCCACAACTCAGTTTACAGTGCTACAAGTATCAAGTACGAAAAAAGAAGGAACTTCAGCAGCTCTGGACCAACTGACTACACATTAGATCTGATATGGGGGGCCAAGGTCCGCTTTCAAAAAAAAAACTGGTCACTTCCTGGCGGATCCGCACATCTTCGCTCACCATCCGCCAGTACAGTGATTTTTTTGTCGTTCGCAGTTGGTCGCCACGCCTTGCACGGAAGTATATTATAGCTAGATAAGACTTCGTGCACCGGCTGAAGACAAATCCGCTTGCTCTTCTTTTCCGGAAACCGATGCACCCGATGCGCGGGCCTGGTCAACGCGCCAGGCTGCGCTGTTTAGGGCCGGGGAAGGGTGTGCCCTTAATCTTTGAACATTATAATGAGGATCGACGAGTCATGGACAGTCTGGTTGAGGCGCAATGTCCGTATTGCCGGTATTGCTCGTATTGCGCCTAGTCACTTTCTACATACGTAAAGTGACAGTTTTTTTTTTTGCAAAAGGCCCTTGGCCCCCCACATCAGATCTAATGACAGACTTGCACACACACTCAGAAGGCATATCTCGAAGGCAAACCTGACCACCATGACCAACTAATGTGTGTGAAAACTCACCCCACCAACAAACCACAGTCACCCAGCATTGAGCTATATGCCACCCATCAGCTGTATCCCACCACTTCCACCGGCATTGTGATACACAAGTGGGTAAGTAGGGGTAGCAGCCATAAAACCTGCATTTAAAGGCAAGAGGTACTGCATGGGGAAAAACCCTTCAGCTCCTGACACATCTAATAGCTGCTGCCCGTGCTGCACTTGCTGTTGCAATGCGTGCACCAAATACTGCTGCTGCTGTTGGCCCGTCCCAAATCCATACTGTCTCTTAACACGTGTGGGTGTGGTCCCAGGCTGGATACAATCCGTTTCTCTGATTGGGCCATATGGTAAACAAAACAAACAAAATATTTAAGGTGCGGCAACCGCAAAGGGCTGCTAGGTCGAAACGACCAAACACACCATCGGATGGGTCCAAAAACAATGGAATCCATACCACCAAGCAAGAGGAATACCCAAGCAGACATCCAACTACGGACACGGCAAACAAATCACCAGCAGGAGACTGATGGGTGTATCCAAATCAAACACAATCCAGAGCACCAACCAAGCAGGATGTCCAGTAAGTCCACCGCAGATGTACCACCCAAGACGGCCAGCACACCAACCAAGGCGAATACCCAAACATGTAGCTATCTAGACTTCAACCAGTTCCTCATCAGACGAATCACTATGAACATCTGGCTCCGACTCCGAATCAAACAGATCCAAATATTGACCTGCCGGGAGCAAGATATCCGGTAAGTCCACCACATCAGTACCACCGGACTGATGGCAGTACCAACAGACACGAACACACACGGCCACATACTTGACCAAGGCCGAGAGAGGGACACAGCCAGTGGCGGACAGTGCCCAGAAATCAGCATACCTGAGCGAGGACAACGCGGCCACGGGGGGAACCACAGCTGCCAGAAACAAATCTCTAGCCTCAACAATTGTGGGGTGTTCACACATGAACAAACAATGCGCCTCATCATCAACTACTGTGGAGCGACACCGCAAACATGTGCGTTGGTAATCTGTGTGACATTAACATAACGCTTTGATGTAAGCTTGTCGTTTGCATCGCTGCTTTCAGCACTGGTATATGGCTGCACTACCAACTGCAGTATGCATGCCTACTAACTGAGTGCTGCGTACCAAGCGAAGCATTTGGAGGTTCATGTGGACACAGATGGTGCACCTTAAATGTTTGTTTGTTTGTTTGTTTGGTGCCAATGGCATGGGATCAGCACTTCAGTACTGGCTTACGGTGTTCTGCTAGATGTATTCTAACTGTAATCAGTGCTTGACCGACCTTGCTACGACATTGGCAGAGTACCACAATGAGGACCTTTCAGCGTGCAAATCCAAGGGGGGGGGGGGGGAGGGGGGTCCAGACCCCCCCCCCCCCACCCCCCCGGACGACTAGACCCCCCCCGGGGTGCGGTTAGACGCCAAGAATGTTACTTGGAGAGCCAGTTAAAGCGCAGTGCGGTTGAAGTGAGTTTTTCCAGTTAGTTGATTTCTTAGATTACCCCTTGAGTCTCCGGGGCTTTCTATCTTCAGATGTGATTCTCAACCCTTGCAGACTGCGGGCTTGCTGATGACTTGTTGATGTAAATTGAGTGCCTTTATCAGGGGCGGTGGTGGCGTGGGAGCCTAGATTGGCTCCTATGAGTGTGGGTAGCGGTGCCCCATGCTCGCGCCCCACTTTGATGGGTCCATTTGGAGTCTTTGATCTGTTGATAAGCATAGTGAGCTTACTTCATGTTGGTTGAACGTGGACTGACTGCATCGTCTGTACCTGCTATTGCACCATGTATAGACCACGTCATCACCTTAGCTCTCAGTATCGATTTCTCTCAACACACACTAACAAATTGGTTGGAGTCATGTGGTGGGTGCTGCACGGCCCGAAAGCTGTGCAGTGATCTATCTCATACTGAGACCACGTCGATCGGCTCATTCGGCCCAAAGGGCGGCGAGAATTCTCTGCAGTTAGCGTGCCAGTGGACCAGGGAGAGAGCGGCGAGATCATTGTCCCCGCGATCGGCTGAGCGTACCAGATATGGAAGCCGCAGTTCGCCGGATAACTGTGAAGGCGGACGAAGCACACACCCGTGCGCTGTTACGAACTCACTCTTCGATCCCCTACAGTTGGTTGCAAAAGTTTTGGCCCAAAACTCAGATTTTGTTAGGAAATGGTCTGCTTCTGTGAAATGGCATGGCCGTTCATTGCTCTCTTGCACAGGCAGCTTCTGTATGAGGTCCAGGTTGTCACCAATGGGTGCGGTCAGCTTCTCTGTTGCTCTGTGTTGCTTGGCTGCTGAGAAAAGCAGGGGTCTTGCAAGGGAGACAGCGGAGGCATTTTTGCTGCTTTTTAAGGGGGTAAATGCTGAGAACTGCCAGCAGGCACAGGTGCCCTTTCTTCACTGTTTAGGGGCAGTAGCATATAGACCAGGTGTGAAGCAGGTGCAGGGGCTATACCAGTTCAATGGCAGGGCAGGTGGGGGTAGGCAGGGCATGCGAGAAGTTGGGGCAAGTGCAAGGCTGAGCTGAGAGGGCTGTGGGAGGGGAGCAGATGGGGTGTGGGGCTGGCAACCACAGGAGGGGCAGAGGTGGAAGGGGAGAGCCAGGTTAAAAAAAGCAGGAGGGCTATAGGAACAGGGGGGAGGCTTGCTGGTCTGCGTCTGCGGTTAAGGCTAAGGCTGGCTGGCTGGCTTTTATATAGTATATTTATAGGGCACGCCCGGGGCTCGAACTCGGGACGTCTCGCGTGCGAGGCTACTTGTGGTACCACTTGGGCATACCAACTACAGCACATTGATGCTCTGCCTGTTTACTTTCTTAAACATAAATGGTTGTAAATCAGGTCTTGCTGCTGCTGCTTAAACCCCAGCCTTATGTTCCGGCCAAAACTTTTGCAACCAACTGTAGTGCACACCACAGTGACGGCAGAGTCACCGAGTCGTGGTGACTGGGTCTGATTCAGATGATTTCGCACGGGCTAAAGACCCCCCGATCTGCATGAGAGGCTACCAGAACCGACAGAGGGCCCAACAGCCTGGAGTGAGGAGTCCATATCGGGCCACGTCGTACCAAGATCTGTTGCACCCTCAGACAGCAGCGTCAGATATGAGTCTGGATCCTTCCCTGGACTACTGGGGTCATCCCAGTAGAGTTGTATTCAGCATGCCAAGCCCGAAGCTCCTGCGTGAAGAGCCTACAATCTGCAAGGAGGTCCTTAGTGCCAAAAGGGCACAGTTGGAAGCCGTTTATAAGCACCTGCGCTGGGACCGGAGCCGCAACGCAGCCTTCCTTGATCAGAAAGGGAAGGAGATTCAGTCCAATGAGTTCGACACCTGGCAAGCCAAGAAGAACGCCAACGAGAGTGTCACAGAGTAAGTGCCACCATCTTACCATCTCCCGAGTGTTAGGCGGAGTTCAGAGCAGCCCGCCCACCTGCCAGCTTTTCACCTACGCTGATCATCTATAGGACATCTCATAGGCTTGAAGTGGTGATCGCAGCCTCGGCGATAAGATTTTTGGTTTATATGCGCCATGCCAGACTGTCATGAGCCCCAATTTTAGACGTTAGCTTGCGCCCCTGCGTTTTTGCCTGTACCAGCTCCAAGTGCTAGGCATTCTACTCAGAATACAACATTTTATGGGATGGTCACGGGGGTTAAACAGGATTGTAGCAGTATGAGAAACTGGCAGGCTACAAAGGTTAGGGCACTGTGCATCGGCAGCAATGTGGCTGATGAAATCGGGCATTGGGTAGCTCCCCAGATACTTCCGACACTTTGGCCACTCACGATGCATGGACCTCTGTATGGATCAGCATGATAGTGGAGGGGGGACTCTGTGCTGCTGCTACTAGGCATGGTTTATCTGCTAGCCAAGTCAAGCTAGGAGAGCTGTCTGATATACTTAAAATGAAGGATGAATGAAGAAATGAAATTGGAAATGTAAGCTGCAGAAAGAGGGGGACGGATACCCTAGTAGTCCCCTGCCACGTATGTTGCCATATAGCAGGGGCTCCTGAACAGGCACTGTGGCAACCCTGTCCGTCCATCACCTCTAATATCCTGTCTGTTACAGATAGATAAAGAGGGTGGTAAAAACACAATGTTATCTAAGAAAGGTTCCTGGGTGTAAGGGTCACACATGGCCCTTATCTTCCCTATCTAGGTGAACTGTGGGCTGCGCATGTGAGCTGTGTTGATGGGTTTGGCAAAGACGCATTTGCATGAATGGCACATCCCCCCTCAAGCCCTGAAGCTGACACTCTTTTCCGCCCCTCAAGCCCTGAAGCTGACACTCTTTTCCGCCCCTCTAGCCCTGAACCTGACACTCTCCCCCCCCCCCCCCCACCTGCCATTTTGCCCAATCCAGGCGTGCCAAAAAGCTCAGGGCGCTGAGGAAGGAGCGCAAGGTGCTGTTGAAGGACCAAGATAAGACCAAGAAGGTGATTGCTGGGCTGGATGCTGACAAGCGCAAGGTCAACAGAGCCATGAAGGAGCTGATGGCCTTGGAGGTCACGTATGGCTGTGTGGGCAGCGCTGAGGATTGCAATGCCTGTGTGGAGTGAAGAGAAAAGAGGGGGCTACTTGGGGAAAACGTATGTTGATCTCCAGGGTGTAAAGAATACACCAGCCCTTACCTTTTTTGAACAAGAAGGAGAAAATGGTGAAGGAGAAGAAGAGCTGTGTTGAGCTGCTTGGGCAACTACATGCTGTTGCTCCAGCTGTGATTGTTAGAAGAGACCACTGGGTAACTGGTCCGCGCCTATGGCTGTGTTTGAGATGCAGACAGCGCTGATGATTGTGATGCCCGTGTTTGAGGAAGAGACATGTACAGCATCACTAAGGTGCATTCTTTTGTTAGCCGGACGAGGTTTGGGGTCCACAGAAAGAGCCACATATGAGTGAATCAGAGAGAGGCGGCTTGCAGGAAGCACTAGATGTGGCGGCCAGCTATAGGCTGAACCTGCTAAACATCATCCATTACATTGCGATGCCTGTGTGGAGCAAAGGAGAAGAGGAAGGGCTATGCTGAGCGACTTTGGCAACAACAGGGAGGCAGGGACAGCAGTCCCAGCTGGGGGCGTACTAAGTAAGGGAAAAGCACTGCTGGGGCCATTGGGAGACCTAGTCTTGGTTTCTGTATGGATTGTTTGGTGGGCTGGATTCGCATTGGGCTTGGTCAGTGCAGCAGGCAGGCAATCTCAGACATGTCACTCAGATTGACATGGAAGTACACGGTTTTGGGGGCTTATGGCTCACCCCCCCCCCCCAAACCCTCTACTCATGGGCCTGGGGATGTGGACAGGAATGGAGGCGGAGTGGGCATCTTTACTTTGTTCAGCAGTGCCATTGGAGTTAGATGTGGGAGAGCAGCTTGGTATCATGTGTTTAACAACACAATGGCGGTAAAATTTCGGTTAAGATATATGTACTGTCAAAGGGGTGCGCAGTTCATCTCAATAAGCTGCAGCTCAGGCGTTGCATTCAAGCCAGCCAGACAAGGGAGCTGCACAAGGATGGTTTACCTGATTTGGTGTGGGAAGTCAGGAAGGATATCTGAATTGATGTTTCTCAATGGGATCTCAGGATCTTTTATCTGAAATGATGTTTCTCAATGGCATGTCAGGATGTTCTATCTGATTGGATGTTTTTCAATGGGTTGTTAGGGCGTTCGATCTGATTTACTGTTCGTTAATGGGGACACAAGGATGTTCTGTCTGATTAAATGTTCTTTAAGGAATCTGTGCATGATGGGTGCTTCCATACTTTGTCATAATTATTAGGAGTTGGAGTGGCATGCATTTCAGCTCATCGATCAGCCCACAGGACAAGATCTGGATCTGGGGGTGGTGGCAGCAACCTGCTTTGTTGACTGCACCCTGTTTCCTTGGTTCCAGCACTGCATGACAGCCCCCTGCTTTTTTGTCCGCACTTTCCCCTGCTTTGATTACCTGTACCCAACCTCGGGACAGCATGCACAGACTTGCAATGATCTGTCCTGAGTGGAGCCTTCCTACCTACTGCATATGTATACATACGGTGGTTCATACTGATTGCATCAAATTACATACGGGCCATGGGTGGCAGCTTGTTGTGCATTCCATTTAAGCAGTCGGTGATTTGTTCATACAAACTTGCAGAAGCTGGGAAAAGGATTGCTTTTGTTGCATTTGTTGCATTTTTCAGCATGATTCATCACAGTTGATGCATATGCTTTGCTACATACGCTTAACCTACCCATTAATATTGTTGACAAGGGAGCTGAATTGTATTGCTGGATGGAAGTCGCTGTGTGTTTGAGTGCAGTGAGTGCTGCCTTGGCTCGTTTGGAGATCACTCTGACAATGAGACAACCCTGCAGTGTTCATTGCTGGTGATCTGGAAGTTGGTCCAAAATAGCTGTGGCAAGAGCAGTGACTTGCAGAACGGCAGACAGTGGCCTTTACCCTTATGTGTGCTGTTCTGAATACCTGAAAGAGGAAGACGTTGATACTTATGATTGGAATTGCTGACTGATGAAATCAAATGTCTGGCAGACCTGCAGCACATCAACCTTTGAAGGGCTTTGGATTAATGCATTGACCAAAGCTGCCCCCATGCTGTACAGCTAGTGGAGTAGCTGGTTTTCCCCTACTGATGCAACATGTATGGGCTGTGCCCATATGTTTGAACCTGTTGAGCACTGGGTGGCGCATTTATTAGTTGGTGACTGACATTTAATGTAACTGGGACGGAGATTGGCAGCAGCAGACGAGATGGATACATACGAAGTTCGCTGGCTTTTGGCTTGATTGACCAGGTTGGCTTTTATTGTTGCATGCTGTCTAAATTTTACTGTCTGTTGCTCTGCCGCCGATCTGTATTGCTTCTTTGCATGATGTAAAGGGACAGCAGGCTGGTGCCATGCTGAGTTCGTGCATATCGGCAATCGTAGGGGAACGCATGTTAGTGACGCACACCGAGTTCCTGTAGTCACTGATGTGGCAGTTTTTTTGGCAAGCAGTTGCCAGCATGACAGGCACATTCTACATCTGTTCGCCGGCTGGGATGCGTGCTCATCGTAGTCAGATGAGGGGCTCAACTCCCCCGATGCTCCTCGTAACCCCCAGCCAAACACGTAGCCGCCCAATCCTTTGGAAAAACAGATGTACTCTTTAATAGACGGCCATGTTTATCTGCCGCCATGTCATCCTCGAGCGCACCATTCCTCTGGCCAACCAAAAACACATCGATAGCCACCATCATCACGACCAACCCCCAAAACAGCCCTACATGTACAACAATATACAGCAAAATTCACTTTTCCAAGCATTTCCAAGCATTTGCAAATCTGTCCATGTTCAAGTAGGTACAGGTAGCACATCGCCAGGCAACATACCACCACACAGTGGATCCAGCCCCTGCGGCCTCTGCTGCTGCTGCGACCGAGAACCCCCCAACACCTTCTGCTGCTGCTGCTGAGTATGGGTCTTCTGGCTCTGCACCCCATCAACCTTCCCAGATTCACCAGCAACCACCACTGCTCCTGCTACACCTCCATCAGCACCACCAGCTGGCGCATGAGACATGCTACTGCTAATTTCAGCAATGGCCTCAGAGCTGCTGCTGGTGCTGCTGGTAGATGTCCTGCTGCTGCTGCTGGTGTTGCTGCGAGCTGTGACTTTCACCTCCATCTCCTGGCTGTCTATCAACCCTTGCTCCACAGCCAAAGCAGTAGATGCTGCTGCCAACCCCGCCAGATACTCATCCAAAGCCCCCTCCTCCTGCACCTTCCGCCTCCTCCCAGAATACGGGTCAAACTTGGCAGTTATAATAACCGCCGCACCTTGACCACCCTCCCCAGCCCCTCCCAAGCCACTGCTACTGCTGCTCCCAATACCACCACTCCTGCTGCTGCTTCTGCTCTCTGCACCAATACCAGGCACCATCCTACCACTGCTGCTGCTGCTAGTGGAGGCTGCAGGGCTGCTACTACCCAGCACAAGAGGTGCCTGAGCCCCCAACCCCCCAGCAACTCCATTCAACAGCACATCCATCCTAACATCATCATCCAGCTTTTGCTGCTTCTTATGCGCATACACATCAAACTTTGCCGTCTCAACTGCACCCACTAACACAGATGGCACTGCCACCCCAGTACCAGCAGTTGATACCCCAGCAGCAGAAGCAGCACCAGGAGTGGGGGCAGGCGGAGGAGCCGGAGCTGCTGCTAGCAAAGGGGCGAGTTGAGCTGCTGTTGCTGTTCTAAGCCCCGCTGCTGGTTGTGCTTTCCCCGCTGCCTTCTGACGTTTATACTCTAGTGCTGCTAAGGCAGCAGATGACACTCGGGATGCAGGGGCAGCAGTATTGCTCGCTGATTCCACCAGATGATTCACATGGTCGCCACCAGCAGCAGCAGGCACCTTCTTGCCTGCTGCTGCTGCTGGTGTTGGGGATGCTCCACCTGCTGCTGCCGCTGTTGCTGCTGCTGCGGCTCCTCCTAGTGCTGCTGCTGCTGGATGCCCATATGATGTCGATAGCTGCTGGCTGCCTGGACCATGTGTAGCTTCTCCTCCTCCTGCAGCTGTAATGCGCTCAATCAGCACCCGACTGAGACCAGCTGGAATTGCCCCACCCATTGCTGCTGCTGCTGGTACTGCTTCCATACCTCCTGCTAACCCTATAGCAGCAGAAGCAGCAGCCGCTGTCCCTGTTCTCACAGCGGAACCATTACTGGCTG
The DNA here is from genome assembly GCA_963556185.1 of Pseudopediastrum boryanum. Classification (NCBI taxonomy): domain Eukaryota; kingdom Viridiplantae; phylum Chlorophyta; class Chlorophyceae; order Sphaeropleales; family Hydrodictyaceae; genus Pseudopediastrum; species Pseudopediastrum boryanum. The sequence goes on along the minus strand of OY744511.1, from coordinate 4,506,377 downwards.
ATGCCACCTCAAAAGCTTCTGCTTCAACTGCTGCCTCTGCTGCTGCTGGTGTTGGTTTCAAGCCTACTGCTTCTCCTCCCGCTGCTGCTGCTGTTGTTGCTGTCCCTGCCGCTGTTGATGGCCCAACTTGATGGCTACGCCTGTATTCCAAAGCCGAAAAGAATTGCGACACTGCTTGACTTGCGTTTCGTGGAGAGGATACATTTGCATTCACCAGATTGAATGCACCACTGCTACTAGAAGCAGTGGTACTATTGGCATTGATATAGGACTTCTTCTTGCGCTTCTTGCTGCTGCTGGTAGCTGGAGGGGCGGCAGCAGGGTTGTCAGCAGCCTGTGCTTCACGGACTTGCTCTCTGAGCAAGGGCAGCTCTGCCATGAGGCGTTTGTGCATCATTAGGTACTGTTGGAACCTGCATGGGAGGGAGCAGCGGAAACAACCAGCAAAACGGACAGAGTAAGAGCAGCTAGGTAACCCAGCAAGGTGTGTCTTAGTGTTACTGTCTACTCTCACTAAGTATTGTTGTTATCCTACTGAGCAAGGCAGTGGTGAGGCTATGGAGAAGGATTGCTGGACCAAACATCATCAGATCTTACACCACATTATAGATTGATGAATGATATGTTGAACACTTGAGATAGACAGGAAGGCAAGGTGACAGTATGCATATACCAAGCAATGAGATACATATGACATGAAGGGAGTGAGGAGTGCAAAGAAAACTTTCAATAAATCTAAAGATCTATATTTGTGATTCTGCCCACATCTACCCACAAGGGCTTGCTGTAGCAAAATGTGCTTTGACATCAGTCTGAATTGTCCACCACTGGCCATCGACATCTCAATATCGTAAGCATGTACAACAGAAGGGTTACTGGTAAGAATGAGAACGCATGTACTGCATGATGGCTGCGGTTGCTGCCTGCACAGGGAACAGTACCTTACACCAGCATACTGCTACTAAGATAAAACATGCGGCAAGCAAATCGTGATAAGTTTCTACATACCATATAAAGCTGCAGAATGAGGTAAACAAGACTTCTCAATAAATAGTTTCGCACACTCTCACCTGCTGATAAGGACAACATCCTGAGTGGCTTCAGCATCAAGAAGGGATGGCCCCCGCTTGTGCTGCTGCGTAAACTGGGTCAGCCAAGGACCTACGGCTTCCTTGTGGTTGCGATACTCGTGTATGAGGCTTTTGTACTTGTCTAGGACCACCTGCGGTAGAGGAGAAATCGAAATGAGCCAGTGCTTTTAGAGGCCTGTTCTAGCCTCCCTGCTTCCATACAAAGTACGTCAACGCCATGGCAGCTCTGGAGGCTGCAGGTACATCGCATGAAGCCCCACGTGCGGCTGTAGGAGCATGCGATCTGCTATACCTGTGCTTGGCCAGAAATACGCAGCCCCGTGTCGGGAGTCACCACAGCGGAAGTGTCTACATCAGCTGCCACCCTGGAGATCACACTCAGCCTCCGCATACTCTGTGCCTTTCTGAAGCACCCATTCCAGCGCTTGCTAGCCAAGCTTCGCGAAGCTCTTGCGCACGTGCTGCGAGGGGTTGCTGGTTCAAGGGCCATGGTGCACGAGCTTAGACAACGACATGACATTGAGGAATGGACTGCCCTGTGAGAGAAAATAGGCAAACTAGCTACTGTAAAAGATACGCGAGTCGTGAAATCTATCCCAAAAAACACCAGAGCTTTCGCTTTGGAGAATCGTGCCAGGAACGGGGTATTGCTAGGTCGGTGCAGGTTGTCGCAGGAGGACCAAATGTAGCTCCACCTAAACACTGCTGTGTGTACCAGAATGGGCCACATGCTCGCAGGAGCGACGAGAGAGCGATGCTGGATCCGTGAGTGGTGTGGGGTGACCAGGTGGGTCCAAGCAGAAGAACCCCAAGCAGGGAAGCAGTACAGTTGATGGCGGCGCATAGTGAACTGAGCTTGCGAAGGGATGCAGCAATAGTGTGGCCAGCTAGGCCAACTTTCAATACGGACCAGTAGCTTTCGCGGCATACCTGCCCGTGTCCAGCTCTCTGCTTCATACAATTCGACACATGTGCTGGGCCCAAATACCAATGGACATCCTTGGCCAAGCTGCCTGCTACAGCATTTTCTGAGCCCCTTTCTGCCATTCATTGTTTATGCTTTCCGTCAAATATGCCGTGCATGGCTTATGGGCGACATTCGGCAGGGCAGCCCCTGAGATGGGCACTTTGCTAAGACGCCCAAATATGGGGCAAGCCTCGCACCATTGCAGTAGAGCCAACATACACTTTGTCAGGAAGGCATGCTGTTTCTCCAGTCACCCCAGACAATCATCAGCCTCCAGCTCAGGCCCTACGCCCCTGCCTTTGGCAACCAGGATCAGTAGCACAGGCAATGCATACATCAAGCACTGCATCAAGCTGCGGGAGAATGCTCGCTACCGTCAGCAGCAGCAGCGCGTCTTGCTTGTTGGGTATAACCTTTTACAGGAGCTGGCAGGTGTGTAAACCCCACCTCGTAAGGTGAAGCTTCTGGGAGGCTTTTACTACATAGCTGCTTGACCTCAGTGTCAAGGCATTGTGTGTCATCTATATCTGGTCGGTCGCGTGCCCAAGGAAACCCCTGTGTTGAGGTCCAAGTCAAATGTCATCTTTGCTAGCCACTTTCTGAAATTAAGCAGATTGGACAAAATGGGTATGGCAGAATGTGTGTCGGGTGCAACCTGGGTCATCAAGGCCGTCATCTGCTTCTGCCAGATGATTGGGGATAGGGAAGTGTGCAATTCTTTGAGGGGAAGGCTATGAAGGGATAGAAAGGGCCACTTTAGCTATTGGCAAGCAGCATCCTGACATGTTTGCAGCACCTGTTTGTGGTCAATGGCATGCATGGTCATTCCTTGATGGAACTCTTGCAAGGAACATCGCTATGGCTTGGCGACCATGTCAACGTGTCACTTTACAGCCTCCACCGCATCCTGCTAGAGTATGAACTGTCACAGGGACAGCTTAAACTATCCAGTGCGCTTCTAGGGCTTCCAGTGCTTGTGTGCCCCTGTAGTGAGCACAGCACACATGGAACCTCCTGCCCTGCTGCAACCAGAGACCTCTGTAGTAAAGGTTTAGGGTCTAGCTAGGTCCCTTAACCCGCTTATCCATGGTCCTGTGTGTAAATATGGACACTGGACCCAGTGATAAGTGCTTCCATGGTTTGGAACTGCATGCCTGACCTAGCACCAAGTGACTCCATATGTTTGCAAAAGGATGGAAAACAAGCCTTTCCAGACGTTGCTTGCCCTGCTGCCTATGGGTCCGACAGTGTAGGGCGCCAGTTTGTATAGCCCTCTTGGTGTGCAAGCAGTTGCCTCTGGCTTGAACGCCATGTTGCATGGGTGGTTCACCTGTACAAGGGGGTTGTGTTTGGTTGCCCGCCATGGGGTTGTGTGACTCCAGTGTGACGCTGCATGGTCTTGAGTGGTCTTTTGACATAGCCTGTGCATTTTGATTAGGCTGATTGACCGATTGCCGTCATCCCATGCGCATGAGCACACTGCAACTGCTTTCTCTTATTGTATGCCTGTTTTCTTGAATACCTCCTTGCACAGGCGCTACTGGCCAGCTGCACGCCCATGTCCTCTTCATCAAAGAGGGCTCCTCAGTCCCCAGCCATATCCCAGCCTCAGCTACAGTGGAAGTCACAGAGTCAGTCATGCGGAAGTTGACTGGACTGGAAGAAGCTGGAGGGGTGGATGTGGTTGCAGAGCTACAGCTGCCACCAGGGCTCTCCCTAGAAACTACACCTTCTAGCACAGGTAGATATTGTGGATTCTTCGAAGTTCAGCTGAAGGTGGTTCTGTAGGATGCAGGAAGCGTCACCTGCATATTGATTAGGGCAGACCACTGCACATCCTTGCTAGCCATGCAGCACCAGACGTTGACTCAATTCAGTTTTTTAGTGGGGTGAGCGAGAGGTTGAGAGAGAGTGCAGGACAGAGAGCAGAAACTACGAGAGGCAGAGACAAGCACAACTGTTTGAGTTAATGAACGCACCGAATCACTGAGGCGCATTCCCTGGCGAAGGGGGTGGGGCTTGGGGTCACTCTGTAGAAAGAGTTATGGACGAGTGAACCAGAGAGATTCAACAAAGAGGCCGGGAGTGCTGTGGTATGTCTGTTTGGGAGAGGACACTGCACAGCCTTCGGACCGTGCAGCACCCGTCACATGACTCCAACCAGTGTGTTGATGAATGCTGGGAGGGTCACCTGCATATTCTGCTGTTTTCAAAATCCCAACAGTCCATTGGTATTTTTATACCACGGGTTGGATGCTGTTACACTGTATGAACCCTTGAGGAATCCTATTAATTGAGAACCCATATGCCCAGGATGATCTAGGACACATTAGCTAGCTGGTATCCCTGTCAATGTCTGCATGCACGCTTACCACCTAACAGTGCTGTTCATGCCTCTCCCCCTCTCCATGCATGCATGCAGAGGTTACAGGTACCAAGCCCTTGACACGACTCTTGGTTTTAGAAGGTGTTCAAGACCCAGGCAACCTCGGTACACTCATCAGATGTGCTGCATCTTTTGCCTGGGATGCTGTGTGGCTGCTACCTGGGTGCTGTGACCCCTTTAATGATAAGGCTTTGAGAGCATCAAGGGGGGCAGCGCTAAGAGTTCCACTTGTGAGTGGTGATTGGCAGCAGCTGCTAGAGGTGAGCAGTAGCAGGGATATCATGCTGTTAGCTGCTGAGCCAGAGGAGCAGGAAGGGGAAGGGCTGGCGCTGGAGGGACCATTATGGGGGCAAGGGTTAGTGGAAGGCAGGGAACGAGGACTGCAAGATATGCAGAAGGCGCAGCAGCAGCAGCAGCAGCAGCAGCAGGGAAGTCCACATGAGCAGCAGGAGCAAGCCGAACAACGCGACGATGTGGAGACGAAAGGAGTTTCTGCTGGGGCTTCTACCATGCAAGGGAGTACGGGCAGCAGTGTCAGCAGAAATAGCAGGAGCAAGAGCGTTGGCAATGACTGGCAATGGCTGGGTCGGCTTGGACAGCAACCTGTGTGTTTAGTTTTAGGGGCTGAGGGACAAGGGTTGTCTAAAACTGCACTGGATGTGTGCAGGCCATTGTCAATTCCAATGGTAGGGGACATGGAGTCCCTGAATGTTGGTGTTGCGGGAGGCATTTTGATGTTCATGTTGAGCCAGGGGCTTGGACCCATGTTGAAGTCTTTGGAGAGGATAGCGCCTTCTGTCAAGTCAAAAGACCTGAATGACCTATGTGGATATTGCAAGACAAGACTGGGCAATGCAGCTTTATGACCCCTCAGTTGTTGTCAAAGGTAGAGCAGATAGGTGGAGCAGATGAGAAGATTCTAATGTTGCTATCTGGCTGCCTGGTCTTATGCTGGCTTGCTTTCTTAAGTAGGAGGGAGGCTCTTACCCCCATTGGGGCAGTGGAGGTTTTGGGTGATTTTGACCTAGCTGCTGGACCTCATGTTTAGGCATGCATATATTGTCATACATGTCGAAGTTTACCCGTATTCTGTTCCACCTCGCTGCTCTTTGTGACAGCTTGAGGTGCGGGGCCTATGGCACTTATTGCTATGGCATATCATGAAATGTAATAATAATGCTGGCTTGTCTGATTGAATGGGTGCTGCTGCTTGGGACCACAGCCATCGATGCTACCTGTCAATGCAGCGTGAGGTGCAGGGCTTATGGCATTCTGGTATCACGGTTTGAAAGTTACAAGAAGGAAAAAAACCCGGAGCCAACACGAGGCTCAAGGGGTTTCCAAAAAACCAAACTCACTAAGATCCACTTCAATCAACTCAAACTCCTCATTGTCACTGCTAAAAACATCACCACAACTCTCTTCATCACTTGACTCAAATATATCAAGCTGTAAGTCAAACAACCACTCAGTATCTTCATCTCTGAAAACACGCATCTTATGTACCAACTTTGCCAAACTATGCTGCTTTGGATGACACATAAGCTTTCTCATATCACCTTCACAATCATCAAACAACCGGCCTGAAAGTTAGCTCGAAACGAATCTCCTGATATGCTGGGCAGTCCATCATAAAGTGCCTTTCATCTTCAACTGCATACGCCATACATTTCTTGCAATACCTGTGTATGTGCTCGTGCAATACCACCGTCGATCCACCGGCCTGTCACAACACTCAACCAATGAGACCCTAATCTGAGCCTCATGAGATCAGCCAAATGCTCTGGGTTAATGCAACGATCATGATCAACATACTGTGCACGCTGTGATATACATTCAGACATCCATGCATCATAAGTAGCATAACCAACTTTATCAGATGACGCCTCTCTTGGATCTTCTGGAAGGTCCTGCCAGCACTTTATCCACCTTCTACCCCAGATAGCCAAAACAGACTCGGTGTCCACACGTTCAATCTCAGCCATTGAGTTACTTGATACAAGTGATCTCACCCTCTCCGCATAGTCTGGGGCAGCATCACTGAGGCATTCCATCATCTCAGCACACCATAGTCGTCCCTGGCCACCGTTAACTGACAACTCCAAATTCTCTGTAAAGCCTGCACGTAGTATAGGCGCAGAAGTCTGAGAAACTAACCTGTTCCAGAAGCCACAAGCCATCTTAACCCATGTAAACGATACAGGCATGCAACCAAGCTCAACATGCGACAACTTTTGTGATATCGACTTCCTAAGCCAAGTGCCACCTACTTGCCTCAAAAACATGCTCTGTACCTTCTGGAGAGGGTTTGCAAGTGGCAGCTTGGACGTAAGAAAAGGTAATGACCATATTTCACACCCATACGACATCACGGGGAGGACTAATGCCTTGAACAAAGCCACTTTTAAACCAATTTGCTGGATGTCATGCTCCTGAGCCTGCCGCACCACACTCCACATAGCTTTAGTTGCTGCACACTTCATCACATCTACAGCACCTTTGAAACCCCGATCAGTCTCCAGGACTATTCCCAGGTATTTGAAATTACTGACAACTTCAATGGCCTGACCAGCAAAGTACCATGAGCAACCAACAGCGTCCCCTGACCTAGAAGACAATATCTGGGTTTTCTGGACATTGACAGTCATGTGCTTTAGGTCACAAAACTCCTTCAGGGCGTCTAGTTGGGACTGCAGATCCGCAGCTGTTTCTGCAAACAGCACCACATCATCCGCATACAGAAGCACTTGACAACGAGAAGCCCCCACATTCACACCAGTATTTGGCACTCGTTGCATCATAAAGCTTTCAAGCTCATCAATAAACAAGCCAAACAACAGCGGCGAGAGTGGGTCCCCTTGCTTCACACCCACGTTGCTCTGAAATGCAGGACCTACTCGGCCATCTACCCGTGCATGCAAGGGAACAGTCATATGCATAGCAGCAATGGATGTTAACATCTTTCCCCATATGCCTAAGGAAGCAAGCCGTTGGAGCAGGAGCCTCCTATCAACAGAATCATAACCATTTTTGAAATCCACAAAACAACAGAACAACCGCTTCTTCTGCATGCGGTGCTTACCAACTACGTGCCTTAGGATGAACAGCTGGTCTGTAGTTCTCATGCCCTTACGGAAACCAGCTTGTGCTTGTGCTCTGTGCCCATTGTCTTCAGCCCATTGTGACAACCGCTGATCCAGCACCATACTAAACACCTTACCCAGTACATTGCCCACTGCTATACCACGATAATTGTCCTTGCAAGCAGGGTCACCCTTTTTGAACACAGCAGATATTGCTGCTTGACACCATGACACTGGATACTCACCAGACTCAAAGATTGCATTGATAACATGATGTATAGGTTCCAGCAACACATTTCTGAACACAGGGTGGGACCAATCCTCGTCTTCAAATTCCTTAACCACTGCATCTTTCAAAAACTCTGCCCGAAGGCCATCTGGACCAGCTGCTTTCCCACGCTTTAACTTGTTAAAGACAACAGCAAGCTCTTCCACCTGGATGGGCTTTTTCAGCTTTGATGCTTTTCGCTTAGCCCCTAGCGGCGTATCAAGGCCTAAATCACGTATCAGTGCAGCAACATCTGTTGCACCTTGATGCAACCAATCGTTCTGCCCACCACCCCCAAACAGACTCTCCCAATACTGGGACCATGCTGCCAGATCCTGTACAAACTCACGCCTTTTGCCACCTTTAAATTACAACCAAAACCTGCGTGGATTCCGCCTGAGGTCAATTCTCATTCTAGACAACAACTTGTTGCTGTAATACCGCTTCCACCGCCTCTTGACATGGTTGAACGCCTTCCTATACTCGCGAGCTGCATGTGTGTCCCCTAATGCAATAGCACGCTTCAAAGCCTGGTATTCAGCCTTGCAATGCTTAAACCACGGATTTACTTGCCTCGAGCTGGTACCAGGTGAACTTTTGACAATTCCAAAAACACTACAAGCTGTTTCATAAATGACAGCGTGAAGCCGCTCAGCAGCTTCTGTCTTGCTAATTTCACCATTTGAAACCTGGTAAAGAAAGCCCCGTAGCCTTTGGTCCAAAGCAGCTCCATACTCCTCACGCTTTTCAGGTATAAACTTGGGAATAGGTACACTGCGGGATTGGGGACTGCTCTGATCTGGCCGGTTAACACCATATGGCTGATGCGTGGGGAGCAGGAACTGACCCTCCAAAGGATGGTGGTCACTGAAAGGTACATTAGGCAAGACCCTAAGTAACTGCAGCTGAGAAAACATATCCTGATCAACCAAGCAATAATCAATGACACTCCGACCACGATCATAGGTAACTGCGCCATCCACATCACCAGCAGACCTCCCATTTGCAATACAAACACACGTGTTTCTGCAGAGCTCCACGAGAGCTTTGCCATATGCATTAGGCCTGCTAGTATCCTGGTTACGCCTGGGTGGTAGAACAACATCAGACATCACACCTTCAAGCTGCAGCTCATTGACCAGATCTGAGACATCAGTAAAGTCTGCTAGTTGTCCAGTATGTGCATTAAAATCACCAAACATGCAAACAGAACCTTTAGAAGCAAACGACATGACCTCCTCCTGGAGCTCCTGGAACCAACTTTGATATAGCCTAGCAGAACCAGACGCAGATGAGTAGGGATTCATATACACTCCTCCCAAGTAGTAATCGGACCGCAAACACTCATGTGACAACAGCAACCAGATGGATCGATCAGAATGCTCGATCTTCTTAACATAGGTACTGAGTGTGCTCTTCACATAAGCCAACACCCCAGTACCCCGCCCACCTCCAGCTCTGGGACCTGTATACTCAGAGCCATAGCGTACATATCCTTGGATATCCCACCTATACTGCCCTACCTCCACCAAGAGGACGATATCATAACTGCCACTTGCTAAAATGCTTTGTAACTGAGCCACCTTTGCACTACCCAACACATTGCAGTTAAGGTACAAGACCTTGACAGGCATGCCCTGTATCCCATTCAGCCCAATCAACCCCTCAAACCCCCACCTTGACCCCGAAAACCCCCTAGCCCCACTACCACCTGCAGCACCACTGCTTGAAGCACCTGCACCATTGCCATTAGCATTTGGCACAATGATTGCAGGGGGAGGGGGAGGAGGAGGGACATCCCATTTCTTGCCGTTGATGTACGGCACTGCCCTGCGCCAGTTGACCTTGGTCGCCACAGCTGCCACAGCTGCCTTAAAGGCCTCCATGCCCTGCACCCTCTTCTTCTGCTGCTGCTCATGTTTGGTAAGTGATGGATCCACATAGATCTTCTTGGCTTTCAGGGCCTGCACTACTGCTGGAAGCATCTTTTGGGCAAGGACCGCCTGCTGCTGCTCTGCACTCCCTAGCCTAACCACGATGGGCCGGGATTTAGCACTGGGCTTCCCCAGCCTTCCAAACTTTGCAACTTGGAAACTTGGCTCTTGGTCCATGAACAATCTCACGTTGTCTGCATTATGCTTCATTGTACTAGAATACATTGTACTAGAAGCTTCCTGACAACCTCCAAATTGTGCAAACAAAACAGTTTTGTACTTCTCACGAAATCTATCATATGCTGGGCATTCAAAAAGAAAGTGTACTTCGTCCTCAACCACTGTGCGGGAACATTTTGGACATACACGATGCTGCCTTGGCAGTTTGGGACGAGCCCACCTCCCAGTTTCAATAGCAAGATGGTGTGCACCAGTACGAAACAGCATTAACTGTTTCACATAAGCAAAAGGGATACCTGATGTGTGCCTGATATACCTAGGCATACCCTGAGGATAACCAGCCTCTAGCTCCTCCTGAGGGATGTCTCCCGTCATACACCACGAATGATATGTGGCAAGCTTGATCAAATTTGAGCTGATAGATTGCCTGGGGCTTGCATATGTGGTCACCTTGTCCCATGGCTCTTGCAACATGGCATCCCAAGCAGCCCACACTTTAAGCCATGGTATAGCTGCACGTTTTTCATTGTCCTGCCCATCTAGGCCATTTGTTGCTAGAAACTCTGTGATGGTCCCATCTGCGTCTCTACCCTGAGAAAGAGAGCGTACTGTATGCATAAACCATCCAGCCCAGCTCTTAGGAGCAGAACTACCACCCTCGCCTGCATAAGATGCCAAAGATTCGCGCACAGCCGTGCCCAACAGGCTGTCAGAGGGCACTTTGCAAAACCTACGCCATAGATCAATAGAGGCTCGTAACCAACCCTTTGCCACTGGATTCATGCACATCTCCTTATGCACCACCGTTGTTGGCACAGACTTCCTCAACTGCCTTTGAAATATGTTCTAAATCTTCTGAAGCTCATTGTCCCATAGCTTGTCCAGCGTATTACAAGAGAACAGCTGATCCGGTCCCCATACCTCGCTACAATACTCCATGATTGGCACAACCAGGCAAGAGAACATCCGTAACTTGGTAGAAACATCAGTAATTCCTGCTAGCTTTAACCTTGGGAACAGAGCCCACATTGCTTTACGAGCCGCTGTGGCCAGAGATTCAATAGCGCATGACATACCTTTTGTCTCATGCAGGATAATGCCCAGGTAATGGAACTCAACGGAACGTTGGACAGTCTCCCCATTGTGTAGCCATTGGCCATGCACCTCTGGGGTATTTGCCTTGCAAAACACCACAATTTCTGTTTTGCGGACATTCACCTCCATGCCTTTAGCTAAGCAAAACTGGTGTAAGACATCCAGCATCTGTTGCAACTCCATAGGATTGTGTGAGAGCAAGACCATGTCATCAGCCGATACAACAGCATCTGAACTAACTTTTGGCCCATTTGCACTCCCACATTGAGTAGCCTCTGGCGTAGCCATGACTCAAACTCGTCTATGAAAAGACCAAAAAGGAGTGGAGACAGGGGGTCGCCCTGCTTCACTCCACATGTGCTGTGGATAGCATCACCCATTGTGCCATGCAGCTTGGGTACCAGCGGAACAGACCAGTAAATTTGTATAATGGCTTGCAACATGCGACCATGAACCCCTAGTTCAGCCAACCTTCGTATCAAGTAGTCTCTGCGTATTCTATCAAATGCCTTCCGAAAAGCCACAAAGCAGCAATAGAGAACATTTATGCTCTTCTGCGTACATTCTATGAGATGCCGAAGCACAAACACATGGTCAACAGTACTCTTCCCGGCCCTAAGCCTGCTTATTGTATTGTATTGTATCTGCTAGATACATCATCAACCAGTCCCCCCAGCCCTCACGCCCCAGTGAGCCTCTGCTGATCATCAGCCCCTGCTGATGCTACTGTGTATTGTCAGAGGTCTTAAAACCCTAGGTGGGGTTTTCACACCTCTTGTATTGTGGATTTGTCATGACAAATTCCTATCACCAACTATCACCACTGCCTACTCCAATCAACATACAACCACTAGCACAACCATCGCGGGCAGCGTCAGCAACAATTCTCAATATGCCACTTCTCTATTGAGCAGTGGGCACGAAGCCAGAACCATATGTACGTACCCAGGCAGTCCCCTTGTCCTGCTGGAGTCGCAGCCTTGTTGGATCCAAGCACATAACGATGACATGATAGTAGCTAGCAGTGGTAAAGCAAAGAATGCTGTCAGCTCTGGAGCCAACCTGCTGCAAAATGTCTGACAGCATCAGTCTCAGTTACTAGATATGGCTGCAGCTCATGTTTGCAGCTCATGACACATGAAAGCAGAGCAGTTGATAGGGGCTGCTGCAAAGAGGATCAGCCAAGGCATGTTTGGGTAGCAACCACCTGTAGCTGCAAAGTGCGCCCAAGCAAGGCTCCCTGAATCACCAGACTACCCAAAGGCCCCATTAAAGTAAGACACCATGGCATAGCACACCCACAAGGAGCCAACTTAGGCTCCAACAACACAACTACATCAACTCATGTTCCAAAATCTCTGCCACTGGCCGCCAGCAGCCCACCCTTGTTCCCTTGCTGCCAACGTATGAGCCCAGCCCAGCCCGCACTTTGACTCGCTTCAGCAAAGCAGCACTACTACCCCATTTGCATTCCTGTCCAATGACCTGTGAGGGGGTAATCTACTTGCAACTTTACTTGCAACATGCCGGCTCCAGGATGGAAAACGACAGGGAGCGACTACTAGACATGTACAGCCCAATTGTATGATTGGTTGGCTAGGAGCTTATCAGTTTCAGATAGAGCAACAAAAAACACCAGGGTACAGAACGTGGATAGCAGATGCCAAGCTTCCAAATTAAGCAGCTTTACACCTCATTGCACATGATTACTCTGTCTGGCTTTAATGAGCGGGGTACCCAGTTAATGTGCTCAACCTCCAGCATAAATCTGACATAGCTGCTTGAGCCATATCGTCAGCCCCTTGCTAGGAAGCACTCAGAGCAAAAGCCAAAAGTGTTTACAGGCGGGGCCGCTCCTGAAGGAGACACCCCAATGCAACTAAACATGCAAACTAAGATGTGCTACTGAATTCTCACACCCATATAAACCCGTCCTCGCAAGACACACACACACTCTGGACAGCCGTACTTATCCACCAAGGCCTACCTTCTCAAGCATGCATGGCCAGAGGCGTAAAAGTGCCACACTGATTCACCCACTACAGAACATGTCAAGGTCTATTTGACCTTTCACAATCCATTACCCAACAGCACTGACAGTTGATGAACTGTAGTAAATGTAACTTTTGCATTTGCTGAGTGCGTGCTTACTGTAACCCGATTTGACACCGAGCACATACGTCCCCAGAACATAAAAACCACTCAGAATGTGTCTAGGATTCTGGCTTGTAGCTTAGAATGAGTGTATGCACCGGGGTCTCCCCATTGCAATGGAAACAGAGGCATACATGCCATGCACACTTCTTCATGATCACGCACTGGCCATGCTAAAGTAGTTGAGCAAACCAGACTCACGCCAGAAAGAGCAAGGTAAAGGAACAGGACCCGTACTGATGAGGACACTGGGCAATGCACTGGCAGGCGAGATGTATATACATACATGCAACTTTACACACATGCAACCACATGCCTCTTCAGCTATGGTGTTGTACCATACAGACATAGGAGAGACATAGGAGAGCTGTCCAGTAGCAACACAATAGCATAGTCTGTGTGAAAAACAATATTACAGACAGCAAAAGGAGGCTAGCATCACAAGGTAGGACTGTAAATACACTGTCACACGCAGTCAATAGCTGCTAAACAATAAAAAGCAAGTGGCAGCTCTTGCTATCAAAACGAAAGCAAGCCTACACACATCCCAGGCGTGCCAAGGCTCAGTTAGGGCTAATATGCCACAATGCAAGGGCACAGTCTAAGCCCAAAGAACACAGATGCATATCACTGATCACACACGGTTGGCTCCGCAACCGCAATGACCCTGCTGAGTCTGCCCCACAGCATGGCCTCACTACGGTAACAGGAAGCAAAAAGCTGATATGGCTATGGCAAGGCGGAGTACATGTCAGGTGTGCTGTGATTTTGGACCATTTGCTATTGCACCTGCTCTGTCAAGCACAAGATGCCACAGCTTTGGAAGTCTTTGTATCACTGAACAAGACCAGGAGGAAATGGGGGACCAGGGGACCAGTGAGGCATCCAAGTGCCCTTTGCCCCTAGCAAAGTCTTGTAGTCATGGTCACAGCCAAGGCCAAAAGCATGAACGTGTGCAGACTGCATTGCTCTGCTCGCCTACCGGCTAGCACACACTGTGGCCTATGGATCATGCCGCCCAAAGCATGCAGACATGCCCTCGCCCACAGGCTCATTGAGAATTATGGCTGCATACCCACTTCAGACAGCGGCCTCATCCCCAAATGCCCCCTTAGAACTGTTTGCGGACTGCAATTCCGCACACCAAATAGTTTACTCAAGCCATCTTATTTTTCCATCACAGCACAATGCCACATCTCGTACACCATCAGTGCAAAAAGCAGCGTTGCATGAAGCACTCATGCTGGCATCTTTAATGCACAATGGCATCACGCCTCAAGTGCGGATGGCTTCCCACAGCATGAAAAGCAGCTGCAACCTGTTACACCGACCAATGGAAATCAACTGCCCTGGGCAGAACAGGCTAAAGTACATGTACTGCTATAAGTTGCATGCCATCTATTCACCACAGTCAACTTCCTCGCCCAGAAAACACTTAGCACAGTCAGCTGCCCAACCACTCAAATCATGGGCCCTGGAGTGAGGTAACTTTTAGGGGGGAACGTATCACGTGTGCTCGTACCGCCTCTTTCTGTAAAGTAGCCCGACACCCACTTACTCACAGAGCGGGAGAGGGCAAGCAGCAGGACCAGGACCCACCATGTGTGTACGCTGAACAGCCACGTGTGCCACCTTCCTCACCTGTCTACTCCTGAATCAGCAGCCAAAAATAGTGATGCTGGTGATTACCCAGCCGTTGACCCCTACAGGCGCACTTGACTTATCAGATAGGAAGCTAAACTTCAGTGCCAGCCTATCACCCGTTTGTAGTGACCGCGGCAAGTTCAGGGTTGTAACCACAAAATCCTCTTGGTCAAATCCACCGCTCTTGCCGGTGAAGCACTTCACCTGATCTAGGACAGTGGCTGAATCACATGGGGATCTCCTCGTACATTGCGCCCCAGATGACGAATACAAACTGCCGGTGAGCATAGCATTGTCAGCCACCAATACAAAAGTTGTGCCACCATCAGTGCTGTAATACAGCACACCACCATCAAAATCAAACTCCGTGTTATACCTGTGAGTGATGTTCACGTTTACACAGGCTCCTGCTGTTGGGATGGTGTACAGGACTGGTGATGTCAGGTCTGAAGTGAGGGAGACAGAGTAATCAGCAATGTCCCAGCTGCCTGAAGCTTGAGCCCAAGTCCAATCCGTGGGGACACCGGGTCCACATGCCAGGTAGCTGAAGTCGGCACCGTTGGCAGTGAAGTCCAGCGTGATTGGTAATAAGACTGCAACACAACAACATAAACAGACAGGTTCAGATGTCAATGGTTATGTCTTACTTCCTGAAGAGAGTCTTGGGATCCTCCCCAGCCAGCTCATATCCGGTCTTACAAGCACAGAAGTAGGAGCCAGGGGCATTGGTGCAGTCTGTGTGGGGGCCACAAGCAGCCGTGGTGGCCACACACTCATCTATGTCTGTACAACCACAACAACAGCATTGACATGTCTTGAACCCTTGTGGACCGGCAAGGGCAGGCACAGTTTAACAGACAAGCTGTATGTGCAGGGATTTCTGGCACTCTACAGTAGATGCATGCTGCTGCAGCGCGGCGACTTCTAAGGGTCGTGCATTTTGCAGGATGCTTTCTCATAAAGTTCTTGCATGCCCCATCCTTGCGAGTATAAATCAGTGCACCATGAGCCAGGAGGACTGCGATCCTAGATTCAATCAATTTACTGGTAGTAGTAGCAGCGACTTTGATGGGAAATGCTGAGGATGCCCTGCATTCTCCCATTGGATGGATTCTGTTGTTACCTAATAGTCAACCCAAAACCTTCTAGGGGTCTAATATATGGCTACTTAGATCAATCACCCTGTAGGCATTCTAACAGAGAGGCTGCCATTAGGTGGCACCACTGCATGGCCAGTCTGTAATGTTAGTGATTTTGAGTGTCATCAATTGGTGACAGAACTCTGCCTCCATTGAACGCAGCAGGCAACACGTACTTCGGCTGGCTTGCCTAAGGCCACCCCGCGCCATCAGCGTTAGGCCTCACCTGATGATACTCAGTACTCAGTGGGAACTTAATCAAGGCAGCTCACCTTCATCGCAGAAGGTCCCAGTGAAGCCACTGTTGCAGTTGCACTCCCCACTACTGTCGTCGCAATTACCATTGTTGCAGTTCACCCCAGCGCAGAGGTCTGACATACACAGCAAATTTCAATCATCAGTGCCAAGCAGGCCATAGTGAGTGACTAAATGAGTGGACGCCACGCGTGAAGCCTGCGCAAGTCTAAGGAAGAGGCAGTGCTAGCACACATGGTGCATGCCCTGCCTACCCTACTTTACCTGCAAGCCATATGAGATCGATGAACCTGCTGACTGAACTGCTGGTAGATGCACATGGTTGCTTCCAACACCTGCTGGTACATCTTCAAATGGCCAAATGATAAGGCCATGATAGTGTGTAATGGATAGGACAGGAACCTTTCATGTTCTAACTAATGTAGCCTAGGGAACTCTTGGGAGGAGGTGGAGGGGATGTACAGGGGCATACTGTGAACATTGCTGGTCTGGGGGAAAACCGCTAAGCTATTGTTATTACTTTCACTTTTCATAATATGCCATAGCAATAAAGAGCCATATGCCCGCACCTCAAGCAGTCACAAAGTACCGCTAAGCTACTGCCAAGGTTACAGTCTATGGCATCAATCAGAACGCGAGACCAAGTATGCCAATGGCTACACAAACTCAGGCCATTAACACAAGGCTCCTGATTACAAGCACAAAATCACACACCCAGTGGATGGTAGGCTTGCCCACACACAAGCTGAGGCTAGATGCAACGGGGTGGATAAATATGAGGCATGCTTTTTCATATGCTGTCCACGTGGCGCAAGTTATGTGAGTGCATGGTAACAGGACGCCATGTTGTATTACCCCGGTAGGCTGCATGTGGAGTTGCCTGACTATAGTATATGCTGTATATGCCTTTCATCCCAATGGCCGCCTAGTAGTTGCTTCCGTCCTACTGATCTGACACTGCAGCGAACACATGAATGGACCTTGATTGCCATCTGCCTGCACATGTGCTGATGACCTCCGAGGTTGTGGTTCATTTGGCCTAGGTTTTGCAGCTTAGCTCCTAATTTTCGTGGCTGCCTGCATGGAGATATGGCAGGCAACTTCATGCTAGGTTGACGCATATATGTGCCTGACAGGCAAGAGACAAGCACCAGAGAGGCAGAGATACCTAGGCTCAAATGGTGTGCTTCATGCTGGTTTCAGTAGATGGCGGACCACTTGCGATCTTTATGATGATCATTAATTAAGCCAAGACATCTGCTGTGAACTGTTTCCCTGCGGTGAGCCCGCTTACCTGGTGCTGGTGTTGTGCAGGTGCCATTGGTGCAGAGCTGCCCTGTAGCACAGCGCTTGCCGCACCTGCCACAGTTGGTAGTGGTGCCAAGGGAGACACAGGCTAGCCTGCTGATGGGATACGGGAAGAAAGTGCTCGGGGCAATTTCTTCGCCGGTCTCTGCTGGCAAGGTGTTGCGGTCCTCGGCAAGGGCCTTGCCATCTTCTGCCACGTCATCGCCAAATCGTGCAACGGCATCCACACTTTCTGCCGCTGCAGCACCATCAGCGGCTGCTGCTGGGCACAGGGCCCCCCCTGCCAAGAATGAGGGTGGTTTGAACTTTCCCGGTGTCGGCAACCGGCAACCGCAACGTCCACCGACACAGGTTTGCACACATTTTTGCACGTCCCACAGTTTCGAGGATCAACCTGAGTAAGCATACACCTGTTGTTGCAGACACTGCCACCGAATGGGCAGGTGCAGGCGCCACCTACGCAGAGCATGCCAACAGCACAGCGCTTGCTGCAAGCGCCACAATTCCAAGGGTCCTTTTGGAGGTTTTTGCAGTAGCGACCACACGCAGTGGTCCCTGATCTGCAGGCCGCTGCGGACACTCCTACAAGCGTAAACAAGATCAAGGGAAGGCAACACCGTAGGATGACACTTCCGACACTCCGAGCCATCTCGTGCTGGCGCTGAAAGAGCCTGCAAGATGAGCGCAACATAACAGGGGTCATCGTGGCTGCTGACAGCACCGGGATGCACGCCATCACAAAGCATGCAGCAACGTTCTCTCTTGCGTTGTTAATTGAACAGTTGTGCATCGGCACTGTGGTCATCAGGGCTGTGACTTAAGCATCGTCAAGGTAATGGCGTATAGTCCGAGCTGAGCCTAAACACGATTGGCACGAAACACGGCTGGGGCAAGCATGCTTTCTGTTTGGAGCCGCACTATCCAGAGCATCTGCTCCGAAACGAGTATAGTAAAGGGCTTTACGTACCTGCTAGGAGGCCAGTACAGTGCAGCAGGTACCGCGCTATCGCTTAACTTCGCTGCTATGCTTCACCTTTCGAACGTACTACCGGTGGTGCTTAACAGTTACAACAATGCCTGAAGATTGGCTGTTACAAGACGGAACACTTTTGTTGTCAGATTAGAGAACACTTTGTCAGTCTCCCTTATAGCTGTATTGTTAGGTACCGAAGGCCCAGTTTTGTGAGCAGAACTATGCAACATGCTGAGTGGGCGTCGGAATGACTAAAATCATCTCATGTCGGAGATGAGATGAGATGAGATGACTCATCCGTCCGAGTAGGACGCTATCGCGCTGCGGAGCACTCTGGGCCATCGAAGGCACACATTCATTGATTATTGGGCAATATTACAGTTCCTGATATCCATCTGGCAAGGTACAGGTCTCGCTTATACACAACAGCTGGCCACTAGCACGACCATGAGACCAACACCAAATAAAATGCACTAGTTCTATACTGCTGCACCCTTTGTCAACGACACTTACTGCTCTAACCCTGGTACACTCACTTTACTTTCCTTGAGGGATAGCCTCACCTGAAGTTACCCTACCAGATTACCAACTAGCCCAGAAGAGCATCCCATGGGAGCCAATGAAGTCTCATAGGGCCAAAAACACCAACACATAACCACAGATCCAGACATAACTCATGATATAAAGTGCTCTTCCTCATACCTAGTAGACGTTTTTTCACTCTGGGTGGCCCTAGGGCACACATACCATAAGCCCCATGACGATGTATCTCGTAGCACCTAGCTTCACTGGACCGTGCCTCTTTCAGCCCCTGGCGACACCTAAAGATGCTGAATGGGACGGAGGTACTGGTACTCAGATCCAACCCTTACTGTACTGCTGCGTGGTAAAAGTATGCACCAAACTCAAAAATCCAGTGCTACAAGCATATCCAGTGTCTACAAGCACGATGCATGTAACTCCACATCAAGGTGTTGCCTACGACAAGAGGAGGTGCGGTCAGCACAGATAACAGCCACTCAGCTCTCCCGGCAACATGGGTACACCCATACTTTCTCATGCTTTCTGCCCAGAAGGAAGAAGTCCTTGACACTGACCCAAATCATCATATGAGGATCCAGCTGGAGGCCTACCTGCTTAGCAGTACCAGTCAGTACACATGGGCCCACCCCTTTAACGGATGCAAGAAGGGATTTTCCCGTTTTCTCTGCGTAGTTCTCTCGCTCTCAGTACACTCGGTGGCCAATGCACAAGCCCCCACCCTATGCACCGGAGAAGACCCGAGCAACTAACCATACCCAAGGAGTGCAACACAGTAGTCAGATCTGGCAAAGGCCCAAATTGGACATGGCCTGACAGCCCACCCATGTTTGTTGTTGCTACAGAATGACAGAATCCTCCCCTAGTGCTGCTCCTTATCTCAACCTCAGCTGTGGGTCTCACTTCATCCACCCCACACTTCCAACTGAAGCCTCGGTTGCGACACACAAGAAAACAGAACGTGTACACTCCACCCGCCCTTGTGAGGGGCTCACACCTTTAAGCGCCAGGGGACCCGCATGTCCATTGCAAACCTGTTTCTGCCTCTACTTTGCAGTGGTGCTGCTCATCCCAGCCAACAGCTCGCGCCCCTACAGCTCAACTGCTTCACAATGCAAAGATCAACTGCTTCAGAATGCAAAGATCCCATAATCAACTAATTGCAACACGTCCAATGCCTCTGCAGGAGGGGTCAAAAACACCCCAGCCCCAAAGGAGGCCAGAAGAAGCCCTTCACAGCTTATGACTCCATCAATTCTTGCATACAAGTGCCACTACCACCAGCGCAGGTGCATGTTTGCCCTATTAAGCAGCGCCAGCTTATGTATATCATCACGTTTCTGCCTTGCTGAACCCTGCTTCTGGTACGCTAGAAGGAGCTCCAGGGCTAAGCAGTGAGACAAGCTGTTTTTGCTGCTGCGAGACCGAGCCTGTGCTGCCTTAACCAGCCATCTCAGCGCTAAGCTGCGGCCTTTGGCAAGAGGCATAGCTCCAGGGACATAGGTGACTTTGGTGTGCGTGCTGAGGGTACGGACATCGAGATGTGGAATCACATTCTCAACTGCTTTAATCACGATCCGTGTGGCATCTTTCTCGTCTAAAAGGCTGTCCTCATGGTAGTCTGCGGAGTCAGCTGACTTTTCGCCGTCAAGCTGTGTCTTTAGGTCCTGCTGCTGTTTCTTCTTGGTCTGCTGGGCTCTTTTGGCTTGGCCTTTGGCGTCTTGGCGAATGAAAGCGAACTGCTGCCAGCTAGATGGGATCTGGTAGCTTGCACTAGGTATGCTGCTGGTAGTTGTCAGTAGAGGTTGCGAACGCAAAGCTGCGAGAAGGCCTGCTCGTAGCAGCATGACAGGATCTGTGCTAGGAAGTTCTTTTTGCAACGAACGCTGCAGTTAGAATTAACGCAGGTACACTGTACAAGCTATCTATAAGTCTGACGGCTGGCTCAAATCCTGAAAGAGCGATGCCGGGGCAAGAGGCCGATGAGCATGCGGAGTGAAGCCACTGTTGTTACTCACTTAGTTCGGCGCACTGTAGTGCTGATGATGGTTGTCTGCCTTGGCAATGCTAGTATGGTGCAGAACGTATCGCGTTGGCATGCTAAGCACAACATTTTCGTCACTGAGTTGTACTGCATGCTCCGACGAAGCAGTGGAGCTTCAAGATCTCGGTCATCTCTGCTCGGCCAAGCGCTCTGCAGAGCATTGCAGTGCAATTGGGGACCAGTAGCATGGCAAGGAGGTGACACTCTGTGCTAGGCTGCTGCAAATTGTGCGCAAGCTGCTGCTGTGAGCATCCTTCTGCAGGCTAGGCAATATCGACCACTAGGAAGGGGAAATATCCATACCTGATTAGCGCCATGTTATCCGGCCATAAGCAGCAGCTCCTTCGGGAGAGATACTATGAAAGCTCTGGCTACGGGTTTCTATACAGACGTCATCACTTGCGTTGCCAAGCGTCTGACGTTGGGAGGTCGACAGCGACAGTCGAAGATTCCAATGCAAGCACAAGCACGTCAGCAGAGTCAAAGCCACAGGGGACAGCCAGGTTTGCAGCTACTAAGCAGCACAGCAAATTTGTGAGTGAACGTCAGCGGGCACTTGCTGACTACATGGCCCTACCTGCCAGCCAGTATTCCGTATTGGACGCAAGGAAGATAGAACGCATCGACGACAAGACATTCAGGTGCTATGTCGGTGGCCTCAAGTTCTTGAGCTTCAGCGTTGAACCAGTTATTACCGTTTCGGTGACTGTCGAAGAGCGCGGTTGCACCATTCGCCTCCTCTCCTGTAAACTGCAAGGATCGAAGATCATAGAAGACGTCAACGACAAGTTCACAGCGCAGATGACGAACGTCGTGCGATGGGAGCCCACGGAAGATCCCATGCAGAAGAAGATCGTCAGCAACACCTCGATAGAGGTCCTAGTAGATGTCCCTGGTTGGATGAGTTTGGTGCCTGTGGGCAGCATAGAAGCAGCAGGCAGGCAAGTCATGCAGAGTACACTGCGGTTAATGGTCCCACGGTTCTTGGAGCAGCTGAGGAAGGATTATGAGCTGTGGGCAACTGGGGATGACTCACGGAAGCCCATTGGGACTGGGGAGCTTTGACCATCTTCCCAGTTGCTGCTCCTTCCCAGCTGCACAGGCTGAAGCTCTGTGTTGTTGATAGTAGTGAGGCGTTAGTTGGCGCAGGGTGTGTGTCGTGAGATTGGTTGAAGCTTAAGCTTCAGGGGTGCAGCTGCATGTAAGGAAGTTGGGGTATGTATATGAGGTAGTTGTCTGATGAGACCTCTTGGCTATGAATGTGGGGAACTGCTGCCAGGTGGCTTGCCGGCGGTTTCAGTGGCCGCTTTGAAGCGCAGTCACCAAAAGCTTTCCACTGCAGGACGGCCACCCTGTGCTTAGCAGTGACCATGATTGTTGCAGTTTCATTGCAACTGCCTCACTGGGTCCAGCTGGCAAAGCAGTAGAGGTTCAGAGGTGCACTGTGGCAGGCTTTAGGGGGTATTACCTGTGACCCAGGACTTGAATACTACTGCATAGCAGTTGGTCTGCCCATTGCATCTGTAGTTTTGCCGACTGAGGAGGCATGGTAGCAGGTGCTGCAATAGGTCTGGGATGCCCATGAAGATGTTATAGTGCTGCATGCAGGTTAATTCCACTGCTGGCTGGCCCAACCAACAGGTTATGAGCGAATCGAATGGTTTACTATCATAATTTGAGTTTACAGTCCTGCATGATCCTTACAGGCCAGCAGGCTGTTTGACAAATGGGATGATGCGCTTTGTTAGTTAAGTGGCCAATGGCTTATCTGTGGCATGGGAAGGGGTCCTTGTCGAACACATTCTCCGTTGCTGCATCTAGTGGCTTATGCTGCACTGCTGCTGACGAGTATGCAATAGCTGGGTCCCACGACTCTACTCCCACTGCATTGGATCGGGAGGGTTTTGAGAAACGCTGGATGTGTACAGAGGCAGGGCTTTGCATGGCTCTTTTTCATAGTTGAGCCATCTGGGAAGTTACAGCATTTGAAGTCCTTGGTGCAGTTTTGCTGTGTTCGCCCTGGGGCGTGGATTTTGGCAATTTTGTTGTTTCAGTTCCCTGAAAGCTGAACTCAACTTTGGCAAAGCTGGAATAGTGCATTTTGGAAGGATAGGCAAAGCTGTCGTGACTGAATGAGGCTGGCCGGGTTAGATGTGGCAAGGGTGGAAAGGGTATCTATGGATCTGTAATGGAGCATATCACTGCTCTTTGCCTGTGTCCTCTTTGGTGTATATAATGAGGGAAGCCCCGCAGCAAGCAGTGTGTTGGTGAAGGGGCGAGCATGGCATTGCTTGAATGGGCGGTACTGCCATGTACCATTTGTAAGGGGAACCAACACCACATCTTTCCTGTGTATGTGCAGGGTTTTGGTTGTATTTCTAGTGGCTTTGGCAGTGGCAGCTTTTTGCGCTTGAGGTAGTCGTTCACCCAGATGGGGTCCCTATGTGGGGCAATGCATATCTTGGCCGCAAGAAGCCGCTGCCGCAGTTGCTGTACCCCTGCGGGGTACCCAAGTGAGTCCTAAGGGATCAGGAAGGCTTCATAGTGAGTGCCAGGGGCTTCATGCGCTTAGCATCATGCCATGCCAGTGTGATTCACCTGTCCATATGGTTGGCCGGCATGGGGTTGTGTGACTCCAGTTCATCAGGGGTTGTGTGCTGCTTGGTCTTGAGGGACCTTTTGGCATAGCTGGTTTTGCGTTTTGATTGATTGATTGATGGGAGTGTGGTTGCTGGTGCATGTGGCCATGAGGCAAGGAAAGGGTGGCAAGCATGGTACCACCCGTGTTCTGTCAACATGTCCCAGTGAAATAGGTCGTTTCTTCTGGGCTGACCTGAGAGGGTTGGTCTGGACCGCCACAGCTGCAGCATGGCAGGGCTTGTGGTTCGTAAGTGATGTCAGCATTGTGGTTGCTGTAGGCAGGAGTCTCACGATTGGACGCTTGCATATTTAAAGTTGTGGCCGCAATATGTTGAGGGAAGCTGAGCTTACTCAAGGTACTCATGCTAGCTGGAATGGGGCTTGGTACACTTATAATGAAGCAGCAAGCCCCTTAATAGGCTTACAGCTTAGCGGAAGCAAGATAAAAGGAACATAAGTGCCGCTCCTCTAATCCGTAGGGAATAAATACCCATAAGCAGGGACCAACGTTCACCTCGCCCTACTACCGGTCTCGTAACTGCCGGTTGCCAACGGCCGGCGCCGGGCAGGATCAAACCGCCCGCGACCTAGGCGTTGCAACCGAAGGAGTTGTCCAAGAACCGTTTCCAGGACAATGTAACGTATCTAGGACAACGTAACGTTTAAGGTGTCCTTGACCGGCCGGAACCACGGCGTGATGCATACTCAACTCATCTCGTCGTCATAACGTACTAGGCAGTACATGTACAGGATTGAGGCGTCCTGTTACATATAAAGTTCCCTGATCAATGCAGTGCTCTGTTGATAACTAGGAACTTTGCTGTGAAAAGCTTCGGGGTTGATTAGGGCTGTGTAAAGAAGTGGAGGCCTGGGGTAGTGGTGAATTCCAACTTAGCATGGGCAACTGGTCTTTTTGAGCTGGGACTATTCCGATGCTGTATGTTGGGGTTTGTACGGCTGCCAGATGTTGTTAAGACCCTGTCCGATGTGCGCTCATTGGTAGGTGCATTTGATGTGCGCTCATTGGTAGGGGCATTGTAGTGCATGGAGACATGTAGTGGCTGTAGATCGATCAGTGCCTTGGTATGGCAATGGGTAGATCAGGTAAGGGTGATAGTTGTAAGAGATGGGCAAAAACGGGGGTTGCCTTCTCTGCTATCCGTTTGTTTACTAGTTGCTGTTGTTGGGATCCAGGTGCTTCAAGGGGTTCGGTGGTGGGGGCCAGTGTTGCATGGTCCATGTCTTGGTGCTGTCAATTTTTCATGGACAACCTGCCTGGTGCATGGGAGTGAGTGGTGACTGGGGTTTAGAGCGTGGCTATTTGCTGTTTCTGTGTTGGCTGCCAACCACATTGAGATGGCTTTGTTGCTGTTTCGTTTGGCTAGTTGAGCATGGGATGGTGGCATGCTCGTACGTCCTGCAAAATGGTGGGACAGATCCATAGTATGTTGGAGCTAAATATGCAGGCGTTCTGCTGTCCTCCATATGGCCAGCCAAATGACCAGCGAGTGGGCAGACCCGGTACATGCATTTGATTTCGGCAGGGGCTCTGCTGCGATGGATGTTACATCAGATGAATGGTGTGTTTGGTCGTTTCGACCTAGCAGCCCTTTGCGGTTGCCGCACCTTAAATTTTTGTTTGTTTGTTTGTTTTGAATTTCCTTGCATTTTCAGCATTTTGGTGTTCATGATGCCCTCTTCCAGAAAAGCATCAAAGGCTGGAGCATGCTTGGGGTGAAGGATGTAGAGTAAGTGGCATCGCTTGGCAACTGTGGCGACATTAGTCATTCATAAACATAGCAGAACGAGCTGGAGTATGCAGAATGAGTATGTAGTTTCCCAGCACAGCTGCATCTCTGGTTTTAGTTGTTGGTTGGTGCTGCACATGGCTGTAGGACGGCTGCCTCTGGGGATCACTAATGGCAGTGGGAGCAAGAAAAGCAGTCTTGCATGTCCCTTGGATTGCATGGTTTTGCTTTGGAGCAGCGAAAGGCGGTGGTGGGGCTGTGTGAGGGGTTGAAGGTACAGAGATTCTACAGCATGCTTCTGGCATGCTGGGCTGATGGGCTTCCATCGGCTCATCAGGTAAATGTTCGTTTGGGTGCAGGTGCTCATTCCTTTTGTCCTTTCTCGCTTGTAAAGGCCCGGGACGTTGCTGTGACTCCTGGGATAGTACATGAGTTTGTTCCCAAGTAACCTGATAAGGCTGTAGAAGTCTGCCACAGCTAAGATACCAAGATGAGTAACAGCATACAGTGTGTATCATGCTGCATGCTCCGCGGCCGCGCTTTCCCGCGTGCAAGACAGGCATGGGCGGCGCATGCAGTATGTGGCCATTGCGTCGCATCTGGTAGCAGCTCAGGTGCTAGACAAGCACTGCCACGCTTGCCAGTTGACCTGTGCTCCCAGCAATCTCTACAATGGGGCTCCAGCAGCAACGCTTGCAGTACAATGGGCACTTTGGTGAGATACGGCAGTTACGTTAAGGCTGCGCAGTTACACGGCACGTGCTCCACAGGCTCCTCGTGGCCATAGTCCGGCCTCTCCCCTAGTTCAATGCTTTCCATCACCATTGACATTGCCAATATAGCGCGAGTGCCTAAGTGTCCCTCGCAAGGTGAACACATTGGTCCTGCATCCTGCCGTGTAGGCTACGCTATCGTGCCGCAGTTGCAACAATAGTGCAATTTGCACCTATGACAAAGCACACAGCATGATTGATGAGACTGGAAAGAACGCAATAGGGTACGTAGGAGGCGGCCTCCTGGCTGTATGTCTTATCCCTCAGATTGTCAAGCTCCTCATTACGAGGTCTGCCCGCGACATCTCTCTGGCATGGAGCTTCCTATACTTCTCAGGCACAGGCTTGATGCTATGGTACCTAATCCTGGAGGGTGCAGTGGCAGCTTACATCCCTCTTATCCTCGAGACCATCGCGTGCCTGCTTACCCTGGTCTTGAAGCTGCTTTTCGATCACACGAGCCTCGGGCGTCACCCAGAGCTTGAAGAAGCCACCTACGACGCCGACCTAGATGTATCTGTCCACAGCACCCGCGGCATAAGCAGACAAGCCCCGGTTGATGTGCCTATCAGTGACCTCCACTGGCCTCTGTTGTCTGGCCGAAGAAGCAGCGAGTCCAACAGTCAACCGCCATTGTCGCAGAGCTTACCAACCGGCAAATCTGGTCCATGGATGGCTCCAAGGCCTCCCCCTACCCCTGAGAAAGCGCATGTATAAGTATGTAATTCTGAACCCTGAGCTGATGTTGGCTTGCGCCGGAGAAACTTCATCCAATACCCAGGACAAGTTTGGCCAGGCTTTATCCTCCAAACGGCTCCAGCCGCAGAAGCGGTTGTTATGAGACCAGCAGCCTTTTCATACATGGGTTGCAACGGATATATTGGGGTGCTGCACATGGTTGCAGTCCCTATTCACCTGACTAGTCGCTGCTCCCCATTCCTGCGTTTGGCAGCACATGGGCTGATGTTGTGCTTGATATGATTTAAGATGACATGTGGACGCTAAAGACAGTGTGGATCATCAAATAAGCTGACTTTATGTGCTGATGTTATGGGACTGTCATTGGTCATGGGTGTGCGCACCAATGGAGGGGTTAGGTTCCTTTTGCTGTGCCGGTGGGCCCTGTGGGAAATGAGCTAATGTGTAGATTGCTTTCCCAACAGAAGCTGCAGTGAGTGATGAAGATGATCTTGTCTCAGGATACAAGGCTAGCAGGAAGTTGGAGGAGCAGGGGGGGACAGTGTGTGGTCTTTTGCTGGGGACATTTGTCATATGCCCCATTCAAGAATACCCCCTGATCAAGCTCTAGGAATCGTCTGTGCAGGACATTGGTTGCATAGTGAGACAAGCTTGTTGGTGTATTTTGGCAGGAGTGTTGCTGTACATGTGGCCAAGGGACATTGTTGTAACTTAGAACCAAGAACAAGGGACATCCATGCCGAAGCCAGCGGACACAGATAGTGGAGTTGTCGGGCTAAACCCGGCTTGTGCATGTGGCGCTGGGCCTGTGCAGTGTAAGAGGCCTGGTGTAGCGCACGTCCTGCTCCGTGTTGAGACATCACAGTGTCAAATGTGCTTGCTGTGAGGGGGGTATATACTTATTTGGGTACTGGGGGAGTAGGAGGGCCTGCCCGCTGCCGGCAGGCAGTAGTGCCGATTCAAAATTGTGGCTGACACTGCTAATTTTTGGTTACTTATAAAATCTTGGCGGCTTGGCAGTGTATTCCTACGTTTGATGTGTTAGGCACATGGTGCAGTCTCTCTTTGTAGTGGTGCTGGCACATGCCCACAAATCTGGGGAAGTGGGGCATGTCTGGGCACTAAGCAGCAGGGATATGACGTATATGTGTGTAGGCTGCATATTTTTTCATAGGTCGATGGAGAGGGGTCCGATGCAGTGGGATTAATAGTACCTCTTGGGTACCATTCTTGGTTGGTGGTCTGTAATCCATTGTCTTTGAATCCATCCGATGGTGTGTTTGGTCGGTTCGACCTAGGAGCCCTCTTGCGGTTGCCACACCAAATGTTTGTTTGTTTGTTAGTGTACAGAGGTATCTTGCGGTCTCTGGTTTCCGCTCATACCAAGTTATTGTAAGCTTGCTGTTTTGGTGGCAGCTTGAGGGGCGGGGCCAATGCATGTACATCGTGATTTGCTCTTAGCTTAAAGTATAGTATGTGTGTCTGCAAGGTCCGTCCGACCTAGCAGCCCTCTTGTGGTTGCTACACCCTAATGTTTGTTACTTTGTTTGGTTTCCCCGGACAGCAGGGTTAACCAGTTTTGTTTGGCAAGGGCCTTGGTCGGCATGCCCAGCACCTTGGTGCAGTTGAAACATCAAGCAAACAAACAATCTTCAATGTCTGGGTCCGAGACCTGTGAGCAAGGCTTGTGAGTAGATGCTGCTATGGTTGGACGTTCATGAGCTGTGTTTGTATGCTGTTTGCATCCTCTTGGACATGAATTCCAGTATGCCATTGGAGCCTAAGTTGGCTCCAGTGCGCGGTGGGTGGCGCTGCTCCCATCAAACAAACAAACAAACAAAAATTTAAGGTGCGGCAACCGCAAAGGGCTGCTAAGTCGAAACGACCAAACGCACCATCGGATGGGTCCAAAAACAATGGAATCCATACCACCAAGCAAGAGGAATACCCAAGCAGAAGGAATACCCATCAGCACCCCGCACCGGGGCATATGATAAGCTGGTCATCTGGCAATTGATGTAGCTGGGCTCTATTACCCACATCAACTGCATGCTTAGTCGAGGGTCCATCTATACTGGCTCCCAACCTTAGGCGGTATCTAACGCGGTGAAATGGTTGGGAACTGCAAGCAGGTGATTGGTTGGGACTGCTCAAGTGCGTGATTTCGTGTGTTTGTTTGAATGGGCAAGCAAGTTTGTGTAGAAGGGCAAACGAGGATCCTGTATTTTGAGCCAGCAGCAGGGTTGGCTGGTCAAGTTGAAAGTGTGCTACAGCCAACCCGGTTTTGAAGAGTGATTCACTAGTGCCGGGTGAGGGGAACGGAAGATATGAGGCTTCGCATAATAGGACGCCTTTTCTGTAATGGAAGGCATCTTACTAGTATGATTCGTTCTCCCAAAGGAGGTGCCCCGTGACTACTGAACTGAGTTCATATCCGTGACAAGTGACCATCCAGCTCCGTTGAATCAGTTTAGCACGCTCAAGAACTCTTTGGGTTATGGGCGCTCATATTTGGACAAATATGAAGGTAACGCTATGGATCTCGACCTTTCGAAAGTCCGATGGGGCATTCGACTTCCTTACACGCGGGCATCAGTGCATCCGTACCAGTCCTGCAGTCAGTTAAGTTGCATAGATCCCGAGTCACCATTCCTCTGCATATCGTTCAGAGGATATTAATCATGCCACGTTCCAGCGTATGCAGCCGGAAGGGAAGCCTAATCAAGTACGCGAGTCCCCTAGCGAAAAGGCGCATGGGCCCCTCTGTATGTCACTCACATAAACCGCCGTCTACGCATCGTAAATACAGTGACAGATGACTAGTTCACCATGATTGCACCCTATCTGTTTGCACAGTCATAGCAATGTGAGTTCGGACATCACATGCTGCAGTAACTGAATCTTAAGCTGTCAAGCCAGCTGTATGTTCAGCAGCCTGGACACCATGGCAGCAACGTCATAGAAGCACAAGTAGGCACATGCCAGCACCACCACCGTGTGCGGAGCCACAAGGTGCTCAATGTCGTCACGGAAAAGAAAGACAGGAATGCAAGCTGCTTGTCCTCTAACATTGGTGCAATCCGATCCATGCATAGTTGGCATGGCAGCTAATGGTCCCGATGCCAAAGGCGTTATTTCCGTCCAACATAGCCAACATGGTCACAACCAAGTACGAAGCAACATCATCGTGCGTCTCCATGCTTATGCAGTTGCAACCGCAGAAACGTACAGCGTTTGATCCTGCTCACCTCCGAGCGGATATCTGAATCGAGGCCATGCAAACTAAATAAAAAATGTACCTGGTCACCCATGCACTCCCATGTAACACATCAGCATCATAAACTCTCTTGGCCACACAAGCCATAGCAGGGGGATCACGACAACAATTTAGCCAAGGATTTGCACCGCACCTTAAATTTTTGTTTGTTTGTTTGCACACGTTGTTATGAAAGTTGAAAATGATCACAGCATAGGACCCAGGATGGAACCAAGTACGCACACAGCCAGCAAAGTCTCACCACTCCAGATGACATAATTATCCCTGCCTTACATACCGCACACATACATACGCCACACATACATACCCCAAACAGTCCAACCGTCCGTAGCAGGCAATTTGAGGCAGGGGCCCCTTCTGACATACCCTGCATTTGCAGCTTCTTCCCATGACAATGTGCTTCTGGTTCTTTCACCAAGAACACAACCTCCTCCAAAAGGTCATGAACTCCTACATGTGTCAGTACAATCCATAATCCACTGCACCACAGCCACGTCTGTCGGCTACAAGGAGCAGTGCAGCAGCCCACGCACAGCGGCAACCCGGTCTGTCAACAGCCCCTTCTAGCAGCTATAAAATAGCCTTCCACCCAGAGTACTACACCACCAATGCACACCACGAAAAGCAAGCATTTGCGATGCCATAGCCTGAGAACAGTTGCATGTGACTTTATCCTGTCTCCCTTCCATCACACAAGATGTCCACCTGTTCCCTAGGGAGCTATATCCATCCTTGAAAGCCCTTTGCTTCTGAATATATTCCCACAACATGTATATGCTGATCACTGACGGAAGCCCCTATCCGAGCACACCCACATCCCAGCCCACAAGTTGATCACTGGGGAACTTTATGCATATGTCCAATCTTACCACCTTTTAGCCACCAACTGTAATCTATAGCTCCTGTCTGCTAGCACAACGGGTTCATAACACATAGCCAGCTAGACATTGCCCCCAGCATACCACGTAATACCATCATGCACGAACTGGCCCCTAGCGTTTACTTGTAGGGCTGCCAAAATCTGTCTCCGTCCAGTTAGTGCCCGAGCTAGGCGTACCCGGCTCATCCCCATCTCGCTGCTCCTTTGTCGCACGCACTTGCTGCCATGTGTCATTAAACTGCGCCCAGAACTTTGCACGCTCTGCTTGCTGCGGGTTGGCAGACTTTGCCGCCGCTGCTGCTGCGGCCCCTGCCCCTGCCGCTGTAGCAGCTGCTGCTGGTGCTGCCGGCCGCACATTCGTCGCCCAACCAGAGCCAGACCCACCAGACGCAACCTCCGGCCCAGCCGGCTCAAGAGGCTCCGGCGACCTGGCAGGAGAGATAGGAGCAGCTGCAGGAGCAGCAGCAGAACGGGAGCCCGCAGAAGCAGCCACAGCACCGGCCGCGACAGCAGCACCTCCAGCAGCAGCAGCAGCAGCAACACCGAGGGAACCGCTACCAGACCTTGCAGGCATGGTGGTCCTTACAGGAGCTGGCACGGGAGCTCCTCCGAAGCTGCCACTCGAACCGGACGCAGGTATGGAACCTGAAGGAGCTCGGCCGAGGCTGTTCATGTGGTGTAGCTGAGCGGGGCTGCTAGAGGGTGCTCCTATTGGCGCCGGAGCAACTGGGGAAGGAGTGGGGGAGGAGGACATGGGGGGAGGGGGCACTGTGTGAGTCCGCACTGACTTTGACACGGGCAGGTCATCATTGGACGACACCATCATCACTGTGCGCTCCCCACGGCCGCTGTTATCGTTGTAATAGGTGGGAGTCTTATAATCTTCCACGCTCTTGTTGTTGGAGGGCTTAGGGTTTGTCACCGGCAATGGCTGCACCCCAGTAACGGCGTTCGGTGCGTAATCGGCATGCTTGCCCTTCTTTTGCTTCTTGTTCTTACGGCAGCAGCAGCAGTAAAGCAACAGGCCCAGCAGCACCGCTCCCAGTATAGCAGCCAACACGATGATCAGAATAGCCCACCATGGGAATGAAGAGCTGGACCCAGAGCCCCCAGAGGCAGGGGAAGCAGGAGGAGCTGCTGTAGCTGGCAAGTAGGGTTTAAGCGTCACCATCGGGCTGCCCTGAATCTCATTGTTATTCAGGGCCTTGGTAAGCGACTGGTCTGCAGCTGCGTACTGTAGCGTCTTGAGCACCTGATCGGGATTGTCACTGGCAACGAAGTATGTAGCACGGACCGCCATGTCCTTGCTGGCCTGAGCCAAATTTCGCCGGCGATTCCGCGTCTCAGGCCGAACATCGCTGACCGTGATGGCTGAGTTCGGCACCCCTGTAACTTGTGATAATGCATTGGCAACATTCTGTGTGTAGCCCCTGCCGTAGTAGTCAGCTACTGTCAGACCGGCAAAGCCAATGCCTGTCTCAACACCAGCACGCTCAGGAGGGGGGATGGGGCAGTTGTTTGAGGCAAATGTAGCGACAGAAGCTGCCTGCTCGGCGGTGGCGCCAGGGTCGCTGAGAGACTGGAAGCCAATGCAGGCTGGGTCGGACTTGAGGCACAGGTTCACACGTGCCTTAGCGCAATCGTTGGTGTCGAGTTTCTGCAAAGCACATCAACGGGCAGGAGATGAAGCAGTAAGCATTTGTGGATATAACAAGCAAAAATATTCAGTACAGAGCCAGCCGGTGGGTCATGGACAATGCACACTGATAAGTCTGCACCTTTTGCTATGGCATATCATGAAATGTAACAATGACTCTGCATGTGAGGGCAACCTGATCCTGTCTGAAGCTGGGTGATATCTGCAAGCAGCAACTGGAACTACAAGCGCTGAAACACACAGGAATCCAACGTCATGTAATCAGGAATTTCCAATGACATACCTTATGTTGAATGTCTCTAAGCTGCACCAACATGCTGTAGAGTTTATGCCAGCGCAAAAAAAACATCATGAGCATCATGCTATATCATCTTCCTCAACGTTCATAGTGATGCTGGCCTTTACAAGCAGACCACAGGGCTTTTAACTCCTCCAAGCGGAGCAGGACATGTTGTCAAATTATCTAATTTGGCATGGATATGGCGCCACACTGTACATGATGGGCCATCTGACCCAGCTCTTTCCTCCACAGCATCTAAACTTGGCATCACCTGCTTTGGCTGGCTACTTGTTCCTGCATAGACACCTCCAGTATCCTGCCCAGCCCCCCACACCAGATTGCAAAGCAAAAGCTACTTCACCAAGTCAACAAGACCACCTAACACATAACACCCCCCATAGCACGGCTGCTCATCCCCTTGTGTCTGCTGAAGTCAGAGCCATAGCTCTTTGCTTCTCAGAGCTCCCCATGCCCAATCTTGACACCTAGCACCTATCATGCCAGGTATCGCTCCCATGTTAAAGACTGCACCCAGCATACCCCTACAACCGCACTAAGTTCTATTTCACTAATTTCCACTCTTGTTTCTGAACCCCTCTGCTAATTTGATTATCCCAGCATCACCATGTGCCCCCCCCCACCCTCCCCCCGTGGTTAACTTATGCATCTCTTCATTCAAACGGGAACCTCCTCTCGCTACCACACCCACTCACCGCCATGCACACACACGGATCCATCGTCATGCTCTGTCCACCAAAGCACTCCTCCGCCAGAATCTTGGACACAGCACTTGCAGCTGCCACATCTGACCCCGCCTTCTCATAACTCGCACACGCCTGCCTGTCACTGTCCTTAGGCTTCCCTTTGCACCTCTCAGCCCAAGCATCCTGGCACTGCTTGGAGCCATACCCACGAGTCGCACAGGCACATATTGGGATCTGCGTTGCAATCTGCACCGGAGGCTTAGGTGATGGTGATGGCGCCGGAGAAGTTGAGACCTGCTCTGCCGGCAACGTAGGTACCTCCCCTGGAGCAGGACTGGCAGTAGTAGTTGTTGTATCAGGAGACGGACTCACGAGCACTGCAGGGCTAGGTACTGCTACACCAGGAGGTGGGGCCAAGGGGTCGGCAGGGCTTGGAACAGGGTCGGTTGCATCAGTAGTAGCATCAGTAGTAGCATTAGCAGTAGCATCCGGCGTGGTTGGGGGAGGAACCTCAACTGCGTCACCACATGGCTTGCCCAAGCCAGAGCCCTGGGTATTAAACTGTGCATTGGTGCCGGCTGGGGCCTCTCCACAAAGAGCTGGGTTGTTGGCCACATCACTGCACAGCAAGTCACAGCACAGACGCGTGAGCCAATGCAGACAAGATCACAGAACCTCCCATGAGCAGTCCCATTACTGCTCCTACAGGGCCGTAAGCGGTCCACCCACGCTCCACCCCTGCTCCAGTACATACTTGCCTTACATGCACCACCCACGCCAGGCTGCTGCTCTGCACTGCCCATGATCACGCTGCTGCCCAACCTGAACGCAAAGGATTTAACACTGGTGCTGCCAAAAGACAACAGTATGGTCTGAGGAAGTATCAACTACTTTCATCCTAGCATGTTCATGCAATTGCATTGCATTGCAATTGCAGGATTAGGCCCCAGTCCACATTGTTACTTGTCCTTCTTCTTCATCTCCCACAACATGAAAACGAGTATTGTGGTTTACCCCACCCTTGATCACGCCCGCACATCCTACAGGGCAGGTACAATCCCATAAAGCCAGGCGCCATAAACTGAAGCTAAGCACAAGGCCTAGCAGCTGCTATAGGCCTACTGTGACCTTGTAGACCTAAAGCCTGACTTGCAAAAAAGCACATGCCACTCCTCCACGAGCAGCAGCTTCTGACGCCTTCCCAAGCTGCTGCTGCTGCTGCTTGCCCTACCACCCTGCTGCCATTACTGCAGCCCCCAGAGCCCTCAACAGATGCTGACCTAGCTACTTGCCCCCTGCATCACCATGCACTTCATACTCACACATAGTTAAGGGCTGTTGCACCTGTAAGGGACGCTGGCAGGGGCCCTGAAAGGCCACTCCCTGCTACTGACAACCTTACAAGGGCTGGGAGGGAGGTCCACACTGTTGGGTCGCTGGGGAGAGTACCCTGTACTGCTTTGCCTTGGAAGTCACTGCAGGTGAAGAGTACGGGAAGCACAGGTCAAGGGCAAGATGTTGATGAGTTGGCATTTGGGTGCTGCAGGAAAGGCTCAGTTGATACAGCCACAGCCAACATACGGCCAAACTATCTGCAGCCATGCTTAAATGAGCAGAATGGGCAGTGTGCTTTCACCCATGCGGATCAAGATCTAGCTATGGGCTGCTGTTGACAAGTAAGCCTGTGTATGCAACTACCAGGGGCTTCACATCCATCAAGAACCGCTAGCCTCAGTTTGTCGATGAGCATCTGACACCCTGCACCTGCGAACAATCAATGTGCTTTCCAGGTGCAGCCCCATGTGATTGCTGGTTTGGAGGTCTGACACCCATGTTAACAAGTTCGCAGGCAACAGCACGGGCCCTTGCTAGTGCCCCCACCTGACTGGTAGGTGACACCTGCCCTGTCTTAACACAACAGTATGACAGCTAATTGTATGGGTATTGGTCTCCTTTCTGGAATAACTCACATGCTGGCGAGTTTGTCTCCATCGCATGATACTCCAGGAAAAGTGTCCCAGGTGCCTAGTGGGTAAGCAGCTGTGTCACAGGGATTCTTGGCTGGATCCACTGTAGCCCAACCAAGCGCTGTCGGATCACTCAAGGACGCCTGAATGGCAGCCAGCGCCTGTCCCTGTGCGGCCCCTTGTGCTGCTGTCCATCCCGGCTGCAAAGCTAAGACAATGACTAGAAGCGCTGCAGCCGCTGCAAGGGCTGGGCTACGCAGCGCCATCATAGCACTGTGTGGTAGACCTTAGCAGATCTGGGGTTGAGGATTTGGTGGAGCTTCCTTGTACTCTGCGCAAGTAGAAGACCTGGTTTTGAGGATCGAGAAAGGTGGTGAAGGCGCAAGAAGCTCGACTAGGTTCGAGCGTCCGAGGCAAGAACTAAACAGTTGCGATAGTGGCAAGCAAGCACGATGCTAACAGAGTTAATGATGCTCTTGCAGGATGCGATGGATTGGAAGCAGCACCGAAGGAGCGAGCATACGCCCGCTCTGAGACATTCCAAGCAACATGATATCTCTCAAGCATGCTGCTTCGGGGACCAAGTACTGAGCTCATTGGACATATATGCTCTGCCTGTCCATTATTGTTGACTAGCAGTATGCCTCTGTCCCTCTGCCTTTCAGTTGTTGGGTGTGTACTGTACTCGACAGCGAGAAGGTCTGTCCACTATGTTAAATCTAGGTCGCGTACTGTGCTAATTGGGCAGCCGAGACACACCTTACATGTGGCATTCAATGTGTTCTGTAAGTCTCCTATTGCAGCTTCGCATAGGTAACCCAGGTTCAGCTCACAAACGTACGATGGCGGGTTTCTGACCTGCCCTCGTGTGCTCCATCAGTGGCATACCAGGTGTTCTGTAGAGCATGCTGGGTCCATGCGGTGACCAGGTTGGCACATTGAGCACATACTAGCATATGTTCCAATTCTCAGGCCCCGAGACCCTCGTAGTCACCTGACTCACTCACCCGCCCTACCGTCCCTCCCACTGCAGCGCTAAATTCCTCGCCATGGGCTCTAAGCGCTGGTCTGTTGTGCTATATATGGCATGTATTCATTGCAATTAAGTGCTCAACGTGCTTTAGGGGCTGGCTGCCGTGTTCATCTCACAGCACCTCTTGTGTGCCCTCGCCGTCGGCCCCTCGGGCGAGGCAAGATGGGTGCCGTAGCAGTGCTGCCAGATGAGCTTGCAATGAAGCGCATGATATCAGACTCCATTAGGGGCATTCCAGACTTCCCTAAGCCTGGAATTCTGTTTTGGGATATCACCACCCTCCTCTTGAACCCCGACGCCTTCCAGGCCACAGTCAACATCTTCGTTGAGCGATACAAGGGGAGGCAGGTCGATGTAGTTGCAGGTCGGTGGGGTTTTAACCATCAGTTCAAGCTAATTTGACAGCTCTGGACCCATGCTGAAGATGCCTGCCCTTCCTAGGTTTTGAAGCAAGGGGGTTCATCTTCGGGCCCCCGGTAGCCTTGGCTCTTGGGGTGCCATTTGTGCCTCTTAGAAAGCCAGGAAAGCTCCCAGGTGAGTCTTGAGGCACATTAGGACACCTGTTTAGTCCATAACCCTGTCAGCGACAGCTGTCATAGGGATTGAAGGGAGGGGCAGCAGCAAGATAGAATCCCACCGAGGCACCTGATGTGAAGCCTTTGCAGCAGCAGATTTGTTGCATCCCACAGTTCCCCACTCGCACATGTGCCAATTCGAATGCCATGCGCAATAACGCTCCCAGTGATTGGTGAGGCTGATCAGCAGCCGTCAGCTGTCTATGCAGCAAGGGTGCGTGTGCAGGTCGTCAGATGTTCATCTAGCGCTTGTAGGAGTGACATGTGCACCGTTGCACTGCAAAGTTTACCGGTGTGCTCTGGCAAGCACACGTTGCCGCGTGAGGTGCTGTGATACAAAATCCGAAGTCAACCTGCTTGGTTTGTGAACAGAGACGTGCGCAATAAGATAGGTAACACAGTCAGAATGCTCAGTTCTGTGGCAAAGACTTAAGGAAGGTCGTGTCGTCATATGCAGCAATACTGGGGCTGAAGGCTCCCCTTTTTGTCCATGCCTCATGCAGGAGAGACCATCAGTGAAGAATACATCACAGAGTACAGCACAGACAAGATTGAGATGCACACAGGAGCAATTGAGCAGGGGCAGAGAGTATTGCTGGTAAGCAGGGATGTCACAGGCGACAGGCTAGCAGCAGCAGCTGCATCAGCAGCGGCACTAAGGACATGATCAGGAGCAGCTTCTGGACAAGGGATTAGAACACTTGGCAGTCAGAATGTACTCAAGAGCAACAAAACCCGCATTGCCCTGCAAGCTTTGGGGTTTCGGATGTCCAACCGGCCGCCACAATGCACGAAAGTCAGCCTCCTCTGGGGCTGTGCCCCTCCTCTGCTTAAGTAGTGCACTGTCGACAAGAGGCCAGGCAGTGTGGAGAAATGATCATGCTTAGCAGCAGCACTGGGCACTCATGTTACGGTAGGATGAATGCTCTAGATCACCACTTGGCACATGATCAGCAGCAGCAGCTGCTGCAGCTCGGAGCAGGGTCGAGTGCCCAGGACAATGCGTCTGATGCTGCAGTTGAATGCAATACCAATGATGCAGACTGTTGATCTCAAAATTTATTTCTATGTGCCGTATCATTCTTGCAGCTCATAATACTAAAAGACCTGTGGTTAGTGCGCATGTTTTCTTAGAAATGTGGAGTCTTGTACAATGTCCTTGCAGAAGCATGCATGATGCATGCATGCTGCCTGTCCACGGTGCCTGCGCATGGTGCTGGGCCCTCTTTTTTGTAAGCCCTTTTCTCCATGTTGGAGGGCTGGAGCAGTATGATGGGCTTTTGAAATCTTTGTTGCTCTCCCTGCACGTCATGCCTGTTGCAGATTGATGACTTGATAGCTACAGGAGGGACACTGAAGGCAGGCATCAACCTAATGAGTAAGTTGTCAAGGGTGCCTTGGAAATTGAGGTGGCAATGATCCTGCAATAGCTGAAGGTTTTGTTACCCCTTGCTGCTCGCTTATGCTTAGCTGGATGCTATGGGGCCTGTGGCCTTTTTGCTATGGCATGCCATGGAATGTAGCTGTAGGCCCCCACTACTTGGACAGGGCTATGCACAAGCAATATGTGCCATTTGGAGTCAATGGCGGTTGCTTCATGTACAGGGACATGAGACCAACAGTTCTACTGGGGCATAGCAGTGACAGGTTTTGTGGTAGAAGGTGTCAGTAGCAGGTGTCAATGTCCTGAAATCGGTGGGGTTTGAAGGCATTCAAGTCAGGATGGGTGTCGAGTCGATCAGTATGAACTATTCTCTCGGTTATCACCCTCATAGCACTAAAAACCCGATTGGAGTCATGCTTGGATGTGCAGTGGTCTCTTTTGATAATAAAAGAAAAGTCTCTTGGGGTGTACCCCTGTATCTTATGTGAAGGCCTGGGCTGCCTGGCATGCATTCTCATGTAATGTGACAATGGCAGTCACAGAGACGGCAAACACTCTTCCTTTTTCATTCCCTTGCTCCCATGCCCGCTTTTGAATGCAACTCGTTTAGGTACAAACTCGGCACACACACACGGGCACACTGCCCTAATGTTGCTCCAGTTGTACTCCATTCTGCTTTTGGTGTTTGGATACATGATCCTGAACTGGCCCCCTGGGAAGCTGTGAAGTATCACATGGTCTTCTACTTGTCCTGCAGGTTGGCTGCATATGTGGAAATCCCATGAGTGAGTTTCACCGTGTGTCTGCTGCTTTGTTGACGCTGTCCTCCTGCTCTTGCTGCTTACAGAGAAAGTTGGTGCTGAAGTAGTGGAGACTGCATGCATCATTGAGTTGCCAGCATTGGAAGGCAGGAAGAAGCTTGAAGGGGTGCCCCTCTTTGTTCTCATTGAGAAAGAAGGGGAGTAGTGTAGAAACCTGTATTGAAAGGAGCGAGTTCGTTCAGAGTGCACCAGCCGGAGGGGTAGCGAAGAGAGCAGGAGCGGTCGCAGCAATCACTGCATTGAAATGGTATGGACGTGTGAGACTGGCTGCGTACGTTGTGAGGCACATGGTGGCGGGAATTGCACTTCCTCTAGGGTCACTCAGCATGAGGCGGGTCCACTATGGCAGCGTGTCTGGCAGGCAGTTTATAGGCACTTGTAATCTGTTATAGGCACTGCTGGTTGGATTCTGTTCGTAAGTAGGTTCCACCTCCCTCACATACTACTGTCCTGAAGCAGCAAGGGTTGTAGTACGGGAAACTTTCGAGTAATTGGCTGCTTTCTTCGCATGTCCCTGGTGTGGGAGCCTACTTTTCATGCTTCACTGATGGATGGTTGCTAATTAGTTAGAACTACATGCGCTGCCTGGTCCTTAAAGTATCCTGCAACATTGCCGTTAATATTTGCTATGGTTGTTCAAAAGCTCGTTAGACGATGAGGCTGTACTTTCAGGGGTTCGTTTAATATGGGCCAGCGGCGGTCGGCGGTCCGATGGCAACGCAAGCGGCGTTCCGTACGAAGAAGCACATGTGGGTAGCTAACTCCGCAACTCCGTGATCGACCAATGTTCTGCTTTGTCCGATTGTTGTTCTGCTTCATTGTAAGCGCACCCGATGTGCCGGCGATGGTGGAGTCGGAACTTGCGTCAACTCCGAACATGCTTGCTTGAAGCGGTCACTGACAAGGTATCAGCATCCCTCGACACTGTCATAACTCGTCCTTACACCGTTCATTAAGATAAAAAAACTACACGATATGCATCATGATCTAATATCACAGCCAGAGGAGTGTTCATTTGCCCAGCCACACATACCGGCCTCATCTCCACAGCCATACATACCGTAATTCAGGCAACGAAAAAGCGGCACAAGGTCACCCATCCTCCAAAAATAAGCATCTTCAGTTTCCCATTCAATCAGACACAATCAGACACCACAGCAATAACTCATACGATATGCAGTTGCTGCACCAGCAGCACGTGCATGATCCACAGCCCGAATGCCGTCCCATACTAGCCATATCACCACATCTTCCCAAGATGACAGCGACGGCCACACAACCCAGTCGATTGCAACGCAATCCATCATGGTCATTCCAGCCGGCCGCTGGGATCATACTAAGGTCCCACAATGTATCACTTAAATCCCCCCTATGAATGCATTTTAATCATTTTAATCATGTGGGGTAGCCACCTTGTCAGCATACATCACAGCAAATAGGCTGAGGTGGCTGGGGCATGTGGGCCGCATGGAGGAGGGCAGGTTGCCGCATATTGCGTTGTTCTCTTCATTACATGGTGACATGACGAGGCCAGTGGGTAGGCCTCGCCATACCTGGGAGAAATGCGTGTGTGCAGATCTGAAGGTGCTTGGTCAAGATGAGGGGAGCTGGGAGGCTTCATGTCAGATTAAGAGTGCTTGGAGGAAGAGGTTGTGGGATCTTACGCACCCGTGGGAAAGCCAACGGTTAGTGAGGTGTAGAAGGCGCACTAAGCAAGCTATTGATAAGCATGTGGAGCGCTATGTGGTGCCTTTCAGTGGCTGGGAGGATGGTGGTTCACCAGTACCTAGGTGGTGGGAGCCACCTCCAGCCCCTACTAGGGTGGTGCTTGATCCTGCTGCCTCCCCGCCACCCATGTGTGATGGAAGTGGAGCAGGTTTTGGGTTTTAGTGGTGGTGTTTGTTTCCCCTTGGTGTGCACGCCGTTGCATCTAGCCTCAGCTTGTGTGTGGCAAATCCACCATCGGTTGTGTGGCTTCGTGATTGTGATCAGGAGCCTTGTGTTTGTGGCCTAGGTTTGTTTGGCCATTGGCATTGCTGGTCTTGCGTTTTGATTGATTGATTGAATGCATTTTCAGTCTGCACGCCCAGCCGCCC
The DNA here is from genome assembly GCA_963556185.1 of Pseudopediastrum boryanum. Taxonomy (NCBI): domain Eukaryota; kingdom Viridiplantae; phylum Chlorophyta; class Chlorophyceae; order Sphaeropleales; family Hydrodictyaceae; genus Pseudopediastrum; species Pseudopediastrum boryanum. Next base: position 4,464,782 of record OY744511.1, on the reverse strand, counting down.
TGGACGTGAGCAAACAGTCAGTATGCAACCACGACACATTCATCGATGATAATGGTACTTAGCCACAAAGAACCATTAACCGGCCACTGCCAATTTGGGTCTAAAACACAAGCCTTGCAGAGAACCCAAGAAAGCAAGCAGCAATTGCCAGTGCATGGGTAGTTGACACATGGTAGCCGTGTTGTCGAACCATTCTTATGCCCCAATAGGGCTGCACATCCAACTTTATACATACCATTGACCTGCAATATCACGCCAACTAAAAGCCATAGCGTGTCATTGAGCAGCCTTACTCCATTATACACAGGACCTCCTCGAATGGTTCAAACACACCTCCAACATGAACAAGGGCCCTCAAGTAGCCGGTTGGTCAGCATTCAAGCGGTACGAAACATCAGTAGGTCTCTCATATCTCACAATCACATAAGCATAGCTGAGTTGATCACAGCCCATCCATGAAAGTTATTGAACGTGAGGTGGTCAGCATGCAAATCAAGTCAAAAGTTGCATATACCTCAGATCATTCAAGGAAGGCAGATAGCCTCTGCAAATCAATGACCAGTCCAGGAATGCAGATGGCCTCTGCCTGCTGCGGATCAACAGAGCCAGGTCGCGTGCAGCTGGCCATTGCAGGCTGTATATATCACGTCAATTGGCCACATGTGCTGCACCACGCTAATATCACTCCTTCTGAGAATGGCTTGCTGTTGAAACGTGACCATGGGGAGGGATGTCTTCACCCTCAGAAACCACATGCAGTTCACTAGCCTTCTTGACTACCGGGTTCTTGGAGTCTATCACCACTGCTGGGTTGTCTTCTGTGCCAACTCTTGTCACATGCTTCCCCTTGCTTTCTATTGTGACCCGTTCAGGCTTCACTTCGCGAACCTCGCCCTCTGCATGGCTCCTGCCCCAGTTCCAAGCTACCCTGTCGCCCACTTGCGGCACCTCCTCTGAGCCAGACATTGTCCTTTTGAAAGGAAGTTTCAAGCTTGCAGAAACACGGTAGGTGTAAGCTGCAAAAATTTCCTTTTGCGCCAGATTCAACGAATACTATTTGGAAGGCTGCGGGCAAGCTGCTGCGGTATAAAGAGTGATGGAACTGATAGGACCAGTCCCTAGTCAGCAGCCCTGGGTCGTCGCGACCACATGCGTTGCCCCATAGAGGTATAACCACGTTGCTCGTGACGTCAGCCAAGCCCGCACCAGTGTCGGCCATGAGTCATGATGATCCAGCAAGAGTGCATCGGGAGCGGTGGTGAACAACCTGCCGTCAGTTGCGTCAAGCAGCATTGCATAGTTAGGCAAGACAGTTTCTGGTGGTCAGTGCTGCTCAGTGAACGACCCTCTCTTGTCCCGGTGGGGGCGGGCCCATGCCCGGTGGCACCAGCTGACTTTCAAAGTCAAGCCAGTGGCACCAGTGGAGTCGGCTTGGCACTACGGTTCATCCGGTCTCACCTCTGGACCTGCGCCAGTTTCCTTCCTCTGTAGGCTGTGCCTGAAGTCTAACTTCAGGAGAAGTTGTTGGTCTGTGAGTCTGTGAGCCATGCATGCGGGTTAGTCGTCTGCTAGCCCGACTATTGAAGCCTAAACTTGAGTTGGCCAGCGTGCAAAGTCATGGGAGCTGTATGTTCAACACAAGGCGCTTCCACAGGCATTGTAAGGCAGTGAAACGTGCTTTTGCTTCGTGGCCGTGTCTTTAGGCTGCTGCAACTTGGACATGGCTGAACGACATCCACCTGGGTTGGCCCTAGCCAGCAGCCCACTTCTGTGCCAAAGCAGCAGCACCACTTGTTTGTGATAAAATAGTGATATATCACGGTATCTCACTACGCCTCGACGTGCTTTTGTGCAGGAACCGGGGAGCGCCCGTGGAACAGGTGGCATCGGGAGCCTGCAGACCGCACAACTTGAAACCAAGACACCCCACAACAGTCTTGCCACGAAACCTCATGCCGTGCATGCTGATTCTACAAGCTCTGTAGCTAAGCCTAATGCGTCTGAGTACGCCTCAGATGACTTTGTAAAGGTACGACGTGGCAGCAACAGGGACGTATTACATCGTATTAATTGCCAGCTCAGCCATATCCGATGAACAGTCTTTCTATACAATGTATGCGATGGCTTGGAGCTCTCATGCCCGCACTCATTCCATTGCAAAGGTCTCCCTCTGCAGACAGGAGCAGTTCCAAGTCATTCATTGATTCAGGACCTGCCCTTGTACAGCCTCCTTAATCAGCCCACTAGTTCTTGTCGTAGGACCTGGGAGAGAACAGGTAACCACCATGGTCATGTTCAAGCGCGTACACTCTCCAACTTCGGGCCTTCTCCTCTTCGCAGGCGCTCCCTGCAGAACCCGCCACACCTGATGCTAAGCCCCATGTAGAAGATGGTTCTACACTAGGCCACGTCCCAGAAGAGCTCCTGGACCCTCCTGTTCTTCCGCACTCCACTGCCAAAGATGAGCACGCCAGCACCCCTTCCAGGCTGTCTGCAGCATCAGCAGCTGGGCTTTCCTGTGAAGGAAGTGGCCATGAAGCCAGCTCTGCAGCTGCCACGTGCCCCCATCACTTCTCTTCCTCTGGTGGTGGCCACATCCATGCTGCAAACACCTCCTTCTCAAGGCCTGTTGGTGTCTCAGTAGCCTTCAAGGAGGACACCATCGTTGATGATGCAGATGGGCACAACAACAGGATGCTTGCAAACAGAAGCGTTGCCAACTCCATGATCTCAAGGGTCGCTCCTACAGAGCTTGCAAGCATGGCCAGCATCTTATCAGGTAGGATGTAGGGGAACCATGGGTCTATGACTGCAAGGCTGTGCTACACATAGCAAGCTGGCACTTTGACCTGCCAAGCCATAATGCAACTTAGCTGTCACTAATTCAGTGCCGAAGCAGTGATAACGTCCTTGTGTTGATGTTTGCGAATGGTTGGGGCTGCTATGGCGGCCAAGCTTGGGAAAACAAGTGGAAGGACAATAGCCATGAATTCACGCACTTGATGTAAGAATTTACGATAGAAAGAAGATTGGCTCTGGCGTCTAACTATAGCTTCTACCTCGAGCAATATTAACACAGTTGTACTTGGTATGCTGGAGGTAGTAATGAATCAGAGCAACGGAGGAATCCGCAATAAGATGCTCCTCTCTTTCTCTGCTGGCTGGCCTGTCCCTGACCTAGGCCAAACATGCATACTAGCATCTGTCACTTTGCTTGGATGCATGGTGGTGTTACTGTATTACCTGCTTGGATATCATCATGCTACCACCACTACACAGTCTTGCAGCCCCAATCTCTCCAGCATACCTTTACATCTCGGCATTCTGGCGTGTATATGTCTGCTGTCCTTGCCTTGCAGCCTCCCCTCGCTCCTGTACAAGTCTCACTGGAGAGGATTTGCCAGACGAAGTGTCTCAAAGTGCTCTCATGTGCATCCCATCAGCTGCTGTGTCCAGAGGCCTGAGCATGGTTGGCTTTGATGAGCTGGACTCCAGCAGCGCCCCTGATAGACAAAACTCCACACAGCTCCAGTCATCACATAGCCACTCCAACATCCTGGAAGAAGCTGCACATGCAGCTGCAGGTGCGGGTTCTGGAGCGCACCGAGATGACTCCCATGGTGGTGAGGTGATGGAGCATCTCGAAGAAGCTGAGGAAGGGCTTTCAAGTCCCTCTCATGATGGGATGGAGCACAGCCAGGCCCCAGCTCATGGTGCTGCTGGTGCTGAGGCGGATGCAGCCAATGAGAAGTGCCTTGCCGCTACCCCTCATGTCACGCTTGCCAGGCCTGAAGATGGGGAGACGCACCAGCATGATTGCAGCCATGAGAGCAATCGCAGCAGCTATACACAAGGCGGGGTTCAGCAGGAGGAGCTGGAGGAGAGCATTAACACCAGTAGCAGCAGCAGCAGCCATGCAGCAGGGGTGGGAGGGTTCATGCTGGCACACAAGGTGCTGCAGGAAGCACGTGACAGTGAGCACCATGGGGCTGCAGAGGGGGCCAGCTTTGGGGAGGGGGCTGTGGCGGATGAGAAAGCAGGGGAGACAGGGGAGCTTGAGGCTTCAGCAATGGCAGAGGGCAAGCATGATGGTGCCTCTGCTGCACTAGTTGCTGAGCACTCTGCTAGTGGGTTGTTACAGAACACAAGTGCAGTGCAGCCTGGGCCTGAAGATGCAGGCGTGGAGGAGCATCATGTAGAGTACAGCAATGGAGCAGCGGAGGAGCAGACTCACGTTGCTGCAATGGAAGCTGGTGAGGAGAAGGGTGCAGAAGGGGATAAGCACCACCATGCTCAAGCTGATACGGCAGCAGCAGAGGAAGTGAAAGTCTCAGCAGAGGAACCAGGGCATGGGCATGGCAGCTGGTCCTGTGTGGCTGATGTGGTAGCATTTGAAGCAGAGCTGCAGAGGCAGAGCACTGGTGGGGCTGATGCTGCTGCAGCTGATGTGCATGAGAGCGCTGCTGTAATGGAGCGGGGGGAGGAGGAGCACTCCTCTGCCCACATAGTGGAGGAATCCGCAGCAGGAGCAGCTGATAGCAGAGGTGGTAGTGAGCATTGAGAGCCAGGGTCATGATGGTGCAGCTCGGGTTGCTGGTGAGGGGTTGGAGGAGGTGGAGGGGCTTGCTTTTGCAGAGGGGAATGAGTTGGAGGTGTAAGAGCCTGTAGCTGGCTTATCCAAGGGGCACAGCCATGCTGCGCATGCAGGTAGTGCTGATGGGTCTGAGCCTGCATGAGCATGTTTGTAGCATCTACTGATGGCAGCCACTGATGATGTTTGCATGGCAGAATGTGACCGTCACATGTATCTGGTTCTCTGTCTTGTTGTCACGTTAGGCCTTGGCAAGTTCTGCAGGGGGTGGCAAAAGAAACTATTAGATAAGCGATGCAGAACAAAGACGTGTAGCTGTTATGATAGGGGCAGTTTCAGTGCTGCAAGGAAAGTTCTGAGGGCAGTGTCACCTTTTAGTGGTCGATTGTAGCTGTTACCAAATTGTGTATCTGCTGCATGTATTAGCATAGGTATGTGACGACATGATCTTAGCGTGTGCATTGTTATGCTGATGGTTAGGCATGACGCTGTATTTTTGTGATACATAGGCTTGTGCGGGACACAGTGCGGGATGTCATACCATAGTGACATAGGCACCCGGGAGCAGTTGCAGGTCAGAGCATGGTGATGTCCTCAGGCTTACCCAGAGAGATGTGGCATGGTAGGAAAGGCTTATGTAGGTTATTTGTGTGTGAAAGTACGTGTCCAAGGTCTTGGCTTCCATGTAGCTGTCATAGGAGCGCCTGGTGCATGCTCTGCTGCTCTCATTGAGGTGTACTTTGGGAGCATCTGCTGGGAGCCGCAGGAGTGAGCATAATTTTATCCGCTGAGATGCGATGGTGGCCTCAGGAGCATCAGCCGCAGCTGGCAATACGTTCTGTGGCAGTGAGATCATGAGTGCATGAGTGTAGGGAGTGAGTGCCGCATGTCATTAAAGTGTTTGAAATTGAGGGTCAATCACCCTTGCCAAAAAATGATCTGCTACCATACCAGAGAGCCGTAATATGTGTTTTGCTGTGGTTGTGAGCGTTTTGATAGTAGTTATTTCCCGATATCTGCTGTCTGGTGAAGATGGAAGCTTAATCAGATCGCGTGTGCAGTGTGCAGTGCACTGCACGGTCTATGGTTACCGTGTTAGTATTCAGCAGGTGTTATTCGTTTCAACCTAGCAGCCCCTATGCGTTCCTACACTTTAAATGATTGTTGGTTTACCAGTATACTTTTGGTCCAGCACACACTGAATACAGGAATGCATAAGCTAATGGCATCATTGGCAACATCAGTGTAGTCAAACTATTTATGTTTGATGGGTTTTACTATGTCGTGCTGCATCTGTACATGCCCTGAGCAAGGCATAAAACTGCTTGGTTTGCTGTTGACTGGGTCAACTGGTCAGCACATGGCAAGTCGAAATGGGCTGGCCTGACATACATTGGCTAGCAAGGGATTTAGGGGGGGCTGGTGGCAGCCATTGTTTCAGCTTGGACAGGAACTTGAGTATGCCGTTGGAGCCTAAGTTGGCTCCTTGTGGGTGGCGCTGCCCCCACCGGCGCCCTGCTTTGACAGGGCCATTTGGTAATTGGTAATTACATATAGTCTCACTGCATCAATGAGACTGCTAGCATGCATATAAGGAATTTCTGCTCCCTCAAAATAAGCAAGAAGTAAGGGGCTCAACCTCCTCCTTTGCGTGGCTCTCTCTCTCTCTCTCTCTCTGGCGAAACACTTCTTTTGTAAACCAGGCGCGAAAACAGTGCGGGTGGGTTCGGAAATGCTCTCAGACAATGATGTTATACTGTCCGGGGCTGTATCAATGTACAGCCAAGATGAGTCAAATGTGGCTTATTCTTCGGCCTGGCAAAACAGATAGGATATATGACTTGCACCGTTGCTTGCATAGTCCATCCCAGCCACTTCAAGATATGACTGGCAGTGGGCGAGCTTTAGTTTGCTGTGCATCACTCGTTCTCACTGGACTGTACTCTGTAGCAATTACATGTGTTATTAGGAATAGTTCTTGAACAACGATTTAGTTTGACTAGTCCACTGCCACAGATAGTTCCCCCGGCCGCATCACTCAGGATGCATTTCACCTTAGCTGACTTTGCACGCACGCATGGATTCCATGTATGGTGATCGGTGTTACATACGGAAGAAAGGACACCCACAGCCACCGGCACGGCCAGCTTCCCAATACAGACTTGTTACATACACCATGCAATGCCTCGGCCAGAGGGACTTGAGATGTGCAGCGTGGCTGCTGACAACATCCACACAGCAGCTTTCGTCAATACATACTGCACTCAGTATTGATGGAGGCAACACAAGAAGCTCGCTCAACAAGTATTAAGGGCTTCCAAGGAACCAAATTGACTGATATCCATGCACATCACCGATAGATAGATGATATGTCGGCCCACAGATGTGCACCTACCTCATTATACATGTCAACACCACCCAAGTGAATCCAAAATGTCAGAACACAACACCTCAACTGTGATTCACTCCAAATTCTTCAGCAAGCTGTGATCAAATCAATGGTCATTCCATCTCTTTTACCTACCACACGATTACATAGGCACACATCATGGAACGCCACAGGTCTCGTGCACATCTCAAACTACAAGAAAAACCAATTACCAATTACCAAATGGCCCCATCAAAGCGGGCGCCGGTGGGGGCAGCGCCACCCACAAGGAGCCAACTTAGGCTCCAACGGCGTACTCAAGTTCCTGTCCAAGACTCACACAATGGCTGCCACCAGCCCACCCTGAATCCCTTCCTAGCCAATGTCTGTCAGGCCAGCCCAATTCGACTTGCCATGTGCTGACCAGTTGATCCAGTCAACAGCAAGCCAAGCAGGTTAATGCCTTGCTCAGGCTGAAAAACAGTTAGGTGGAACATCAGATAAAATGGTGGCTTTGTCGCTTGCAGCATGTCTTTACTCAGAGGTGCAGGTAGCCTCCAAGACTTAACATACAGCAGGACAACTGCCAAGCAGAAATGATCTGTACTCAAATCAGATCCCGCCTACTATATGATATATTACACCGTCAAACACGCCCAGCTAGATACAGGCCTTGCCTTTCTCATATGCATCTAACCACTGCATGCATGCCTCTTCTATGTAACTGTCCTCCTTTTCATGCTCATCACTGCCCAATGTCCTTTTGCATGTCCCTACAGTCCCCAAAGATGTTGCATGCAACTGTAGCACCTGCTCCGTTATCCCATCTGAGTATTGCACAACTTTTCCTTCCAGAAAACCCACTTGCGCCTTCTTCTTATCTCCCATATCCCTCTCCACTTGTTGCAATAAATGCCAGCAAACTTCATGCCCATCCTCATCACCTCCTAGTACCTCACCCTTGTTTCCCCCCCTACCTTGCCAGCCACCACCTCCCTCCACCCCTCCTGCTGCTGCCTCCAGATCGCAAGCTACTGCCAATTGGCACACATGAGTAGTAGCAGATGATACAGGAGCTGCAGCTGCACTAGCAGCCGCTGGTAAGCACTGGTAGCTTGGATGTTTAGTGGATGTTACTGCAGTAGCAGCTCTGAAGGGGGAAGCGCTAGCTGCCATGAAGCATGAGCTTTCAGGTAGTGAGGCTGCAGGAGTGCCTGCTACTGCTGCCGCTGCATTAGCTGTTGTAGCAGAAGGAGCTGCAGCTGGTAAGCAGGTTGGGCAGGCAGCAGGCACTAAGGCTGTAGGTGTTGCTGCTGCTGCTGCAGGAGCTGTTGTAGCAATAGCAGCTGCCGCTGTTAGGCAGCTTGGATGCACAGCAGGTACTGAGACGGCATTAGAAGCAGTTGCTGCAGCTGCTGCAGTTGCTGCCGCGCCCACATGCCCGGCAGCTGCTGGTACCGCAGGAGGGGTCGCTGCTTTGGTGCCAGCAGCAACAGCAGAGACTGGTACTGTGGGATGGGTGGTGAGGGCTGCAGTGGGGGCCGCTGGGGGTGTGCAGGCTGGCTGGTATTTGTGCCAGATGGCTGGTGGCAGGGGCATACTCTGGGAGCGGTAGTTGCGGCACTCGGGGTCGTAGCATCTTTGGTGCCAGGTGCCGAGGTGTAAGTTGACTGTGCAGCAGGAAGGGGATGACAGAAGGGTGAGGGAAGGGCGGAGGGACAGAGCCCAAGGCAGGGAAGTAAGTGGGACAAGGTGAGGGGGGGGAGACAAGGTGAGGGGGGTGGGGGGGGGGACAAGGTGAGGGGTGGGTGGGACAAGATGAGGGGGGGGGGGGACAAGGTGAGGGGGTGGGGGGGTGGGACAAGGTGAGGGGGGGTGGGACAAGGGAAGGGGGGGGGGGGGACAAGGTGAGGGGGGGGAGGGGAGGAGAATGTTTTGCTAGAGCATGAAGCAGTGAATCACGCAGGCAGGAATCAATTCGGCATCCGGCATGACCCAAGACATGCGGCTTAGATAGCAGGGCCGTTCAACCAGGTCTCGAAAAAGGTATTCAGTGGATTGTGGTGACGTAGCAACCACCCTTGGAATCAATTGGAAATCACCAATTGGTTTTACGCAACGCTTTTCTCTGCAATTGCGCCATGTGCCCACTTACCCATGAAGTATATGCCATTGGAAGCATGCTGACGGCCCACATTGCCACACCACCTGTTGCCTTTGAAGTTAAACAACACCGTCCCTTGTTCCGGAGCAAAGGACCAGGAGCGAATATGCCCCTGAATTCCACCCTGCGCAGGAAATCAAGGCAAACAAAGGTAGTTAGCAACGTAAGCCATACACCTCTAAGTGAAACCTTTCTCGTTCCTTGCAGCAAAGATACAGGCACAGGGCTGTACCTCACAAATTGAAAGGAGTGCAGCATAGTGTCACTCTGCTGCTCAAGCTGGTCACAGTCCAAACGGCGCGCTCCTTTGCTTCCCACGGTAAGGTGCTAGATAGTGGAGTTCTTGGGGCAGGCCCTAAGTGGAGGTTTTGGGTGTTTGACCTAGCTGCTGGACCTCACGTCTAGGCATATGTTGTCGTACATGCCGAAGAAAACCCGTATTCTGCTCCACCTCACGGTTCCTTGTGACAGCTTGAGGTGCGGGGCCTATGGCTCTTTTTGCTATGGCATATTATGAACAGTAATAGAGAACTGCAGGTACATGCTCGTGTACTCAGAACTGAGCACATTATTCTCAGCCCCTCATGGTATTGAAAGCAGTAGCAAGATACAACTACTTGAAGTTGGAGATAGGCCCCTCACTTAGCACTGATTGTAAGGCCCACAGGCAGTGATGATCACACTTCCTACTGAGCTGCTCTAACCCCACTCAACTGCTGCAAGATGACATTTGGCTATAGGGAGTCAAGATCGCTCCTATACTACAATACCCTGGCTGCAAGATACAAAAGGCATTGAAAAATCTGTGTTGGACCTGGCCTCACAATCTCACACCAATCGCCACGTTTAAGCAAAAGACCCATTATGTGGTCCTTCAGCAGTGTCCCGTTTGCAAACAGCAACTGCCAAAGAAGCACCCTCCATTTTCCCCATTCAACCTACCTCTGTCCAAGCACTCAGTAGCATCTTCTCAACCTCAGGAAAGGGTGAAGGTCCCACACACACCTCCTTCCAAGCAACCTCACTCCTGCTGGCACGTCCCACACCCCTTGCCCATTCCTGCCCCTGCCGCATGGGTTGACCGCACATTGACCCGCCCAACAAACCACCCTCCACACCCCAGTTACCACTGCTGAAGGAGCTGCTGCTAAACCCTAGCAGTGAAGGCTGATGGAGGGACGGCAGTGCAACCAAGTCAGCTGGCAGAGCTTGCAGCAGAGAAGCACACCACGCAGCTGGGACCTCCAGCAGCTCACAGTATGTGCCCTCAAGCTGCTCCGAGCGTTGCCATCTGCTGCTGCTGCTGCCTGAGCTGGCGTAGGAGTAATAATAGAACGAGACCCCATGGTCCCTTTCTTCAGAGCTGCTGCTGCTGCTGGTTCTGGTGGTGGTTTCCAGCACGATAGCTTCAGCAGCTTGGTCACCAGCTGTCTCATGGTGCTCTGCACCTACTGATGCTACCACAGCTGAAGCTGCATTTAAAGCAGGTGCAGGTGGGACACCCAGCGTAGCTGCATGCGGACAGGAGTCACCTTCTCGTTGCGTAGTGCTAGAGTTTAGACGCACAGTTTTGCTGGTTGATGGAACAGCTCCAGGTGTTAAAGTGCCTTCCATAGCTGCTGCTGGCTTTGCTGGTTCTTCATTGTAGCTGCATTCCACTGTAGGGGTGCAGCTTCCACCATTTGCAGCGCAGGAAACATCACCAGGTGGAGGTTTGCCACAACCCATAGCTGCTGCTGCTGCTGCTTCTGCGGCTGCCAGTCTTGCTGCTTCTTCTGCTGCTGGTCTTGCTGCTTCTGCTGCTGCTGTGTCTGTTGCTGCTGCTCCTTCTGCTGCGCCTGAACTCCCTGCAGCTGCCAGAGACGCAGGTTGCCAAATGCCCACCGGTGTGTTGCTGCTTGCTGCGGGAGGTGCAGCAGCACTGATGAGACCATGCAGAAAGACGTCCTCTGGGCTCAAGTGGCTGCCAACAAACCTGGGTGTGGCTCTGAGCCAGCTGTGCTTGCCTGCTTTGGATGATAGGTACAACCGGAAGGCCCTGCAAGCCAAGCATAGCAAGAACACAGAAGAAAATGTAAGTCGCCGGATGCAGTGATATCCTGTTGCTTTAGAATTAAAGGTTCGAACCAAAGGGGGAATTATGGTTAGGAAAGGAGACCGCCTCATGCTAACCAGCAAGCTGCTAATTGAAGCTTTTGCTGTTACAACGTTGTATTCACAATGCCGCTGCCACTAGTAGTCCCATCTGCAAAGACATGGTGCTTGGAAAGGTATCTTCAAGCCTAATCGCTGTTCTTCGCCTGCCACTCTTGGTGGCGTTGCATTCACCTACATGTGCGCTCCCATCTACAGCTGCTGCCCGTAAAACGTTTCAGGAAGAGCTACAGTGCCCCAATCTATCTTCAAGCAATCTGCTGACAATGGTGTTAGCCCTCTTCAGCCACGCCTAAGCTGCTGCTGCAAGAATGGGAGGACATGTATCTTCACTCCTCTTTTTGGGGTACATCCCAAGCTGAATGTTCCTTGATGAGCTGTGCAAACATTTAATTGCATATCACTTACCTGTTCCTGGAGTACACTCCCATGTCCACTGCAAGTGTTGCTTCTCCCAACTTTGCTGCCACCACCAGCCCTCTTACCCCCCTGCTCCTGTCGCTACTGCTGCTGCTGTTACACCCTTCATTCCTACAGCTGCCACTTTCTCCCGCAACCCCGCTGCTGCTCTTGCACGCTTGGCAGTCCCTGCTACTGCTTGTGTTGTCAATGTTGTTGCCACCGCTATCGCTGCGGCCTGCCTCCATGGGTTTACCGCTGCCATCTCCTGCTGCTGCCTGCTGTAAGAGGTGTAGGACCACTAACAATGCAAAGCGTCCAGCATGCTGGTTATCTTTGAAAGCCATGCTGGGCAGCTGAACGATCAGGTGCCTGCTGAATTTATCCTTGGTACTGGAATCCAGCTCCAGAATCCAGTTTGGGTCCAAGGAGATGTCAAAGTAGCTCTGCAGGGTACAAAAAGTGGTAGCAGCGGAAGGAGAGGACGGGTATCAGTGAACCACTTGCTCATAAATTCTGTAAAGGTTGACATCCACACACAGCATGAAAGGACCCTGTAAGCAAAACACATCTACATCATTACTTCAAACAAACTCAACCTGTGAACCATTCAACTCACCATGCATGACAAACGCAACTACAAGTAGTGCAACCAGCCATTGGGTCACTGCAGGGCCACCGAAACACCAAGGTCCTGGCTTGCTGTTTCAACGTGTAGAATAGAGTTACATGCCTGGCACAACCGGTTGGTTTGTATGATGGCAATCTACTATCTCTCAGGCTGGTGAAATATACCCTTACCTTGAAAATGGCACCAACCCCCTCCACAATACATTGGATGATTGCAGCGCCTGAGACCTTTGTGTTGGCCCCTCTGGCGTACTCCACATCTGAGGCGAAGGCAACCAGCAGTTGTAATGTGCAGGTTAGACGGTAGGTAAGAAGGCCACATGCAGGCTTTAAAATGCAACCATCCTCAGCAGGCACCCAACATGGATATTGCATGGGCAGAGGAGGCGTTTGCAGAATGAGGCTAAAAACTATCTACAGTGGGATAGAGCTTGAATGGCAGAAGGGATGAAATTGTGAAGACAGAGTACTGGCCCTATAACATGCTTCTTGCACATGTGTGGCCCATTTCAGCAGTTGACTGTGAACCCTAGAAGGGCAATCAGCATCATATGATTATTTTGTGGCAACTGTGCCTCACGTAGCAAACCTGGTGCTTTTCAGCTTTTGTATCTTACACGACAGCTGTTGCTTTGCTCAACCAGGCAGGCAACTGCAATGATTGTGAGTGCAGTGTGCCGGGTCATGTGGTCACCAGCATTGCTCACCAAAGTACAGGTGGCAGGGAGAGCCCTCCCGTATGATTTCGTAGTGGCAGCGCTGCTCTGGAGTCATCTCCTGATACTGACGCCAGAACTTCTCGGCACTGGTGATCATGAACACCCGCTTTCCGCCAGAAGCAACTTCCACAGCAAAGCATCTGCACCAGTGCAGGGACAAATAGGAGATGCACCAGGATCAGATTTGCTGCCTCGTGCAGTCTATTTTGTAGGGTGATGCATTTGTTGGCGAGTATGCTTCGGGCGATCTTAGCAAAGAGGATGTGGGTAGGGGGGTTTTGTTCACATGTTGAGGGAAGCATAACGTTGGGATGTTGATGCATTGGGCTGCCAATCCACTAAGCAACAGGCTAGTGAAGGTCACTGGCCCATGTCTTCATACATCTGTTGTGGTCACAGAACAGCCATATCAAAGCCCCTTTCATGATGACAGTCTCATCTACCCCCACTTCAGACTGAAAGGAGATACATGGTAGGTCATGGCAACATTCTGCAAAACATCCTTGCCTTGGACTATCCGCACCCGGTAAAACTGCTGTTGAGGCTGCTCGGGATCTTTGCATTCCTCGCCTACCCACAATGGAACCGCATGATTATCTCTCTGCATTTATATCATGGGGGTTGAAAAAAGTCAAGAACACATAATTACATCTTCATGCCCTGCTAATGGCTAGCAACAGGGAGCTTGGCAAGCTGGCTATGCCCTAGCAACTCTGTGTCGCCATCGTCAACCATAGGGTTAACTGACCTCATTATGCTTCTGCATGGCTGCTTGTCCCAGTAATCATAAGCCTGCTGCTGTGTGGGGAATATTTTCAGTGGAGCATGGAACGGGTTGAATCTGGGTCGCTTATTGCTGTGTGTAGAGGCAGGTGTGGTTTCTGGTGCATTCCTTTTGCCTGGTGCTCCATCTGCTAGGCTGTCAGCAGAGCCTGCTGCTGCTGCTGCTGCTCCTGCTGGTGGTTCTGTTGCTGCATGCGCTGGGCTGATTCTGTTGTCACTTGCATGGAAGCCTGTTGGCCTGATCGGCTGCATGCAAGAGGATATCGTCGCCTCGCTTAGCTCAAAGTCGCAAGTTGAAATTGCAAGCATGCAAAAGCCAAGGGCCAGTAGTCAGGCGCAGAACAATGATACGCACAGGGATCAAGCCAGGCCAGACAATATCTGCAGCAGACTGGCTTCTGGCGCTATGAACAGACTCTGCATACAAGAAGGCCATACCTGGGGCCGCACGCCGCTTCGTGAAGCTTTCATCCGGAGGTCCAGTTCAGTGAGCAGATCGGTAAGGAGCACAGCGTGTCATTCAGGGCATGCTCTCCTGGAGATTTCGCGGCAGCGGTCGTGATGCTGTGCATATCTTTACCCGGAATATGCTGGAGGGTCCCAAAGTAAATCGCCAAGCTTCTGCACAGAGGGCGTGGACAGAGGTCCGAGCATGTAGCATGAACGAACTGCTTAGGAGCTGGTCCAGATTGATGCTGGGGATATGTTCAGTAATCGTTCTCGATACTAGCAGCGCAGATGTAAAACACCCAAGCAGTAGGCCTCATGAAGGCTGGCCAGCTAATAAGTGCCCTTGTCGAGCCTGTCCAGCGTGCGGTCGATACCAAGGTCGAGCCCTCAAATCAGCCACGGGGGTATCGTGTCATAGGGCCCTGTGAGAGCACTGCTCTCGGTCAGACCACCCAAGCCCTGGCTCCCACTGGACTCACGTCAGAACACAGTCGGTACCGTGCAGCATGGACTTTCCCCAGTTTGGGGCGCACTGGTAGGAGAGCCCTAAATCGCAATGTAAGGAATTACAAGCCAGGCTGGGATGACTTGTGATTCTGAAAGGACAGGAGCTGCTTTCAGGTTTGGCCCCGACAGCTGCATTCAAACTGCAGTGACATCGGCTCCGAAGGAGTGCGACAGGAAGCACTCACTCACTGACCTCAGAACCTGAAAGCTCTGCCTTGTGGAAGCAAGGAACTGCATGCGGCCCCTGTACAGGAAGGCAGTCGCGCATATGTTGCGGGCAAGGACGTGTGCGGGTACAGGGAGTCTTGAAAACCCTACAGTAACCAACCTTACGACACGTAGCACGATCATAAGCATAATTTTCCGCCTTTTCCTGCTTCACTATGGCGTTTGTTCAGTCTACCACGGCGCTCAACTCTAGGCATGTTGTGTCGAGCAGGCCCGCAGCACGGATGGTGGTACGGGTACGTTCACAAGAAAGACAGAAACCCCAGAACCGCCCAACTGGCCTATGTTTGACGTCGGAATGTCTATGCAGGCCTACACAGGCGCCAACGGAGCACAGACTGTTCAGGACATGAACAAAGCTATTGGAAAGAGGATTAGTGAGGCAGCAGCAAACATTGGCCGCGCTCGCGTGACCAAGGTGAACCTGGCAGTCGGCAAATATGTCAAGCGGGCAGCGGAGGAGGCTGCGGCAGGCAAGCTACACGCAGCCGCCGGTGTCAAGAAGTGAAGCTCTATCAGGTAAATAGAGCAGCCCCTGCATGTTGAGCTTGCTTGTCCCCCTGTGCACATGGGGCTGGTCGTAGCAGCGGGGCTGCCCGAGCGTTACCATGTGGGAATGCATGGGTGGCTGTCAGAGTATCTAGTATTCGTATCCCTATCCTGCAGTTTTTGGTGCTTTCACCGAGTTTAAGTGTTCCTGTGCTTCGCTGAGGGGTCCCACCACTGTAAGCTCGGGCTGCACCGTATCTGAGATGCCGGTTAGGTGCCCTAGGGGCGGCTCTGCAGGCATCCGGTTACATGCAGATACGTACCTGCTTTGTGCTGCATTTGCACTTGCAGTGTTTGCTTTTCATATGCAGCATTTTAGTTGGCAGGCCTCGTTAGGTGCGTAAATGCATGCAGTCATATTGTTTTGCATCGATACTACTCTGTATGTAAAAACTTGTACAGCAGTGCTTATTCCTGGCAGCATGCTGCATGTCTAGGCAGTGCCGGTTTCGCCAGCTTGCTGCTTCACCACATTAGCAGCTGTCGACCCTAGCAGCCGCAACGCGCAACCGTCGCATGCAGGGACCCACTGCCTACTGCTAGCACATTTGGCTGTGCCATACGGAGGACAGCAGAACACCTGCAAAAATAGCTCCAACTAAGCTACATTAAATTACAAATGCGCTATTCTTCTGAAGCAATCTCTTCCTGTGACCCTTTGCAGGTGGCTTATGTGCCAAAATGCAGGCAGGCACTCAGCTGTCTGTAGTGAACAGCAGTTGTACCGTGGAAGCATGGCGCAGCTTGTTGGATACTTCCCACCTCTCTTGAAGGCCTGTTGTCCACCACGTTCCAGACTAATGCAGCATCTGTGAGCCAAACGTAACACAGGGAGCACCACTGCTCTAGTTGCTGGAGTTGATCTGGCTGTTGCAACCAGTATTAGGTAAAAGCCTGCCATTAGCAGGCTGCCAGCGTACCAGTATGCCAGCTTGTATACAAGATAGAGGTTGTTTCTACCCTTAGACAGGGCTCAGCGGTTGTCTTCTGTTGCTTGAGGCAGATCACAAGCTCCGGGCGCGGGTTGTGTTCAAGGTTATTGTGGTTGTGAATGTGGATGTTTGGACAGCTTTGTCTCCCTGCTTGTTGCATCATGTGACATGTTTTTATGTTAGGTTGTGTCTTGTGCACAAAGGCATACGGGACCACATTGCTACAGCGTTCCCATGTGTTGCTTCTGCTGACTTGACTGCGCAGTACTGTTATGGGGTGTCATTGCCAGGGCGGAATATGGTGCCAGGGTGCCTTGTTCTTCGGACAGCAGGAATTGTGACATCGGTTGCGCTCTATCTATCATGCTTCACGTGTGTTTGCACCTACCGCTTCAGTGACAGTCCAAGTGGTCATTGCAGGTAGCACCCTCGCTTGTACCACTATGTTTGTGGCATTGTTGTGTTGAATGCAGTTGGTGTCCGAGGACTCTGATTCGAGTGTAGTGGAGCGGGGTTTGAAGTGTTTTTCTTACCATGTATGAGTATCTATGCTGTAATCATTGTTCAAGCGAATATCAAGCATGGAAGTGAGTGTTGTGTGGGATAGCAGGTATGTTGGAGGACAGACTAAGGGGACCAGCTAATTCGTCTGGACGTCAAAAGCCTGGGGTGCATAGCAAGGGAATATGTGACATAGGGAGTCAGCAGCACGCACGGGTGTACAGGCAGTGTGACAGGTTTGCACGAACCCTAGACAGTCGAGGCTGGGCTGTGGCTGCCACGGACTTTTGCCCAGTTTCAGTTAAAGGCACCTCATGCAGAGACGCCGAGCCATTGGAATGAGTCAGCCACCTCAATGCACACGAACAGGGCTCAGTGCGATAAAGAGGAGTTTGATCTATACACCGACACCCCTAATGTGACTAGAGTCGATGCCGATGGAGGGGCTGCCCCACTCAACTATAGACGAGCCCCCCCGTACTTGCTACCATGTATATCGGGCTATCCGTAATGCATGTGCTGTATTTACTTCTCAGCAGGACATAGTACGGGGCCCTGTATTCCTGGCAGACCTTACACTTCAGGCCCAGGTAACTGAACCACGAGCAGTGAACCGAGGTCAGCATCCCCAAACGGCACAAAGGTACTTCTCAAAGCTGCCAGACCAACTCCAAGAATATGCGTCTCACTTATGTCCACCAGTGTCCAATCAATTACTCTCAGGTTTCACATGCGGCCCAAGCCAATCTCATCAGAACACTCCTGGCAACTCTATATACATCCACCCCTCAACGGTCCGCAGGTAAAACCGCAACCCCCCGAACAACTGCGTGCAAGGCCTTAGTCCTGCGCTGCCTCTTCCTGCTTCCCTGCTGCACAATCAGCCACCCAAGGAAGACTCCTGCTGCCAGACCCCCAGCACAAGACACTCCAAAAATCAGCGCAAACACCACTGCAGGGCTCAGTACAACCGCTTTCTGTGTCTTAGTCAGCAACGCCCCTTCCACTTCTGGTACACCATAACCCCAGACTGCCAATGCTGCTGTTGCAGCAAAAGCAGCACTGTTCTTTACCACAGCACTGTTAAGCTGTGTCATATCTTCTGTAACAGCTGATGCTGGGGTTATGAACTCATAGCTCACCACTACAGCCACAGAAAGCGCAGATCCCTGAACCTGAGATGCTTGTAAGACCTGTGTGATGTTAACACGAGCAAGTTGCAGTGCTTCTGTAATAGGATCCATGACAAACATTGGGGTCTGCGTGTGTACCCCAATCAGAAAAGCTTGCCGGGCCGCCAGTTGAAAGTGTTGATTAGCTGTCTCATTTACTGTCCTGCCATCTGGCATGAATATAGCAGTGAAGTTGAAGTTCTTGAACCTGCAGCGACAGAAGCAAGGGATACAGGTTAGACTCACGAAGGTGAACTATGGGGCACCTTTCACTGGTCGGTATCTTTTTCACAGGCAATTCTGCACACAGATGTTGCTTTAGAAGGCTTGCCATATGCTTTCAACCTAGTCTAGGAAGCAGCCTACCAGCAAATGTGAAGGTGATCCAACAGCATGTGAAATGGTCTCTGCTGCGCTGCTAAAAAACATTATCTGGATCAGCCCAGCAGCTGGGATGCTACACTAGCAGCCATAAAGGATTTCCTCTGGCATGAGACTCCCATGATTCTGTTCGCCATTGTACCAATCCAACGATGCCTAACCACAAACAGCCATCATGACACCCAGAGATGGAAAAAAGTTGCATACAGCTAATGGCCTGAACTCGCAGGGTAATGCTACCAATGTGAATACAACCTCAACAAGGAACACACACTGTTGGGCGCATTCTCAGAACCAAATCATGATGTCTGGACTCCTGCTTCCCCCTGGTATGACAATTTTTTGCTTCCTGCTACCAGTGGACTGAGGATGCACTTGCAAGACAATTCCCTCTGGAGACATCTGGAGTGCCAATTGCTAAGGGCAGCTACATATCCCGAGGAGCAAGTATTGACTTACGTGATCTGGTAGTACAAAGTCTGGCCTATGTCACCAGCCAGGTCATCATTGGAGTCAAATAGATATCTTGTTGAGCTCCCAGCCAAGGTGGCGTAGGAGGAGCTTGCACGCAGATAGACAGGAGATGCTGCTCCAGGAATTCCTCTAAGTTGCCGATGATGTGAAGGTACAGCAGAACCCCAGCCACTGTCAGCAGCAGTTGCTGCTGCTGCTCCATCTTTGGACCGGGCTGCAAGGAACTCAGGTATGAGAGCTGCTGCTTCTACGGGTGCATGCTGTTGGGAAAGTCCTCTACCACCACCAGCACTTGTTGCAGCAGTAGCAAGAGCACCAGCAGCTGCAGCAAGAGCAGGCGCATCAGGAGCTGCAGCAGAAGAAGGAGGAGCAGCTACAGCTTCGCTTCCAATTTTTGTTGTTCTTGGTGGTTTATGATGGAAAATGGAGGTTGCAGCACCCCCACTTGCAGCAGCAGCACTAGTAAGAGCAGCTGCTGCTTGTTTTGTGCTGCTGGCAGGTGTTGCTGTAATAGCAGCTGCAGTTTCAGTGCTGCAAATGGGATCTGAAACGCAAGCAGTGCTGAAGCAAGGGGCTAAGGGAACAGCACTGGGAGTTTCCCTTCGTGCTTCTGCTGCTGCTGCTGCTGTGTGTCTGCCTGCTCCTCCCGCTGCTGCTGCTGCTGCTGCTGCTCCTCCAGGATACTGTTGTGTTCCTGCAGGGGCAGCCAATGCAGCTGTGGTTGGTACGCATGAGCCGGGAGGGGTAGTGTGGGGCCCAAGTGGTACAGCTGACTGCATTGCTGCCCTCTTTTGCATGCCCCCGCCAGTACGGACACCGGCGGGGGCATGGTACGCATGCAGATTGGGCCCCCACCCAAATCAAGGGTGCACCCAACCACGAATGCACAAGTCACAACGCAGCACAGCTTTGCAGCCATGCAATCCACATGACATGACTCCAACCATCCTGTAGTCGTGTGGAGGGCAAGTGTCAAGATTCTAGGGCATCCTGTGTCGACGCGCAG
This sequence comes from Pseudopediastrum boryanum, assembly GCA_963556185.1. NCBI lineage: Eukaryota > Viridiplantae > Chlorophyta > Chlorophyceae > Sphaeropleales > Hydrodictyaceae > Pseudopediastrum > Pseudopediastrum boryanum. Next base: position 4,444,774 of record OY744511.1, on the reverse strand, counting down.
GCCCACAGACTGTTAAACCACAATAACAGATGCAGAAGATTGGAGACAAGGAGGTGCAGCATATATTTTTATGTGCAGGCATTGGGACTCAAGCAAACATGTCTAACAGGTCCAAGGGTTGCCTTGTTGGTGGCTGCTATTGCTTTCCACGACCTATTATTATTACATTTCATGATATGCCATAGCAATAAGTGTCATAGGCCCCGCACCTCAAGCTGTCACAAAGAACAGCGAGGTGGAACATGACCTAAACATGCAAGAACTGCGAAGCAGAGGGATGCAGTGACGGTAGGAGTCATGCATGATGCTGTCTTTCATTCCAGATGCAGCCATTGGCTTACCTGAACCGATTATTAGCAGGGTGAACCACAACGCCAGGACATGATGCCTCCTGCTCTGGTATGAGAACCGTTCCATGTAGCAGGAAGTTCAAGACTCTATCCATACTCGATTAAGAACCTAGATCCCGGAACAAGGTCTAAATGCTGAAAGGCGATCAAGTCGCATAGTGGACAGACCAAGGCCTGGAGCCAAAACTAGGGTCCTGAGACATCAGACGCATGGTTGGCACGCCTAATGATGCAACGTTTTACTGCCTGGGGATTTTTGTAAGTAGAACCTTAGCCTGTGGGGTGTCTGGTGGGGGACTTTTGTCGTGTCAACTTGGCCAGTGCCCGTGACATGCGCCTGTCAACAAGGGATATCAGAGGCGAGGTCCTACAAGTATGATATCGATCGGTTGTTCGTACAATTGCAATGTCAGCGCTGGCAGCGTTAATGACAGTCCTGGAGCAGAAGTATTGCTTCCTTGACTCTTGAGTTACTTCGCAATGGCTACGGGTGCGCAGGCCTGTTGTACGACATGAAATAAAGGAAGCGGACGAAGGGTTATTCCACAGAAATGCGATTCAATTGAATCCTCTTGAGCTGAACAGGGGGCTTCATTGTCGTAGACGAAGCCCTTACTTCCCATGTGCGTCTCGGGAGCTCTACCGCTTTGATGGCAACTGCCACAGCATAGCTGGATAGCAGGGCTGCAAAACTGGGTTACACTAGCAGTGCAAGGACATGACGGCAGATGGACAAACCCCTTTGAGGATTTGTACTCGTTATTGAACAACCAGCTTTGGACCATGGCGAAGGCGAACTTGCTCGATGAATGGCCAGGCGTCCAGGAGAAGCGCAAACCTAGAAGCCCGAAGAATGATTGGGTCAAGCCTGTAGCTTATGGCGCACTGAACATCGCCTCTGCTTCGGGCATAGTTTTCGCCAACAAGGTCGTTTTCTCCACCTATAAATTCCGGTACACCTGCGCCTTGACATGGATCCATACCCTAGTCACGCTGCTAGGCATGCAGGTATTCCTAGCAGCTGGAATGTTCAAGAAGAAGTCTATCCCGCAGCTGCAGCTCGTCCCTTTGGCGGCAGCTTATGTTGGCTACATTGTCCTGTGCAACCTCAGCCTCAATATCAACACAGTCGGCTTCTACCAGGTCAGCGCTGTCTGCAAACCATACTCCATTCTTAACCTGCAGAAGCCTGTTGTCTCTGCCCAAGGTTCAAATTAAGCGTCCAAGGTTCTTAACTAACCAGATTCAGTGGGACAGATCATCTGCTGCATGCACAGATAGCGTTTTCTCCTACTTAAACCCTCTTTAGCCAGCTCTCTTGCATTTTTCACCCTTAGTTAATGCTTCCATTGTTATGCCTGGTAGTTTGTTGGTTTAAATTTGATGTGACGTTACAGCCAAAAACCAAATTCCGCTCAGTTCTCTTGAGGTCACTTCATCGTGTGACAAGGCAAACATCTATTCTAGCAATTAGCTCTCACTTGTGACATTGCAAGGAACCGAACCTGAGTCTGTCTCGACGACAGCCAGGTATGGTTACCGACTGCACCAATGTGGAAAGCTTCTTGAGCTTGCCTTTACTGGAACTACCCCAGTCCTGGCTAAATCGCACCCCATACCAGGCACTTCAGTGTGACAGTGAGTGAGTGATTTCATCGTACAGCAAAAGACGGGACTCGGCCATTACTGACCACCTGTGTCCCCTCAAAGGCATTGCATATTGGGTCGGCATTTGAAGGGTGCCACGAAAACAGACACACATGAGAACAGACACACATCAGCCCTCAACTAACAGCTTCTCCTGTGATCAACACCCACACAGGTTATGAAGATTGCGGTAGCACCCACCGTCCTTGTCATGGAGCTCCTCTTCTTCCACAAGGTTCCCCCACCCAGGGTGGTAGCAGCAGTAGCCCTTGTTTGCCTTGGCATAGGAGTAGCCACTGTGAGCGACACCAAACTCGTCAAGAACCTCATAGGCCTCTTTGTTGGGCTGGCAGCCACCGTGGTTACGGCACTCTACCAGGTAGGTTTGGTTACGGCAGTTGTGGAAAAGCGAGTGAATGCAAGAGCTAGTACCACAGGCGATAGCGAGATTGAATGTTGTACCTGAATGCCACTCCCAAAAGTTGCCAGCTCTGCCGGCACTGCTAATGTTGCTACCAGCTATGAGCGGCTGCAGTATTGTCCCTGCAGCAGCAGCAGCCCAACACATATACTGTTGGTGCTCTATAGAAGCTGCTGCAGTATTGTCCCTGTATATGTACCTGCATAGCTTATTGCAACAGCTGGCATCGCTTGTGCTGCTGTGTCCAGCAGCGTCAGCAACTTTGGCAGCAAGAGTTCCTGTACACAGGCACTGGCAGCACTCACTGAGACATTCGCTTTAGCTTTTGGCGGGTTCAGGGAGCAGGTGCTTGCGTGCCAGCACATGCCTGTAGCAGCACCAAGGAGAAGCACTAGCAGCAGCAGGAGCATGATTAGAGGACAAGGAGGGAGTAAAGTAAACTTTAGAGCTGGGAAGCAGCCTTTGGCCCCAACAAGGGGCCCTGCTTGCTTTTAGCAGCTGTCTTGGGAAGGTGTGTGCATGTGGCAGCATATTTCAGCATATGTGGCAGCATATTTCAGCATATGTGGCAGCATATGACAGCATATGTGGCAGCATATGACAGCATATGTGGCAGCATATGACAGCATATGTGGAAGCATATGTGGAAGCATATGACAGCATATGACAGCATATGTGGAAGCATATGACACGCAATGACAGCATTTTGGGCAACAGGGGCGGAAGCAGAAGGGCAGCTATGGATACTGTTACTTTAGTTCTGTTTACTGGACCACAATAGTTTGATGTGCAGCCTGGCAAGCTGCCAAGTATGATTCCCCCTGGCTATTCTTAAAAAGTGGTCAGTTTCTACTGGTGCAGACGCAGTACAGGATGTGCGCATTAGCTGAAAACAAGACTTTAGCAATTGTTTCTTAAGAGAGACCACTACACAGCTCTCCGGGCCGTGCAGCAACCAAGCATAACTCCAACAGCTTTAAGTTTAGCAATTGTTTGAGAGTGGTGTTAATGCAAAACAACAGCTGCATCTGCTTAGCGGTAACCTTCCTGCCAGCAATACAGGACAATTCATTGCATGGTCTCATGTTGGGCTGGACACCTCTCCTCACCCGTGTTCTGTTCTTTGTAAAGAGAGACCACTGCACAGCCCTCCGGACCGTGCAGGACCCAAGCATGACTCCAACCAGTTTCCTAGGGGTGTGGGGGTGAGTAACTGAGAGAAATTGAGAGCTGAAATGACGGCTTGGGGTATGGGGCCTATGGCACTTCTTGCTATGGCATATCGTGATATGCACTAACACCTCTCCTGCTGCTGCTGCTGCTGCTGTTTTGTTGCGTTGTGCAGATCTGGGTGGGCACCAAGCAGAAGAGCCTCCAAGAACCAACAGTTGCATGATCTCATGTTGTGCTTCCCTGAACACCTCTGCTGCTGCTGCTGTTTTGTTGCGTTGTGCAGATCTGGGTGGGCACCAAGCAGAAGAGCCTCCAAGCTAGCAGCATGCAGCTCCTGCACCAATACACCCCTCAAGCCACAGTCATCTTAGGCATCCTTATGCCTATCATGGAGCCCCTGGGCCTCCTAAACCCCTCCGAAGATACCATTCTAGGGTACAACTACACCCCTGCTGCTGTGGGTGCAATAATGTTCAGTTCAGTGCTTGGGCTGCTGGTCAGTTTGTCAACGTTTCTTGTGATAGGGGTGACGAGCAGCTTGACCTACAACGTAGTGGGACATTTGAAGACTGTCATCATATTGACGGGGGGCTGCCTCTTTTTTGGGGATGAGATGCCGTGGAAGAAGCTGACGGGGATTATGATTGCTATGACTGGGATTGTCTGGTGAGTGATGGGGGGAGGGGGGTTGAAGGGTGGGGTGGAGGTGGAGGACTGGGTAGGAGAGGGGGGGGAGCAGAGTGGGAGCCACTGGGATTGTTATTGTTATGATTGGCATTGTCTAGTGAGTGATGGGGTGGTTTAGTGGCTGGGAGCCACTGGAAAGCAGAGGGTTGAAACACGGTGATATGACTGGAGGCATGTCATTTTGGGGATTGTAATTGCTATGAGCGGCATTGTCTGGTGAATGACGGGGTGCGGGGGGGGGGGGGGGATACCCTGGGAAGCAGAACGTTGAAACACGGTGATATCGCTGGAGGCATGTGGTTTAGGGATTGTTATGAGCGGCATTGTCTGGTGAGTGACGGGGTGTGGGCGGCGGAGGGGGTAGTGGGTATTGGATGTTGGGGTGGAGGGGGGTTGTGGAAAGGGGGGGGGGGGTGTTAGTGGGTAGAGGGGGTGGAGGGGGCAGTGGAAGGTGTTTGTGGGGGGGGTGGAGGCGGAGAGTGGAAGCCACTGAGAAGCAGAGGACATTACATAGGTTTCATTAATTGTGTCACTTGGGGCTGCATGAGTCATGCGTATGATGACTGTATGCATGTGTCATTCTGGGGTTTGTCCATTGCTGTTATTGGCATTGTCTGGTGAGTGTTGGAGTGGGAGAGGGGCTGGGAGCCACTGGAAAGCAGAGGGGTCTTATACAGGGTTTGCTAGTTGTAGTGCTTACAGTTAAAAGAGTCATGTATGACAACTGGAGGCATGTGTCATTGTGGGGATTGTTATAGCTGCGATCAGCATCCTGGCATTGTCTGGTGAGTGTTTGGATGGAGAGAGGGGTAGGGAGGCACTGGGAAGCAGAAGGTTACGAGGTAGGGTATAGATGAGTAAAGCAGGGGAGGGTGATGCGATGTCATCGGAGAAAGGCTTGTCGGCGGGGTTCTAAGGCATCCCTACATCTTCAGCTGGAGTGCAAAGCATGCAGTATGTGTAGTATGCCGGACAGTGTGTGCGGCATGCGGTGCATGTTCGGCTGTGGCACTCTTGCCTAGCCTCAAGTGCCTAGGGTTTAGCCTTGGCGCAGCCAGCAGCTGCGGCCTGCATGCTATATTGGCACGAACAGCGCCTACCATTCCGATTTTGTCCCGTGGTGGATGGACCGTAGGCTAAGCCCTCGCATTCAACATGTTCTTTGGTGACGGATACGAGATGTCCCTGGGGGTGGCCTTTGCGGTTATCTGGTGTTTTAGTTTTAGTTTTGTGGTGAAGCATGCAAAAGCCTAGTTTATAGTGTTGCCATCATGTATCAGCCGTGTTCCCCGTTGAAGTATGTTGTTAAGCCAGCAGTCCTTTGGTGCTGGTTGAAACAGTCTCTCCCTAGTATTGTGGTGTGTCGTTTGGAATAGCAGTACCCTTTTCGTGGCTGTCGCCTTTTGTGAGGGGGGGAAGGTAGCTACAGCTAAGAGCTGTATGTGGAGCTTTCAGCTCTGATACAGTCAACATCCACTCAGTTTGTACTGCTGTACAACTGATGTGTGCATTTATGTCTTGATGTAGTGTGTGATGGAATTGAGCCAGTCTAATTGGCAGTTATTGGCAGTCATGTACGGAGGATCCAGAGAGATCTGTAGTGTTCGGCGTTGATTCAATGTAACCAGTTTTGGCTTACTACATATGTACAGCACTCAGCCCTGTTATTCTCTTGGTCTCTGGATGTCTCATTGTATCTAACCCTCGTTGTCTTAGCTTGTGACCCTCCCTACTCGCATCGGCAACATCCCAGCTTAATATCCTTTTTAGCATCCCTCTTGTCTTCATTCACCATTCATGTTAGTTATATCAAGTAAGTCTACAGCTGGGGTAAAACCGGGGGGGCCCGAAGGGCTGAGCACCCCGGTGGGGTGTGTGAGGGGTCAGAGGCCCCCCCTGCAGCTGGGGTTCACTCTGCATCTTACTTGCCCCTGCATGATGACTGGATGCATGTGTGGTCATGGGATACTTGAGGTTTATAATCTTGTTTTCTGAGCAGAGCATCACATGATGAGTTTCTTGATAGCTGATTCTGGAAGTTTGGGCCACGACAGACTTCTAACAGACGAGCCCCTGCAGCAATAATATGTGTTTGGTCGTTTCGACCTAGCAGCCCTTGGCGGTTGCCACACCTTAAATGTTTGTTATGTTATGTTAACAGTTCTTGATGTTCTTCTTCTTTGGTGCTGCATATGCATGGGCCAGCAAAAGGTATTCCTTGTCTCCGTAACACAGTGCGTTTGGATGTTTGAATGAGCAATCAATGCCTAAGAGTTCCTTTGTATGTGTTGGTGCAGGTACACAAACATGAAGGTTCAAGCGGCCGCACAAAGCAGCAGCAGCAGAGACAGCACTGTCAGCACTGAAGGCCCTGCAGGCAGTGGCTTTGAAGATGGAAGCAGCGTGTTGCCCTTGACAGTGAATGGTATGCCAATGACGAATGGCAGCGGCACGTCACATCTTCTGCCTGACGTGGCAACGGGGCAAGATGCAGGTCAACCTGTGGTTCTGAGCGGCTCAACAAACAGGCAAAATGGCTACCCTGTGCCTGTTCCGGAAGGAGGCAGTTACAGGCAGGCAGCGACAGTTGTGCGAAGTCGAACTAGTCCAAGTCTCTCGTAGGCGGTGTCTTTGCTGGGATGTAAGACTGCTGGGTTTCTGGAAGAAGATCGGTGTGCGATTGATGTGGAAGGTGGCCAGGGGTTGTTGAGCTCAGCTCCTGGAGGCTCTCATCGGAATCGTCTAGCGAGATTTATTCTTGATACGTTTCATTCAAGGAGTCAAGTGCAGCTCACGCAGTCTGACTCTGCAATTTGGTGCGTGCCGCGAACGGTGCATGAGACTCAAGCACGTGAAGGACCGGGGCAGCGAGCACGGCTGTCAGACACTTTGGCATAATTGAACTACATATTATGATTCCGTATGGATGGCTTTTACTTGTCAAGTAGCTTCGTCTGCGAAGGAGCCGAGGCCAACCCGCAGTTGGGCGCCCGAGCGGTCTGCACTGGAGCAGTAAGCCGGAAATGCTAATTACCAACACTCTATATCTAAATACCAACTCGACCAGATTAAGCACAATTGAGAGAGCTATGCCATAGATGATGCGGAGTGATCACCTGAGTGTGGAAGTAACATATTGATGGCAGTGCAAGACAGCTCCAAAAAATCTTACGCTTACAGCTCGACGGGGTTGCCAGCAATCGATCGCTAATAGAACAGTCCCATTTTACAAATAGCATTCATTCACACAAGCACATACTGTTCGTTGAAGGGACGGCAACACGATGTCTTTCCGTCCATGTACACGCGGATACATTGATTACACAAATGTATATGGAGGCCCAACAGTCCACCTGTCTAATCACCCCAGTAATTTCACAAGCCAGGCAGAGCTGCAGTGCAAGAACCAAACCGCCGTGGCTCTTTCTTCCCCCTGCCCCAGCCTTATTCACACCCTGCAGATAGAGCTGTGGAATGAAGTTCCATCCCAACAAACTCCCATCCTCTCAACACTCCTGCCTAAGCACTGCAACACACTTACAAGCAACATATTTAAGCATTTGCTCGCTGCGTGGAAAATTGTGCCACCAGTTCCATCAACCCTAAACCCCACACTTCCATGCCTACTGCCAGGAACACATGGTACCTTGGTAGCTGCTCAGCCTGCTGCCCAAAGGCTGCTGCTTAGCAGGGCCACTACACACTATCGATAAGCCACCCAATCCATCCACCTCCCCTGCAAACCAGGGCCGTAGCATCTCAGCAGTGGATGCTTAGTTGGCAGCGTTGAAGCTGTCGCCGAACACAGCAAGGGAGCCCAGGGCACCCTGGCCAGTGGAAAGAGCTTGTACACCATAGCCTGCAGGACAGCAACAGCAACAGATTTGTGAGAACCCAGTACCAAAAAATAGTAAGTTGCCCATTGCAAGGCTGCTAGCTAGCTGGGCAATAGGGTCTACGGAACTGCTGCTATGAGCATAGCAAATCTCATCCATACCCACATGGCGCGTGTCCTCTAGAAAAACACTAGAATCCTAGGCTCTGCTGCCAACTTCCGTCTGCAGCATTGCTGCTTTGACGCATAATCAGTGTTCTTAGTTAAAATATACTTGGATTTCAACCTCCAATAGTCACTTTCGACTGTCACAACCATTTGCGCCTGCTGATGATACTAATCACTCTGCCAAGAAGCTGCTCTACACTATTACCTTCGCCAGTAATAACTACATCCACACTACATCCATCCATACTGATTCCATACGGAAAGACCTCAGAAGCACCCAGGGACCTGACATGTCTGATATAGTTGGAACTGCCCTGCTGTCTGCCTAGGGGTGATGTAAGAGATAAGCACGCACGGAAGCTTCCACGCATGGGAATTTACACGTAACCAGCAACCAGCCACACTACCGGTCTCGGCCTGCATCAGGTGCAAAGACTGTGACTCACCCAGGAAGGCCACCATAGCCAAGCGTCCGTGCTTGATCTCAGCAGTCTTCAGCCTGAAGTTACGCTCCTGGTCCTCGCTGCTGGCAAGCTTCAAGGGATCAAACACACCACCTGCACAGGAACAAGGGGAGAGCACAGGTCAGTTTATACCTCAAAGCGCAGCCCAGTCAGATTCTTTGATGAATCAATAATATATAGCAAGACTTGCTTTGTAGGGGACCCTCAAAAACAGGCATACCTAGGACTTGGTGACCCAATGAATTCAATTTGCTGAAGATACATGTTGAACAGCAGCACAACAATCCAGGGTGCTCTCTAGGATCCCTACGCTACCAGCAATGCAGAGCAGAAGCATTTAGTGAAGCCCAGCAGATTGACAAGCCTGTTACTGACACTCATAATTAACGGAAGACAAACCATAGTAGAGGTGATAGAACAGCTTTACAATACATGTGCTAGTACACAAGAGGTCGGTTACAGGTAACAAAAGCAGGGTAGAACGATGCGACATGGAAAGCAGGGCTAGAACAGGCAGCTATCGATCACGGTAACTGCAGGAAGCGAAACCTGATACACGCAGTGGCAGGAGGTACTGCGCTTACGGCCAGTTACAGCACCACTTCACTCGACAAGCCCAGCTGACCCCACTGATATTATTACATTTCATAATACGCCATAACAAAAAGTGCCTTAGGCCTGCCCCGCACCTCAAGCCGTTCTTAAAAACAGCTAGGTCGAACAGAAAAGCCCAGCTAACACTATTGCCAGACTTAACACAGCTAGAACAACAGCAGCTGCCTACAAATCAGCTGCTATTGCATGGATTAAGAAAGAATATAGCAATGTGCCAAGGAATGTTGCAGGTGGCTACTCACCGGGGTACACACGCTTCTCAGGGTCCAGCTCGCCGTTCCTGTAGACCTCAGCCCCACCCACCAGGATGGCCTCAATCCAGCACAGCTGGCTGATGGAGAAGGGCAGGGGCAGACCTGCATAGCTGGCACCGTCCAGCTCAACCTTGCCGGCATCAACCCTGTGAGGCGGGAGGACAGCAGCAGCAGTAGGTCAGGGCATGGCAGTGGCAATAGCATGTGATAATCCATTGCAACAGCTATCGAGTTCAGGGCTCAGACCTGCTCATTGTAGCAGTGAATGCCGTATAATATGCTTTAAGTAAATACAGTCAATTTGCATCCATAGCTGTTGTTTGAACACATAGCTGTACCATTAATTGCTTCATCAATCATGCAGACATGGGGACAGCTATGCCCTAATGCAGACAGCTATGCCCCAATAGGCATAGCTGCTGCCTAGCTACAGTACTCAGCAACATCACCCGGGTAAGGTCGTTAGAACGGTGAAGGTGCACTAGACGCAGAATTATGCGCTCACATGCGCGGCGAGTGACAATTCAGCTGCAACAGTCACTTGAACATCCTCACGACAGGTAGTCCTAGTTCTAGCTTCCCATGCATCCCGTCTTCGCATGGAGTGCAATCGGCGTTCCAACATATCCCGTACTCACCATGAAACACCGGTGGTGGCCTCGGCCACGATGCAGCCCAGGCAGGCAAGCATGGCCCAGCGGCCATGGATCACCTCGTTCTCACGGAACCTCTGCAAGCCGAAGACCTCGCTGTAGGGAGCCAGAGGGTTTGCGGACACCTGGTCAGCCTGGGCAGCAATGTTGCCCTCAGCGGCAGCCTTGAAGTTCTTGGCAGCGTTGATGTCGTTGTCGTCAACACCGATCTGCACGAAATCGTTGGGGCGAGACAGGCCAAGGGGGTCGAAACCGCGGTCGCCGGGCAGGCTGCCGTCCAACCATCCAGGGCGGGAGGTGTTGGGCAGCCAGAGGGCATCACCCTGGTACTTCCTGTAGCCCACACCACCCTTGCGGGTACCAGTGCTCACAGTACCAGCCTTCTTCACCACAGTTCCAGCCTTCTTCACCACGCTAGCAGCCTTCTTGGCGGGCTTGGGAGCACTCTTGGGGAGGCTGGGCAGGCTGGGCAGGCTGAACTTCTTCATCATAGTCACCTTGGAGCCAGCGCGGCTGGCTCCCTGCAGGGACTGGCCCATGAATGCGCTCTTCATAGTGGTGGACATATTGGATGTGAGCGGCTTGGAAATGTGGGGTTGGCCTGTACCAGGGTTGCAGCGCTATCCGAAATTGGGCCAGGAGCAGATATACGTAAGGGTGCGCTCCTGTTCCGCAGGCCAAGCTTTGATCTTGGGATCTCTCAATGAGGTGTCGGGCAGATGAACAGACAGACAGATCTCAACCTTCGGAGCTCAGAGTTTCAGGGCATGGCAAGGGCCTGTCCTGGCCCCTTGATGGGCAGCAAGGGGCTGCAGGATGACGCAGGGCTCTTATGTTGAAAGATGGTCTTATCTCGGTCTCAAATTATGTATCATGAAGTGCCCTTTGGTCCGATGCTATCGCGCTAGGGTGTTCGCTGCCTTTGTAGAGCACCAACCTATGTGTATCATTTAACATCCATTTTAAAATCTAAATGAGATGTCGAGCCATACACATTGAGATACTCCAGACAGACATCTTTAGTGGTCCTTACCGCTCGAGACCATCCCGCAGAGAGAAGTCTGCGCTTTAGCCGGGCTTCGGTAGCCTCTTTACCTCGTTGGAGACGGCAGATGTACGCTTGCTGTGGTCCAGGGCATCAACTGACCAGGCACGCGCTTTGCCCAAGTCACCTGAAGGATCGCAATGGCCTCGCTTCGTTTGGATAGCAACACTTGCAGGTGAGACAGTGTGAATCAGGACATAGGCTCCACTGGAGATGCATGTCAAAGAAACGCAGAAGTATGTTATCAGCACAGCACTGTGAGGATGCACCCATCTGCAGGGCTGTGACTGTTGCGGTGGCCTCTTCACAGCCCTATGGGTGCATGGGTCTGGCCTTGACATTTAGCAGGCATGAGGCATGATTTAAAAATGAAGCTGCTGACAGTATCATACAGGACAATAGACAGCAGCTAGTGGCAATCTTGGACCAGTAGTGACAGTATCTGTACCTACATCACACCAACACACTGGCTGGGATCCTGTGAGCAGCACTGCACAGCGCTGCAAAGCTGTGCTGTGTTCTTTCTCTTAACAGATCTTCAAACCTTGCATGCTGTTCCTCAGTGCTCTCTCTCTCACTAAAATAACCGGTCTTGACGTCTACCACAATGACCTCCTTCAAACTAACCTGGTACTAAGGCAGTCCATTGCAAATTCAAGCATTTATTTCGTGTCGCTCCCAGTGCAAGCAAGTCAAGGTGCTTTGTGCTCCTACACATGGCACACACATGCTTCTTTCGAAGACTTAATCCTTTGCCTTTCAACATTCGGACAGACACAGAAAGTATGCAGTCATTCCCCTCGAGCTGCTGCAGCGAAGGCGCCCTGTGTTGGAGCATTATGCACAAACAGCATAAAGCAGTTGCAATACCATCCTTTGTAGCAGACAGAAAGGGAGAGCTACACAGAGAAGGGGAAGGCCCTTCTCGCACAAGATAAGGGAGTAGGCCCTTACCTAGTATATAGATCACAGCAATCAACTGGAGGAGCAGTGACAAAAAGCAGTGAAATGATAGTCTGATTTTAGAAGCTTGCTGGCTCTGGACAGATACAGCCTATGAGTACCAGTGCCTCGACACACACTATCAAATTGGTTGGAGCCATTTCGCAGGTGCTGCAGGCCCAAGGGCTGTGCAGTGATCCATCTCATATGGCATGCTGGTTGTAGTCATGCTTGGGTGCTGCACGGCCCGGAGGGCTGTGCAGTGGTCTCTCTTAACAGATGGCATATACAGATACATATACATATACAGGCCTCTTACTCCACAGAACCCTTGTCACGCTGTCACCTCTAGTTGCTGGCTGCTATAGGATGTCTGATTGTCTCCGCTCTCGCCACCTTAGCTCTCAGTATCGGTTTCTTCTTTATTTTTATTTTGTTTGTTTCTCTCAACACACTATAACAAACTGATTGGAGTCATGTGGCGGGTGCTGCACGGCCCGAAAGCTGTGCAATGATCTATCTCGTATAGTATGCTCTGCCCTAGTTATGGCGCATCACCCTCTCCTGCTGTTACCTCCTGCACCCACCCTGCAGAGCCAGCCCTGTGGTGCTTGTAAACTATGATGTAGAGCCCAAACAAGCGCCACACTTGACCACATGCCAACTAAAAGATCGTGATGTTCACTATTAAACCTCAATCAGACTTCACCCATCCGAGCCCTAATTGCATGCACCTCCGGTACACCAGCGGAGCTGTAACCCCTGCTTCTTTCTCCTGCTGCTGTATTATAGTGGTTTTGTAGCGAGCCTGTCCCCACTCAGTCACTGTAATACACAGGCATACTGCACTATCACTTGTGTTTGATCGTTTTGACCTAGCAGCCCTTTGCGGTTGCCACACCTTAAATGTTTGTTATGTTATGTTATCACACAACCAAAGAAGACATCAAGGATGTGGGTACATCTCATGTGCACTCTTCCCTACATGAAGGCTCGTATTGAAAGCGATCTGCCCACACACGCACTGAAGGTGTGGCAGCATCCCAACATTACCATGCCCCAGTAAAGGCAGATCATGTATGTAGTGGCTGTCAAGTTACTCTGCTGTGATCTGCATGCCAAAGGAGAAATGAAATGATACACAGCCAATCAGAGAACAAAACAGGCACCAGCGAAGCACAACAGACACAACGTGAACATTCATTTGGCTGCACACACGCAGCTAGTTTGCAACCACCAAATAAGCATGGGATGAGCCCCCACAGCCAGCTCATTGCAATGCCACCTGGGTACAAGTAGCCACAACCATAACATAGTGTCTATGTCCTCCATTGAATGCAGACCCAAACTTAGCACTATGCATTGTCATACTACCCTGCAATGGGCCGCTCTGGGAGATCCCCAAAGCAATATAAGCATCTTAACACGCCTTCCTGCATTTGTATGCTTTTCACAGCATGCGGAACGCCGTACTTCATACACAATTGACAGAGAGAGGCGGCTGCTACCAGCTGACCACTCATAACCTGCGCACGTCATGTCGTTTTTTGTCATAATGACATCCAAATAAGCATCACCGAACTGCATACAGTTGAAGAGCCCATGCAAAGGGCCTTTCGGCCACAAGACCACAAGACAATCCACACCACCCTCAAGGGCACATGCAATAGCATCCACCATTAGCATACACTCATACACTCATACACTCATATACATGTCATTATGCAATTTTGGATGAATCACCAGCCATCAGCCAAAAGAGCAGGAGCACAGCAAACACTGGCACCATATGGCGTTAACTTCAAGAATTTGTTGTACAATTGTTTCTTTGCATGCGGAACTATTTACTAAATAGCCCTGGAAAGGATGCTTTGCTGAATTTGGATGTTGGAAACCCCCCTTTATGAACTTGGTCAGCAGGCAGCCCTCGTTAAGCCCGGCCACACCAAGCAAACAAACAAACAAACAAAAATTTAAGGTGCGGCAACCGCAAAGGGCTGCTAAGTCGAAACGACCAAACGCACCATCGGATGGGTCCAAAAACAATGGAATCCATACCACCAAGCAAGAGGAATACCCAAGCAGACATCCAACTACGGACACGGCAAATAGTAGCACCAGCAAACAAATCACCAGCAGGAGACTGATTGGTGTGTCCAAGACAGAGCCTGACGAAATGCGATCATCCAACAGAAGATGTGCGCAAACAGCAGCAAGCCCAGTTTTGTACATACGCATGCACATGGGACCCCAGTAAAGCTGCCAGCTTCAGGACACGACAGGTTCTGCAAACACTCTGGAACTGAGTACAATGCTTTTGACGACACCATAGCTCTTGGAGCCCCCACACAGAGCCCAGCAGGTTCATTCACCACAGCAGTAAGTTGCATCTATTGTACCAACGCCTCTTGGAACATGGTTACTTTTGTGCTGGTATGCTGCAATAGCAAATCATAGCAAGCACCGTAACGGAGCACCTGGCACGAAGATACCTACTCAAAGATACGTCCAGTGGGGATGAGAATACAAATGACATGATAAGAGCCAAGCAAAGATGGTTGCAACCCCTGTAGACGTGTAGGATGTTTTAAGCATCAGTTCCATGGGGAGCAAGGCTGTCAGCAGACTGCCCATCTTATCCCCATTGATAATGCTTGGCATGATGGCCCATCTCATGGAGCCACGGTGAGGAACAATGTGACTCATAGATACACACACATTTGTTCATCATATGCTCACAGGTTGCATATTGACAAACCCCCTCTGACATGGCTCTCTGTACATGCAAACATAGCTGCAAGCGAAGCCCAACCAACCACCCTTTGAAAACTATTTGTAATGTTCACCAAGGAGCATTCACATTTTTCCCCTTCTGGTAGAATGATTCATAATCTCCCAGGGTAGCCTATCCCCCGTAAGGATCGTTTGTTCTCTGCCAGCAGCTAGGCAGTATCACATACGTACATGAGGTTGTTAACATGTTAATAAGCTGCTTCACATTTCTCTATCTTGCCTTGCGTTCATTTGCCCACTGCTCAATTGGCATGCAGTGAAACCAATCCTCTTGTCTGATAGTATCCAGCCAACCGCTCCACTGGTACCACAGGCCTATCAACCACTTGCAATTAAGCTTTGATGCAGCTATGAAGCTCTCACACACCTCATACATGCGAAAGCACCCTTGCAGCAGAAACACAGACTTGGGGAGCATCTAATAAAGGTTGCTGATATAGCAACAAGGGTTCCACCTTGCTGTTTCTTGTGTTAGCTTGAGGTGCGGGACCTATGGCACTTTTTGCTATGGCATATCATGAAATGGAATCACCTATAGCAACAAGGGTTGGCTTTCATGACCTCCCTGTCATCACTCCTGACTGGCGATTCATCTTCAAGCATCAGGCCAGAAGCACAGGGAGTCTGTATGCTTCGAGATGATAAACGCCATCTCCCTCCCCTGCACAGCTTCTTTGATAGCTTCGTTAAGGTATGCCTGGTGCCAGTCATTTGCAGCCCTGAGCACCATCTGGACAAATGCCATATCCCCAGCCTTGGCTGCTTCCCAAAGCACTGCTTCCAGCTGCTCTGCTTCACACTTGTCTGGACCCACCCTCAGCAGCCATAAAGCTTCATGCAGCCCTGCTGAGGCTTTCAGTACCATTAAGCACTGGCTCTGGACCAGCCTCGGAATGCACAGTGGATACAACCATGGTACCATCTCTATTCTGAGTGGGTTGCACCCAGGTGGGTCCCAGATCCCAGTGCAAGCATACTGCCAACCTGCGAATGGGCCAACGTAGCACGGTCCCAATCCATCTTCCTGCTGAAACATCAACCTTTGCAAGCACTATGATGCATACCCAGCACCATACCATGAATGCTATGTTCACAGCAACCATGGTAACTGCGATGACCTGCTCATACACTGGCGGAGCTCTGCGGTCAACAGAGAGGAAAGATAGCCCAGCATATGTGGTTGCAAATAAGCAGCAGAAAGACATGAGCTGCAAGCTGTGCAGCCTCTTCATGGCATACGGCTTGAACAGAAGCTGGATGATGATCAAGACGCCAAATGCAGCGTTGAGAAGCAATGTAGCATAGTAGACCCCCACAGTGCTGCTAAACACAGCGATAGTTACCAGCAGAACATTCTGCAGAGCAACCACAGCCTCCCAAAAGTACTTTGATTTTGCAAAGTTGCGGTACAGGAAGCCAAAATACTGGTGGAAGTGCGGCTCGTATAGCTTGGACCTCTTCCATGACAACCCTAGAAGGATAGCAAGAGGAACCACGCCAGCAAACACCACAGTGCAAGGGATCCCCAGCCCCTTAGCCCACTTCTCATGCCACCCCACATAGCATGCTTGCTGCATATCAAGAACCCAGTACCCATGCTCTGCTGTTGCAAGGGCGTGCTCGGGGTATGGATCGTATGGAGCATTAGCCACATCCACATCATAGCAAGCAAACATGCTCAGACCGATACGGACAAGCCAAGGGTGGAAGAAGAAGAGCACGACCATGGCAGCAACAGGCAAAAGCTGGAAGACAGCTTTGAAGCTATGCTTGCTGCCGTCATTGCTGCGGCAGTTTTTTATAGCGCACCACAGCAAGAACAGCACCATGACAGTGATAAAAATCATCAAAGGGGCCAGAAGGTAGAGCAGCTGCCCGATTATGGCCCTGTGTGCACCCATTACATGCTCTGGTAGTATGCAGTCTAACGCAACTAACTCGGGCGTAGCAGCAGAGAACAGCAACCCAACAGCAGCCCAAACACTGGATAAAGCTTGGCCCCAGTTCCACCTCAGGTTGCCCACCGCAATGATGAGGTACTGCACATGCCTTATGAACACCTTAAGAGCATCAGAGGGCCTGAGGGTGCTATCGGTGCTCTCATTGTCCTTCCAAGTGGCATGCACCGTGTAACAAACTAAGCCCACCAGCAGCAGCCCTCCTAAAACAAACACTGCCCAGACAAGAGCCGCAGGTTCTAAGCACTTCACACAATTGAACGCCCCCAGCCTTGCCCACCCCTTCTTACAGCTACCACACATATGTCCTTGGTAGCCAAGTGAGCATGCCTCTCCTGTTGATGCATTGTATTGACATGCCACCCGGCTAGGGCATTCATGGATTTGGGTGGAGTATGCTGAAGAGTGCCAGTAGCCCGGCAATGGGTACATGACATCCTTGCCTGTACAGTTTGCCTTCAAGTGGCATTGCAGGCAAATGGTTCCATTTGCATCAAACCTGAATGTACCCCTAGGACACCCCTCACACCACTCAAACCGCTTCACCTCCCCGACATGACACTCACTCTTCAACCACAGAACATTGGTGGCATTGCAAGAAGCATCCTGATGGAAAGCAACAAAAGGACCAAACTGAGCATCACTACCCCGCAAAGCAGCATTAGCAACAAAGATGGTACTGTTAGTTACATTCACAACAGCAGAATCCCATGCATACAGTGCTCCACCTTCCCCCTGTAACACGGAATTACTCCCCAAGTCCACAAATGCTGTATTATTGCGCACGCTACTTCCCGCAATAGCAACAGTGGCGTTATGGAAAGCAGCAACAGCCCCACCCACACCACGTACAGCTGTGTTATTCAGAAACTCAGCTCCTTGACATGATAGCATAGCCCTGTCTTTTAGGTAGATCCCACCACCATGATGCTGTTCTGCTAGGTTGTTGTGAACTGCACTACCTGCTGAGATGGTTATTTGAGCTGCATCCCTAGCAGATCCACCACCCCCAGGAAGAGCAACAGCAGTATTGTTGTAAAGGGTACTGCCGTTCACAAAGTGGATGCTGCTGATTCCCGCAGCAGCTACCCCCCCACCACCTAGGACTATACTTGTCGTTTTCCTGCCTGAATCCGTGCCAGTCGGCACACTAACTGAACGACTGTCAGGGACTGGGATAGGGAAGGGCCACTCCGGAGTGCCTTCTGGAAGGGCAGAAGCCGGCAGTGGCAGGAGATCTGAAATAGAATATTCAGAATCAGTAGGTACAGGAGCAGGGACAGGAGCGGGCGGGGGGACCTTTTCAGCTTCAATCAAGCTGAGGTCCAAGATAGCTACATTAGAGCTGACAAGCCCAAGACCAGTTACGGTGACTGTGGCATTGCCAGCAGCATAGATGCCCCCACCCACTCCTCCAGCAGCAATGTTGCTGGATACCTTGCTATTGTTTTCAATAGTGACGTTGGCTTGGTCCACAGCAGCAACACCTCCACCATAAGCAGCCTTATTGTCCTGGATACCTGCCTGGTGGCTGATCGTGACAGCTGATCTACCTCCTGCATATATCCCACCACCTCGGCTTCTGGCTGTGGTGCCATATAGGCTTCTGGCTATGTTGCCAGATACTGTTGCATTCGACACAAGCACAACTGCATTGCCGGATACATACAGACCAGCGCCGCGTCCTATTTTGGTGTTTTTGGCCACTGAAGTGCCGCCATCGATCGTTACTGATGCGTTCCCATCGACCTGAAGTCCTCCACCAAAGTTACCTGTCACCTCACTCTGGTCGGTCAACAGTACTCGTGCATTGCCGGTCACCACCAGACCCTCGGTTCCGGTCAGAAGCAGGCCTGAGAACGTGATGGTGCTGAGCCCAGACATGCAGAGCGCTCGAGGCAGTTCGGAGACCTTGCCGCTAAGGAATGTCACAGCCGAGGATGTTTTAGTGAAGTGAAGTGATTACCAGATAGTCAGCATGCTGTTCAGTCCGACCCGGAAACCAGGTGGACTCCCACGCTGCCAGGTAACGAGACCATACACTAGGCAGCCTACCACATAGGCCATGCCTGTCCCCTTCCTGCCATCCATACCAACAACCCGCCCATGAAAACAAACCTGTTTCATAGTTGTTGCTGGCCCAACCCACCAAAACAAACAAACAAAAAATAATACCCATACCCTCCAAAAAACGCCCGGAAACCCCCCTACATAAAAAAAAACCTTTCCACGACCCTTAAAACCCCTACCTATCCCAATTGCCGCTTATCCAACAAAAACACAAAACTCCTTTCATACATGTCCTCCACCCCATCCACGCAAACACACCCCCAGATAAACCACTCCCCCTCCCCCCCCCTGCCCCCACCCACACATACTAATGAAAAACTAGTCATAGACCTCAAAAAATCCCTCAGGAAGCTTGAAATGAACATTTCTTAAATTATAGTATTGCGATCTATTACCTTCATTTACAGCACGTACCCCTATCTGTCCCTCCTGATGTCCCTGCACTACTTCCTTGACCTCCAGCACTGCTTCCCTGTGAGTAAACATCTCCTGCACACAGCAAGCTAAATCTAGCTGATGCTCATGATTTAAAACCATCCGTAGCACCTCACTATCGTCCTTGCCTGCTAAATGTGCTGATGAGAAGATGTTTGTATGTTTTGCCCTTAAGGGGGCATAATGCTCACAATCCAGCATAAAGTGCTTCAGATCCTCTACCATGCCCTTTTGCCCACACACTTGACATGTCCTTGCCTCTCTGGGAACACCATGAAACCTCATCCTGTGCACATTTAGAGGATGACTTCCACACTTCAACCCCACAAGCTGCCTCCTGAGATGTATTGGTATAAAATGAGACAGGTGCTTTGCTCCTCCCTCATGCACCCCCACCCAGTTCTTATATGTGGATAAAAAGACTTGCTTAGAAGGTGCTGTTGCAGGATTCAGTGCCCCGCACTGTGCCCATGGCCTGTCAAAAAATAACCATGCCTTGTTCTCCACCATCTCTTCATCAAAATGCATACGCGACACCTTCTCAACTGTGTCGTGCACATTCTTTTCTGTCTTCCTCCCTTGCACTTGAAATGCTGCTTCATTCTCGATTGCCCCAATAGCCAACATGGCTTTCAAAAAATGCCATGTCCAACACTTCTTTCCCCTCAACATCAACTTCACATTGTCCTTGTACGCCATATTAATAAGTGCAGATTCCCTCCTCTCAGCCATCTTGTTCCAAAACCTGGCCGCCAAAACCAGCCATTGTAACATCAACGGGTATCTGCCATACTCCTTGTACAAAGAAGCCTTATGCACTGACTTACCCATACCAGATATACGTCTTAGGAATGCTGTATGTACCTCTTTAGTGACCTCTATGCTGCAACGATCGTCTGGCTTTCCGATCCCCCAGACTACCCCCTTGGGAGTCATCTGCAGCTTATCCAGGAGCCATGCCTCCGCAGAAACATGTATAGGGGCCCCAACACACTGTAGAAATGTGCTTATGTATCCTGAATTTGAAGGCTCGGCATCGGTCGCCTGGAAATGGCAGATGGTCTCTGAACTGCAACGGCTACCGGCGAGGAATAGCAAGAATGTAAGCGCAAGTATCGACCACATGGTCTGGCCGTGCTTGGCACTTGGGTTTGAGGAGTATGTATAGCTGAGAATGAATGAACAAACTGTGCGGTGACTGCAGCGCAGCATAGCCAAGGTGCAGAGGTTGCTGGATCATCAAAAGTCCCATGCTTCGGGACATGAATACCCAGTTAACACAGTGCTACAACGCATCAAGGCTCTACCAAATCGATCATAGCGTGTTATACTGCAATGGGTGCTGAAGCAATGGGTGAGCGACTCGGTGTCCAGACACACCAGATGAGAGGTAACTACTGACTATTCTTTTAAAAACACAGGTCCCTGCCAGATTTGAAGAACAGCCTGCCTGGAGTGCTTAGATATTGTCTCAGGATCTACCTGATGTTGTGTCTGGGTGCTTCGACCTACCAGCCTTCTTGCGGTGGCCACACCTCAAAAGTTATGGGAGACCACTGCACAGCCCTCCAAGCCGTGCAGCACCCGAACATGAATCCGGCAACCAGTCTTTTACTGGGGTGACGGTGAGAGATTGAGAGAAGTAGCAAGACAAAGAGGTGCCGAAATCACGTGAGAGGCTGAGGTAAGCAGAGCGTCGGTAGAGCCTGATGCTCAAATGCTTGTGATTGAACAACTGATTGAAAAAGCACAGGGAGGGCAAGGTGCTGAAGATTTTCTCACCAAAGCCTCTGCTTGTAGCCATCTCCCAAATGTATGCCCCACATGCATTTTTGGCATATGTGTTTTACGTACATCCTTTGCTTCCCAACCCACATCCATAACTGAAACAGAAATGTGCAGTCTTCTCCTTCAGCTGCTGCAGTGCAGGTGCCCCGTTTCTGAATCATTGGACACAAACAGCAGCTGCAATATGACTCTTGGTATTACATATACTATGGCAGCAAGCAACCTCAGAACTAAATGAGCAGATACCTTAAAAAAGGCCCCCTCCGCATTGCTAGTCTACTTGCAAGAGCGCACTGTGCATGGCTACTACCCCTAAACTGGCTCCTTGTGGGTGTTGCTGCCCCTGGCACTGGTACCTCACTTGGTTGGGCCATTTGGTGATCTGGTAGCCAGGTAAGTACTTCAGCAGCGGGGCCCCTTCCACGCTGATTACAACCCTCCCCGCTGTACTGGCATCTGTCTCTTCAGGATACAATTACATCATGGCCCCTCAAAAGGAGCGGCCCGTACGGAGCCAACCTAGGCTCCATGGGCAGAAATACTGGAACCTGGTCCACCAGAAGTGATTGTCTCAGCAATATCACCTCTTGGTCCAGAAGAAAAGGTATCAAAAATATCTAAAATGACCTAGTGCCTGCAACACCTCTTTAAGGCAATCAAGATGTAGCACAAGACACCGTACATGCTTATGCATCATTACATACATCACAACACAGCTTTGCAGCCGTGTGACAGCGCTTATGATGACATGCCTTCAATATCGCAGAAAAGCATAGCATCATTCATCGTAGTGAATCAGTGCATGCAGCATCAGGCATCTCTCAGAAGCTCGGTACACTGAGGCTGGTGGACCCTATAGGGCCACTGGCACACAGCAGCCACCAACAGTTACATCACATGATATGCAATAGCAAAAACTGCCATAGGCCCCGCACTACCTCAAGGTGTTCTAAAAAGCAGCGAGGTGGAACAGAACACGGGCTGTTGCCACCCATGCCTACCCCCAAAACTCACCTACTCGGCAGCACCTGAGTCCAGCAAATCTGAGCCCTTTCCTTACATTTACATCTGTAATCCATATAACAGCCCTGGGCGGAGCCACCAGTTAATGCCCAACAATCACTAGCAGTGTCTCACAGAGAATTGAGGTGGTTTCCATCTAATGACACTGCAGACCCATAGCAGCGTGGTTGGCACATACAAAACAAACCTCTCAGTGCCGGTGGGCATCACTCAAGAATCATCATCATGTAAGAGATACTACCTTGATGGTCACTGAACAGCAGCCTCAAACAGCCAAAGCCTTCATCACCTTGATCCTGCCCAGCTGATCACACAGAGAGGTTTCATAGATTAGAGAGAGAGAGCTACACAAGGAGGGGTTTCATAGATTACCAGCTAACCAATAGCCTTACTACGCAGGGAGGACCAAATGTAATGCACCCCATTGGCAGCTCTGTTCACAATCCCTCCTAACTCAAGCGTCCACCCGCCTTGTAGTTGCACACACTGTGCAAAAGGCTAACACAACTCATTCATTGTATGTACGAAGCTCGCAGTAACAAACCCCCAATACCAGCCAGTATACCCCAGATTGAGATAGACCACAGCACAGCCCTTGGGCCGTGCAGAGCACCCCCCACAATGCGTTCTAGAAACGTCAAGGGCTTGACGGCAGACAGCACTGGTCCTACAGACTGTGCCATGCCATACTGTCAGTTACCAACCCCATCAATTTAGGGTTTAAGGCTTAGGTGAAACCCCAGGCCCTTAAACCCTAAATCCTTGTCACTTGAGCATCAGAAACATGCAAACCTCTGCTATTGCATCTCATGACCACACATCACCCTATGAAGCCACAGCTCACGAATCTTTCCCCTCATGAATAATGCAAATGCCTACAGTCGCCCAACCCCTGCCATTGATTCCGCTCATGCATCGCTCCCTGCCTTCTGCTTCTGCTGCTGTTGCTTCATAGTAGATATAGCAGCCCACACAACTTATATCCGCTCATGCTTCACCCAGATACATCGCATCCCCGGCCAAACCCTGCGATCACATCTGCTCATACATCACCCTCTGAAGCCACAGCTGCTGCCTTCAGGGTTCAGGGTTTAGCTTCACCATACCCCTAAACCCAAAAACCTTGTCATTCACACATCACCCTCAGAAGCCATGGCCCTTGCCACCTGCTGCTGCTGCTGTTTCATGGTTGATATAGCCGCCACATCAGCGGGCCGCATCCCAGCAATCTTCCCCCAACTAATGGTAGGGCCATTGAACATGCCTGATACAGCTGTGGCCATGGCTCTGTTTGCTGACACATCAATGGGCTTATCCATGAAGTCTGCATCATAGGTGCTGGACCACTGCAGTGATAGCAGCCAGACAGGGGAACAAAAAGAATTCAGTCAAGCAACAGCATAAGTATAACTATGTAGCCTGCATCTAAGCAACACCAAAGTTCCTAATAATTAGCCTGCATTGGGCAATGATGGTGCTAGCAATTTGGCTGATGACAAATATGTGAGTAGGTAAGAAAAAAGGAGGCGGTCGGGTCCATTGGGCTTATCAAGGAAGTCTGCATTGTATGTGCTGGACCACTGGGATGGAAAAGGACACACACACACGCAGGGGAACAAAAAGGACTCAGGAACTAGCAACAGCATTTAGAGGACGCTATGGCCTGCAGCTGCCAACTATGCTATTCATGATCCAGGGCAGGGAGAAGTAGAAAGTAGATAGCATAATATGAGGAGAGGGTTGGGGTGGGGAGGAAGTAATGCATTGTAATAACTGATGATTGATTCAGTAGAACCAGCACATGTGCACTTTACCATAACAAGTAACACACATGCACCCCTAGGTGCCTTGTACCATCCAGTGTCAATACAGTTGAACGGATACATCGGTGCGTACAGGCTCTTTATGTTTTAATGAAGCTTTCCCCCTGCTCACCTGTGCTGATTTTCCGCCTGCCTGCCCGCCCCGCCCGCCTGCCCGCCCCGCCTGCCCGCCCCGCCCGCCTGCCCGCCCGCCTGCTTTCCCCTTGCTCACCTGTGCTGAGTTTCCAATCTGTATCCCAGCTTTACTTAGAGGAATGAAGCTCTTGTTCCGCGCCTTCTTACTGGTGCACATCTGCTCAGCAGCAGCAGCCGCAGCAGCACGAGACTCAGCCTCACCCCTGAAGAGAACAACACATAGTTGCTTAGGGTTTTGAGTTTAGTGTTTATGGTTAAATTTAGGGGTCTAGAATCTATGGTGGCAGCACGAGTCTCCGCCTCCGCCTCCCCCTCCACTTTCTCCCCTTCTCCACCCTCTCCCTCTAAGGTTGCAGGGCTCTGGTTTATAGCCTTGCTTTCTAACATCACCTATATGAGATCCAAGCTGCCCCCCCTCCCTCTCCCCTGTCCGCTCCCCGCCCCTTCTTCCCCTTCCCTCCCTGCTCCCCTGCCCCCCCCCCCCCTTTCCCCCACCTCTTCCGCCCCTCCTCTCTTTCTCGTCCCCACCCCCTCTTCCCCTCCTCTTGCCCCCCTCTTCCCCTCCTTTCTCTTCTCCTCCTCCCTGCCCCCCCTCTTCCCCTCTCCTCTCCCCCATCTTTCTTTCCCTCACCCCAACCCTGTCCCCCTCCCCTTCCCTTTCCTCCCCCCCCCCCCTCTTCTTCTCCCCCCTCCCCCTCACCTTGCTTTATAGCACATCTTATATGTTGTATCCTGTTGATCCACATCTCCTGCTCCTCCTCCTCCTGCTGCTGTCACCTCCCCCGGCATCCTCTTACTAGTGACATAACACTGTGGCACAGTGAAGGTCCTGCCCTCCCCCCCAGCAGTAGCATGCAAATGTTCATCAACATGGCCGTAGCCAACATTCACCTCCTTGAACACAACAACCTCCATCTGAATGAGCAACAAATTGGATCAACATTAGTAGGCTTAACAACAACACATCAATTAAAACACATTTTGTGCAATGAATATGACATAATAACTGTGAATAGAATCATAGCATCCATATAGATATCAATAGAAGTAACATAACAAAAAGATGTAGATATGCATAATCGTAATACATTAAGAATTCAAGATATAAACAACTACAAATAATAGCAAAGCATTGGCTCAATATGAGTAACACTTGTTTCCAGAGTCTCTTAAAACCTTCAGCAGCAGCCAATGCTCTGGTTCCACGCGCTGAAACCAGTCAGAAACAATGCTTTCGCATGATGTTTGGAAACCCTCATGAGTGCAAGCAATGAACCCAAGGCCTTGGCAGGGTGTAACAATAACCAGCACACAAGCCATAGCCGATAGCCTCTCTTTATCCTCACTGCCCCTCCCCTAAACAGTAGGATGCGAGGTGTGGGAAACACTCACCTCAACTAACTAAGTAAGGCTACCAAAAAAG